>JAJEKV010000050.1:7490437-7835469 GCA_021234155.1 Isoetes taiwanensis | reverse complement strand
TCAGTTACGTATTGCTCCCATGGTCTGGACTACAAGGAGGATGACCGATCAAGCAGGGCCTCAAAGATAGAGCAAAATTTCGAGTCATAACAATGGCGAGGGCCTGTATAGCACAATGGGCTAGGCTGGACCACTCCATCCGCCCCCCTCCGTACATAGCTACTTTTGCATGGGCTAAATCAGCCTGCATGACTCTAGCCTTCCTGACACGCAATCCCATGGCATCACCCCATCTGACTACTCCTGTGTTGTACTCCCCGGTCCGCTGAGGGCAGTGAAGGGCTGCATCTCCCTCCCCAGGTCTAGAGGTTCTGCGGCGGGCTAGAGAATCGTATGCATAATACCTATCTGTAATCTTTCCCAAATTTCCCCAAAACGAGCTAAGCCAACACTTGTGTGCCTCGAGAGGCAGTGGCGCACTAATTTATCTCTGTGGAGGCCTCACCCATGCCCCACACGTAAGGACCCACCATAAAGCCTAGCCCACTATGGGATCCCTCCAAGCCCCCACCCTACAGGATCCTCCTCCACATTCCTCTAGCCCCTGCTATGGTGCCGAGTCACATCATAGCCTCGCGATAGCCCTGGTGGGCTCCCTATGCACAAAGCCGCAACTAATAGAACTAAGGGATCTACCCAGGAGCATACTACATACGGCCCTAGGTCTCTACCCCTTCCCAATACAAGAGGAGCAAACAATGATCAACCATCATCACATAATCATCATATCATGAGAATAATTATAAGAAGAACATCTTAACTTAATCATACAACCCAACTAAGGGTTAGGGGTTCAGCTGATTAGGGTTCAAGATGTTGAATACTCAAGTTCTGGTGGACGGCCTCACTCTAGATACAAGATACAGGCACATCCGGAATGCTAACTCCTGCATGAGCTACCCGCCAACTACTACTCTACATACCGGGGCCCCATGCCTCCCTCTCCAGATCCGTAGGCCTCCCATGGTCTCGACCACGTGATGCCGCCTTTTGGCTCAAGAACGAGTCTACTGGGCCGCCGCACTACCTATGCCACAAGAATCTATGTTCAAACCCGGTTTCAATCTAGTAGGTGAGTCTCCGGGTGCTAGGTCGGAAAAGAGGCCTAGGGTTAGGTTCCGTTCCTATATAAGTTAGGGGTCCACCTAGGATGCCACGCGCACCAATCGGGGTGAGTCTCGCGGTGGCGGTTGCCCAACAGGTTAAGGCCACGTGGAAAATGGTCTTAACTTAAGGTTGGCTAAGTTATATGAATAATCAGCCATGCCCCTAGTGCTGGCGAATCTATGGTATACAAGACTATGAAGATAGATCAGATAGTGACGGGGTCCGTGAACATACGTATTCATAGCGATATTCTCGAACGCCACACGTGATTTGTGGCCGTAAGTGCCTCGCTGACCTCCTTTACCTGGCTCCCTTTTTGCAATAGAATTCAACGCCTTGACCATTTTTTCCGACACAGATTAGCTCCTCGAACGTTTTGACGTTTATGCCGCCGCGAAGAACCACCGTTGATGACGCCAAAGAACTGCTTTCTTGCTGGGGTCAAGAAATGCAGCCCTCCTCATTATGGGAAGTTTCAACCTCCTCGCTTATATTGTTTAGACATTTGGAGTTGCCTCAAGACCAAACTCCCGAGTTGAGATTAGACGCGGCGTAACAATCACCAAATTACTTAGCCGCAAATCTTCTTCCACCACCTATCGAAAGCATACCATCACGCCTCTTCAAAAGTTCAAACACATTTTTGCTCGAGCTATAAAGATTCTGGGTATCAACAAAAACTTGGGGAACTCACCATTTCTACTAAATCGATGCACGGGCCCCAGAGTAGCAACGACAAGACTTATCAACTCCAAATTAATGCGTGGATCGAAAGTCAAGGCTGAAATTGACAAACTCCTAGCCTGCAGCAGGGCGTTTGATCTACTTTAGGTCAAACATTCCTCAATGGGTGAGTCCCATCGCCATTGTTTCAAACACAATGGTAAGATCCGGCGCTTAGTGGCCTTATTGCAACTCAATCGTGCCACTTGAGCGTGATCACTTCCCCACCTTCCTCTCGCACTGTGTTCTAGAAGAGGTCACGTCATGAAATGTACTCCTTCATGGATGGTTTTTCAAAGCAATCAAATTTCAATCAAAAGAAGCTGATCAACTCCAAGACTACCTCACCACCCCGCGGGGCACCCTTTGCCTACAAGGTGGTTCTCGGTTATCAAACTCTCCATCAACGTCAACGCATCATGCTCCTTTGCTTTTCATATGATTATATGAAGGAGAAACCTTTCTCCAGATTTTTTCAAGATGACTCTTCCGCCTACGCCTCCATGGATGACCACCTCGATAAATTAGAGCCTGCCTTTCGTAATGATGAGTCCGCATTATCCAATGCCGAGAAATGCACCTTCTCGCCACCAAAGTTCAGGACATGTGGTCGTGAAGGCAGTATCACCACAGATCCTCAAGTGAACTGGGCCAAGTGTGCTTAAAGCTCAAGCACCATCTAATATAAAGGAGAGATGCTCTTCCTCGGCAAGCAAATTATTATTCCACCTTCTATTCCCGGACTTGGTATCATTGATCCTATTCATAAATCCTCACAGGTGATAAATCCACTTGGGCTTTGAATTCCCAGCGATGCCTGGTACGCTTGAAGATTTTGCTTACTCCAGCCCTGTGGTTAAGTCTCTCAATGGGATGTTTCAAGGTTCATGTTGATGTCTCCGATTTACTATTGGTGTCGCTCTTTCTCAAGCATATGATGACATTGCATAAACGAACTGCTATGCCGCCAGTAAACTCCACCTCACGAGCTAACTATTCCTCGCCACCCAAAGAGAGGCCTTGGCTTAATTTTTGTGTCCAACATTCCGCCATTATCTCGCTACTAAATCAAATTCTTCAAGGACCATTAGGCACCTCCCTCATTTGATCGTATCAAGTCCACGCCCCCACGCGCACTGCTCCTGCTGGTCCTTCTTCCGCAGCAGAATGTCTTTGAAATTTCATTCATAAAGTCGGGTAAATCCTTATGTCGCACGGATTATCTCATGCATCCACATTGCATGATCCCTCCACTCGTGTTTCAGATGCCTTCTCCTTGACGCTTGGTCATGCTTACGCCCACATCGTTTCAGATCACTACCAGCAGATCTTCTCACCGGTGCCTCCTCCTCAAGAGATCTCAGCACGCCTCTCAAAGAAAAGCTTCAATCACGCCCGCCCGCCGCCTCCCGAGGTCTGCATCACACCATGGTTGCGCTATCCCAGAGCAAACGCGGGTATGATATGGTTCCTGGACTGTGGTTCTCCCCTCATGAAGTGCCCGACATTTGCCTCGACAAGCCCAGAAGGGCTTGGTGACATTTCCACCTGACACCATGGCACGCAAAAATCCTTCCCCGCAGTTATTTCGCCCACGCCACGCCCGCACGTGGTGATGTCCGCTGGTGAACACAACCCGCGACGTCACCACTCTTCTGCCAAAGAAATGGGAATGGACTTTAGGGGCCCATCGATCTCCGCTGCACCCATGCCCGCTTACATTCGTCATCAACGACACGCCACCAATGGGCCGAGGCTTCGCGCTCTTCCGCATAACACCGCAGCTAGCATGTAATCAAGTGCGTCCCTGGTATCAAGACATCATCACGCTTTGGTCGGTCCGAATGGGGCACTTGTTGCTGATCGAGGTGTTCATTTTGTCAATCGCCAACATCAAAGAGTCGATTTTGCGATTATCTCTACCGATACATCATCGCAAAAGCACACCTTTACTATCCTCAAGGGAAATATTGGCTTAAAAGCACCAACAAAGACTCTCATCACTATTCAAGAAAATCAGACGCCCACCTGATTAAGTACTTAAAAAGTTACCCATGTACTTTTGACTTACAACTCATTGCTTCAAGATCACATCGGGTCACAACCTCTTTAAATTGGTTTATGGACAAGAAGCCTTTACGCCTTTTCAATATGTTCCTCCGACACTTTTGTTTTCTTAACTTGCGCTCACTCATAACTCCACCTCCAAATTTCAAGAACTTAGTTTACCGTAAATTTTGAACAATAATTGATGAACTTAGAGATGCTTATATTCTGGGTTCTTCTACATACTATGAAATCTTTGCATGATGTAAAACATCCAAGACCAAAAAGTCGAACGAAAGTGATTTGGGCTTCATTTTATGATTCTCACATAAAATTCTTCCGGAAATTAGTGTCCGCATGGCTTGGTCCTTATCAAATTGTTCGGTGCAGGCCACAACCCAAAGATTTCTAAGTCAAGTGCATCTGGGATGGCACTCCATTACCCACATCATACACGGCTTTCGCCAAACAATTTCACATGACATTGCATAGTCATACACCGATAAAACAAAGAATCAATCCATGTATAGTAATTTTTAAAGCTTTATATTTATATTATAGGAGGTAATTTACAAAATGTGGGCGTAGCCCATCTACTTCCATTTTAGTGGCGAGCCCTATTTACAAAAATGGGCGTGAGCCCCATACTTACAAATCCTGTTTAAAAACCCCACTCCCAAGTTGGGGAGCAAGAGGGTTAAAAGCAGAGGATGGTAGTAGTTCCGCCAGATCCCACAGCAGATGCAAAGACCACCCTCCATGGCATTTTGTCGGGCTGGCTCTGATGTCGCCCATCCCACCGCACCACCTGGCCCATAGGGAATGCCACGGCCACGATTTCCAGAGACCTGGGATCATTCACTGCGGTAATCCACTGCAGCCGCCCATGAGTGCGCTTTCGCTCACAGCCGCTATGCTCCCCGAATGCGTAATCGGTGTTCCCGTACTACCATCGCTGTTTTATATAGACCTGGACACCCTGCCGACGACTAATCAACACCAACGGGTTGCAATGGGTTTTTCTAAATCCGTAATCTTTTCCCACCGTATCATCTAGCCACATGGCATCTTCCTCGACAATTTCCCTTTTATGATATCCCACTCGAGCTGCGCATTAAACGACATTCCTTCCTTTCACCATTTGAGCATTAATATTTGTACCCACGGCGTGGGGTTTCCTTGTGGATATGGTTGTTTAAAGCAGCAGGGCATAAAAGAGGGAAGATTTCTGTATCGCCATGCTGCCACCTCACCCCTAAGAAGATGAAAAATGAACAAATATACGACAACCTAGGATAGAAATATTAGGTACTGCCACTGAGCTTCAATCTTCTCAGAAATAAAAGATTAAACTTGTAAGTTTAGGAGGTCAAGTAAACAAGCTTTTGGCAAGATTCTTCGCTTCTGCATCTCTTGTGCTAGGTACACACATGGACTTCTAAAAAGGCTTGGAATTTTTCAATCTTCCACGATCCATGTTTTCTGTTTTGATGGTGATGGCATGCAAGTAGCCATAATGACAAGGAAAACATTTTAGGCATTTTGGATTAATAAGCATGTGTAATGTCGCCATATTGTATTGATTTTTCATAGGAAGTGCAAAGCAATTTTAGTTTCCAAAAGAATAAAATCCTAGAACATATGAGCTCAAACTGTGACAAGTTAGCTTTAGATTTTAGAAAAGAGAAAATCGAGGAAAAAATGGCCATGAACAGGGTTCTTTATCGAAGCCCTTGATAGAAGGATCTTGCTGACCTGATTCTCAGGCATTAAAATAACTCAAATGATGGCACAAAAATTATGCAAACATAAATATAAACCATTAGGGAATAAGTAAATTAGAAGTGAAAAATACTGCGGCGTGACTATAGATATATGCATTCGTGATACCCCAAGTAAAATATGACCACCATATCATATTTAAAACTATAGAAAAATGTTAGTGTATTACAAAAGAAACTCTCTATAATTATGTATATATATTACATCATTGTAAGAGTGTTTCTATTCTACGTGTTTTTTTTTCCAAAGTTATTTTTGTATCGATACTAACCATAACTATTATATATTGTTTTGCCCTAAAACACTCATTGTTCGGGCATATATTCACATGAGGGAGGAGTAACATAGGATAGTGAGGGTATCTTTTGTAATGTATAATACATGTTTGAAATCAAGATTATTACATGTTTCTCATGCATCGCCACAGTTTCGAGGCAAGAATTTGATGCTTGCTTGTTGCGCCCTTTGTAGTTAAAAACAATCCAAGTTCTATTATTCTTTTACAAGAGATGTGTTTTTGGCCCTTCAACATCTCCGAGACCATAATGGATGATGTTAGGTATCCCCGGTTTCCACTTGCCATGGTCGAATCTCCTCGCTGGCTTGAACGACAAGCTGGAAAGAGCATTGCATCATATGGTTTGTCTGGGTCGCGGCAAACCAGAGCACCTACTCTCATGCCGCCGCTCTCGATCCCCAGCTTTGCAACAATATCTTAATGGTCGCTTTTCTCAAAAGATATGGGATGCTACCAATGGCCCAAGTGAAAAACTCGGTCACATCATGCACACATAAATCCCACTTTGCACTGTGGCCCCAAGCTTATTTTGCTTGCTCTTACTGTCCGTGAATGTTTTGTAGCTATTTCTTGCACTGACCGTGACGGGTCCCGCTGTGCTACCATTGGAGACATGAGATGGGAGCGTCATGAATTGCCGCCAGAAGCAGACTATGTGTCCGCTAAGGCCACAGTGTTATCAAGATGAAAGCCATACCTTCCGAGTTGCCCCGCTTTTTGAGATAGTCCCGAATCACTTTTTGACCTCAGCATTCCATCTCCACGCTTCCACAACTTCTCGGCAACTATCTCAGGTAGCCGACTTGGCATTAGTATATATTTGAGGTTCTAGATAAACGCCCTGCAAATTATCGAGCCTCCCAAGAGTCATTACCTAAGCTATCTAGTATCACATCATCAAGCAGCGTTTTCCCTTGAAAACCTTTCGAGTCAGTGGGTTTTTAACCTAGTAGTAATGATTATACTAGCCCATTGTATGGGTCCCATGACCCATTGGTTCCTGTGATCGCTAAAAACTATTCTATTCTATTCTATTCTCGCCAGCTCCTGGATGCCTGGACAAGTATGCATCACATTACTAACGCCCACATAAACCCCACATCGAATGGGGCCTGCGAACGCTATCTCGCATACCCATTCACCATAAAAAGGCATAAAACCTCGCTGCCTCAATCCGTATAGGTGCGCATCGCTTCCGAATCGGCTACAGGTAGATGGATTGGGGAGCCACGACAAGACCGTGCTCGGCTGACAAGCCGCTAAATGGTGCCATTCAGATGAATGCCGATTCTATGTGGTGGTCCGACGAGTAATCAAAATCTCGGGCAATACTACGATGAGTTGATCAGCCTGCCAATCGCTACATGCGACATTGAGTACCTGCGATTCAAGATTTTTATTGTCGCATCATACCCTCGAGAGGTCGCGTGATGTGCAAAATCAAATACTATGCCCCCAGACATCATTCTGACTTGTGTGTGCGCTTACATCATATGTATATATTTGTATAATTCGACAACACTCTTATTACCGCCTAATTTTTCTCTCAAAACTCTCAAGATGGGGGTTTTTAATCCGGGCAATCACAGACTCTTTTGGGGTCCCATAGGCCGATTGATCTATGGATGATAAAACCTACCATTCTATTCCATTCTTAAACTTTACTATATAATATTGATCAAGTATCATATGCCCAGTCGTGCTGGACTATCTATAGTTCAAAGGCGGTGCACAACTTGTAAATACGCCCAAATATGTCCATCCAACTGCCTAGATGAGCAACGCGCCGCATAAAAATATGCGCACCCGGGAGCACGTGCGCCATAAAACAATTTCGATAATAATGTAATAATGCATTGTAGTTTTTAGCTGGCCCACTTCGGTACCTTCGCTAATCTCCACGGCTGTGACCCAAACAAAAAGAGAAAGAAGTATTATTATCGACAAGTGTGGATTAAAAACCCCGTCAAGGAATAGAAAGGCATAAATAAAAATTTATATGTGCACAAACTTGCAAGCCACGTGCACGTCCTTCAAGCAACTTCCTACCCTTCTTGCGTAATGAACACACTAGTAGACCTTCCATCTTATGTTGGTCTGCAAGCCACGTCAACTTCCTACGCTTCCTCGCATACCTTTCAAATCATAGCATTTTGCAAGCCATGTCAACTTCTTTATCCTTCTGCATATGAATATACTTCAAACCTTCTCGGACTCTTATGCTTAAAATTTCTATAGCATAAACGCTTCTTGGAAAGTGCTTATTATACTCTTCCCAAATTGTTTTCATTTACTTTTGAATATTTTTTTGTGGAAACAGGTGTGTTAAACCAAATACCAAATTGTTCCATGGATGTTGAAAAAGAAAATTACTATTTATATATTTATTATTATCTACAATTGCTTTTAGCTAAGCTAGCACAAAACTCATTCTATAATTTTCTATGGTTTAGCTTAAATGTGACAAATTTTCACTCTCTTTACTTTCTAGTGTTCTATGAAAGAATTGGCCGTACAATAAAATGTTTAAAATTATTATCTTTCCCAATTTTTTCCATTTACTTTAGCCTACATTCTTTTAAAGTCAGCAAAAATTGCCAACAGTTAAATTTAGCCCTAAATTGTTCCATACCTAATTATCAGTAATTGTGCAGTATCAGAGTATATCGTTGTTTTCTTTAGGGCAACATTCTGGGATGGAAGTACCGAGGCGCGGAGCGCGGAGGCGTTGCTGACATCCCAGAATGTTGCCTAAAGCAACATTTTTATAACGTGGAAACAGTTTAGGCTGAATTCTGCGGCTGTAAAACTTGAAATGGGCAAAAATCTTGAGAAAACAAGTAAATCTTCAAAAATCGGTGGGTAAATCTTCAGAATCGGCTGCAGAGCTCTGATCATGAGTGTAAAAATCAGCCGGAGTAGCTAGCTGAGAACGCTGGAGAAGAAGCTGAGAACGCGGCAGAAAGAAACCTAAAATATTGTCAACATTCAGGGTTTGAATGTTCGCCACGCGGGCTGGCGCTATTGGACGCTAAGTGGGCAGAATTCAACCTAAACTGTTTTACGATAACCAATTGTCAGTATTGGTGTCTTATATAAGCCTGATAAGGCGTAGACTAATAACCAAAAAAATGCGTGGGTGAGGCCATACGTCTATAGCCAGAGTCAGCACATAGCCAGGCCTCGAACGCACAATCTCGACTAAGCACAATTTTGGCTATCATCCTCAAGTAGATCTATAATATTGCCTTCCAAATCATATGTTCGGAAAGTTAGGTACCCCTTCTTGCATAGAATACACCATAAAAACCTTCCAAATCATATGTTGGAAAGTTATGGACGCAAAATTGCACAACATGAAGCTCTTAAGGTAAATACATGACAGGGCTATGTAAAGGAGGTGCTAAATTTAATGATTTGAGCAACATGTATTGACTAGTTACAAAACCATCAACGTCAAGCCCAACGTTGTTGATACCCAACATTAAGAACCCCTCGTGGGCAAAGGTTCAATTGGGAGTATTTTTTTGCATAAAATATTGCGCAAAGTTATTGGTGGTGTTCAAATTCACACGTAAACGGATCACGGCAAGCAATATCCGCCATGTCAGAGGACAACGTGGCGACAGAATCTGAGAGCTCAGGAACGAAAAAAAAAGGAAAAAAAAACAAACGACAAGCAAAGCTAGATTACAACCTCAGATTCACGAGTGTAGCGAGCTGCCTATTCAACCTGGGCACACCCTCTGTCACCTCTTGCATTTTTTGCCTTACTTCCTATTCAAGCAAAAAGCTTGCTTTCAAACCTTCAAACAGGACAATACCTAACCTCTCCCCAACGGTCTCAACCTTCAATGCACATACAAAACCACATTACCCATCCCATTCTTCTTCTGTGCCTGATTAAGTAGCCCTTGAACCCTGCTCATCAGTCAAGCATTTTGGCATTGTGATAAGGATCTGACATGAGCTTGAAGAATGCCATAAAGCAATCCCTTGAAAGAGCCACACAGTGATTGAAACTGTAGAATTGAATAAAGGGATAAAATGCAACAAAAAGAATGGTGTAAAACGTGAAAGGCACTTTGGTTCAAAGCAATAAGAAACCCAATTTAAGCAGCTCAATGCATTGGATAGAGCTGTAAAAGCTATGTACATCAAAAGCGCGTGTCGAGATCTCACAACGAACACGCGATTATGCGATTCCAACGCCATCCACCACTAACAAAAAGGAATTAGTTAGGTAAATGAGTCTACCTGTACACAAACAAGAATCACAATACTTTTACAATATCATCACAAGTACAATATTCAAAATACCAAGACTTTACAAACCAAAACAGCACCAAAATCACTTTTAAATCACAAGTTTTCTAAGCATCATTTTAAAAAAGAAAGAAGCAAAGAAAAGATGGTAATGGAAAAGGAGGTGATGCTGTGGCAATCATCCCACATTCAAAGCAAAAACGTGCCCTCCATTGCTGTAAGCAAGTCTTGGAGGCAAAAGAATGTGGCCAAAAAATACAATGCTTTGCCTCCCCAGATGATGGGTTTATCTGTAAAAGACTCTCAACCTCTTAGTGGAAAGGGGCCACATGTCAGTCTATACACATGACCACTCCTAAATAGCATCATTGGCCCACTCTCTCTTGTTTGTATTTTCTTTTCACTACTTGAATTCTGGACACAAAAAGTGATTGTGATGGTCCCATTTGTTTGCCTTTTAAGACAATCACAAACAAATGGTCTTTAAAATTGACCCTTTTTACTTGAGAGGCCCCTCTTTGGTCTGCTACTTATCTAGGAAAGGCACTAGGTTGCCTTTATCAATCAGAATAAATAGCCGCCGCGGACCAAGTGTCCATTACTAGGTGGAATAGCCACCTGCAAGTTGCAACTTTCAGAATGTCAAGTTGTGACATGGAATCAACATTTCCCCATATGACATATTACACCTTTCGTTTTCTAGCAGTTGTATATAATAAGAACATTTTAGTGTAAGAGGCATGTGATTACTTGCACGAAATACCACCTGAAACTTGCTGAGATCTCCCCTGGAATTCCCAGAGAGTGTCAATCTGCATTTCTGATCATTAAGACATGCTAGAATTATCGTTTTCCGACAATGGCGCAACATCTTTCTCTATCTTGGCAGTTGAGAGATAAGAACATTTGAATTCTCCCATGTCTCTAGTGGATGAAGTCACTGATTGGTCGAAACGGCGGACGGGCCGGGTGATGAAATTCCAGGCCAGAAAAGGAAGCAATTGTTTAAGCAATCTTCTGACCAAATTCCAAGGCATAAGTGCAAGCAAAGTTCATACATAGTCATGTCATGATAGTCACAGTGTGTTGAAGAACAAGGAGGAAATCTTTTTCTAAAGGTCTCTAGTGGATGAAGCCACTGTTCTAAGGGCTATAATAATTCGCCCGAAGAAGCGGGCGGTTAAGATTCTGCCAAGTAAGTGGCGAGATTCCAAGCCAGAAGAGGAAGCAATTGTTTAAGCAATCTGCTGACCAAACTCCAGAGTAAGCAAATTCTTACATGGTCATGTTACAGTCACAAAAGAGGGCAAAGAAAACAAAGAAGAAATGTTTTTAAATGGTAGATAGATAGGGAGACATGCTTGTAGTGGATGGAAGGAGCCAAGAGAAAAGGAATGATATTTTTGGAAATGAAGGTATGTCCAAATAGGCAAGGCAATGGGGGTCTAGGTTGAAAATATATGGAAAGGAAAATGTGAAGCCTGTATAGTGGTTGGGGATCAAGCAGAGCCTAGATCTAGAATATACCCTGCACTGCAGGTGTACCAAGTGTTCAGGTTTGAACTAGTTAGTAGGAAGCATAAGCATGTGAATATAAATAGGTTGCATAAGTAACAGCATCATTATTTCTCACAGTTTACACACATTTTGACATTGCAAAAGATTTAAGAGCAAACGGACCTCTTTCATTTGATGCAGGTGTGTCTGTCATGCCTCCTTCTTCCAGGATCTAGCAGTATTTTTTTCCTCCTCATTACCTCCAAATCATGCCTCTGATTTTCTGTTACCCTGTAGCAGAGCTTTCTGTCCGTCTAATCCATAGCCATAATGCTGCTTTTATGGCTTCTTCTCGATCTAACGCTTGATTCCGATACCCATTTCGCCAGATAGTCGGATCGACAAGACCGTGGCAGTGATCTAGCAGTTTTTTGGGCGACGAATTCAAGCATTTTGGGTCGGAAATAGAGATTCTTGAGGTAACTTCGCAGAATGTAGCTGTTGGTTTGGAGTAAGATTGAAGGAAATTTGTGCGGAAACGGGCTGTTTTGAAGATGGGGGTTTGTTTTTCTAAGCGAGAGTTTCAGAACGATCATCTGGGTATGGGAGTTGGGAAAGCAAGCATGCCAAATCTTCCACCGGAGCTTGACCTTCTTGCCGCTAGCTCACAATTTTCAAGTTTAGTGATGGAAAAATCCCAGGCTTCTGCGGATATTGGAGAAATGGGGATGCTCAGGCTTCTGTTCCACAAAAAATACTGTAAATCCTTCCGGCAGGAAGGAGGGGGGTAAATCCGGCGGAAAAGCGAAGAAAAATGGCGAAGAATTGTGCTTCTGTTCAACCCTTTCCGGTTCTCTGCTCAAGGGTTAAACGGAATGCCCGGCCTGCAGACCGTGGCAAGAGCAGGGGAGATTTTGACTGCAGGGATGAACACAGCCACCCAGAGCTGCCAGTTTTTGGCCGAAGGAATCATGAATCCAAATGGGCGCCGGAGATTTGTGCAGAAGACGAACCAAAAGCTCCAAAAAACGGTATGGATCAAGCAAAGCTTTCAAAAAATTGTCCAGATCAAGCCCAATCTGATCCGGCGAAGAACCCAAATCGAAGATCAAGACGGGACCCTCTGTGGCAATCAGCAGGGGAAGATTTCTTCTCAGATTTCGACGAAAGGGAAGAACCCAGATCAGAGGCACAATCGGTCGGAAGAAGATCTAGCGTTTCTCTGTATGATCCGACGCCGGAAGAAATAGGGGTTTTCAAAGCGGAAGAATATTTCAAGGATGAGGCAGATTGCAAAGAGCATGGCAGAGACAGGGATGCATCGACTCCTTTTGGGTCAAAAAAAGGGAACAAGACTCCGGTGGCTATGGCGGATGGAGGGCGGGAAGCTTTTGGCCCCTCTTGTATGGGCCCAAATGCTGTGGAAATAGACCAAGATTTGCCCAGAGAATCTTGCTCCGCTGCTTCTGTTCAAACAGACGGATCTCGCCGGAGTTCCAACGCCTCTGCTCCTTCAAAAAAACCCCATAAGACGGAGAATTTGTCCATCGCCAAGATCATGAAGGTCCTTACGTTCGAAGCCAAGCAGAAGAAAGCTTCCAAGAAATACGTCAGAGGCCAAGACGGTAAACCTAATCTTTCCAGGAGCAAATCCGCCGGAGCTTCCCCAGTTATTCCCAAGCTCAAAACCTTGGATAATGCAAGCTCTCAAGCTAATCCGACCCATTCCGGCAAGGCCGTTTCTGCAGGTCAGCACCTTCTTGCCATTGAAAATTGTGTTAAGAATAAAAGCTCTGCTCCGTTTGTTCCAACCATCAAAGAAGGCTTCAGCTATGTCGAAGATGGACCCCTGGTTTTGCCCGGAGCTGCTGTTTCTGCATCCTCTGCAAATTTCTTTGGGTCTGCCAATTTAGGGCATAAATCTTCATACCCTGCTTCGCCCAATTTGAAAGCAGAGGATCCCAACCATAAATTTGCCGCTGCAGCACAGACTTCTACCTCTTCTGCATTTGGGTCGGGGGATTTAGGCCTCAAATCCCCGTTTGCTGTTTCCCCCAGTTTGAAAAAACAGGATATGAACCCTAATTTCGCCGCTGCAGCACAGGTGCAGGTTTCCTCTGGAAATGCATTTGGGTCGGTGGATTTCGGCCACAAATCTTCATATTCTGCTGCGCCCAATTTGAAAAAAGAGGATGCGAACTCCAATTTCGCCGCTGCAACACCATTTGACGAAGATTGCGACAGCGATTCCAGCTCGGATTTGTTCGAGCTTGACAGTGTAACTACAAATTTTAGCTCTGCTAGATCCTCCCTTTCAAGAATGAGCTCTGCCAGATCCTCTAGCAGAAGGGATCCTTTTGGAGATCAAGACGAGGGGTTTAATCCCGAGAACAGAGCACAGAACAGATCACTTACAGAAAATTTGCAGCAGGATCGGTCCGCACAGGAATTTTCTGTGCAGAATAGCATGGAATCAAGAGGAATCAAAAGACCCGCGCTCATGAAACGGTACAGGATTAGTTCCTCCTCGGATATGAATGAAAATTGGGGATCTGGCAGCAAAATTGAGGATGAAAATAGGCCTCCAATTTATGCAAACCGGAGGCTTAGACCTGTGCCAGATCCTTCTAGCAGAGGAGGAAGAGCTGGAGTATCTCAGAACCGCCGAAATTGGAAGAATTCTGACAAAGAACATGCTTTGCAGCAATTAGGAGGTATGGTTGTTGTCCAAAATTGATCAAACAGAGTCCCATTTGTGCAAATTGAAAGATGCCTGTGTCAAAATTTGAACAGCTTTGTGTCGGATCTGTTTGTGATCAAGATCTTAGCACAAAATTTGCAAAAAAAACTTGCTTGTCTTGTAATCAAAGACCTGATGACAGATTTGTCTCAGCTTTATGCATATACCACATTTTTGGTTTATGAATTGGAGGCTGCATCAAGAAATGTAGCTAGGAATGAGAACGATTTCCGTTATGATCTTACAAGATTTGAGTTGTTTCTTACCACATTAGTCTATAGACCTTGAATTGGCTTCTTAATGACATTACATTTCAAATGTATATATATTGTATATTTATGTAATGCCCTAATTACATTTGACAGTGAGCATTGTCTATATCAATGTTTGGCAAAGTCTGATAAAAGAAGGTAAGGTTATTGAGTCTAATAACAAAAAATGCATGACAAGATTGTAGGATTGAGGCTAATATTTGGCATGTAAGGCTGAGGCCTTGTGGCCTTGTGTCAAATATCTGGTGGAGGATATACAACCAGGCCATGCACTTTTGGTTATCAACCGATAAAAATGACATGCTCATCCTAATCCTAGCCCTACATTCATAGAATATGCCAGAGAAGATGCCTAAACTTGCAACCCCAACCGTCGAAGCAAAAACAAGATGGGGTCAAACCCCATTTTCCACGTCACCCAATGGTTTTAAACAGTATTCCTAGGAGTCAATGTTGTATAAACTCAGAGATGTTCTCACAACACACTATAACATTACATTAAGAAACGACTCCAATGAAACACATTAAACATCCCAGCCCATTATGTCAACATAAGAGCCTCTCACACTTGAATGCAGGAGACGAGCTGCAACAACATTGACACACAGAAACAGCGCAACACACATTGCTCCACATTGGAAGCTCCTACAGAACATCCTCCTCCATAGACACAGCAGCACGACAACTGCACAATCTGTCGCAACACACAGGAACAGAACAGAAATGTAAGAGGAAGAAGCATGGGGACTTGAACCCCACCGACATGAGTCGGTCCCATGATGCTTCACCTGACATAATGGAAGGTCCCAAAGGACCATCCATTATGCTAGGGGGCTAGGGGACTAATCCCATGCAAGTGCGCAAACACACAAATGTGAATGCAATCTCCCTATGCTCTAACATTTTTTCATTTTCTTCTTACAGAATTCATGTAGTATACAAACACAAACCATGCTGCATTCATGCGATGTTATGCAACTACAACAAAGAACAAAACAAAGAAAATTAACTGCAATCACATAGTCTAAGGGTTCCAATCAATTGGTATCGATGTTCAACGCCTGCATGCCTCCTTGCCAACCCGCTCATTTCCGGTGCAATTATCAGGAGGAGAATGTAGTGCATGCGGCCTTGAATGCTTGAGAGACAACCTGTCAATGTGCCTCAACACCCGTAGCAGCAAAGCCCTTGCCAACTTCATGTAACTTCTCAACGCTTGCCTCTCCACGGCCGGCGAAATGTGACTTTATCCCATTCCATGCTTCCTATGGTCTCCCCATTTCATGAAATAGAAGCGAAATCACCGCACCGGCGCGGCCTTACCGTCCGCAACAACCTCCCGAGTATTTATATTCACGACATCGGTCCAGCGGTTCCGGATGCCGTGTGCACGCCCCGCTTTGCGGATGCCACATGAGGATGTGGGAGACCACTAGAAATTAGGTTCTCCACAGAGGGGAGCTCAAGGAGTGGAGACTCAATTGGTCTATCGGGAGGGGTGAAGGACTCCACGACCTCATGCTGCCCATTCTCCATAGGGCCACAAACTGCATTGGCACAGGCATCTTTCGGCATGGACAGCACTTCATTCATGTTAGTCTCCCACAAGCAATGAATGTAAAAGAACAACTAAGTACAAATAAAATAGAAGGACATCCAAACACGCCATCGACTCCACGACCATCGTGTAATCAATGGAGTCCAGAGGAATGAAATCAAGCTGCTCGGAGGCCCCCTCCATCCCAGGCCTAAAGTCCTCCTCATCAATGTCAACAAATCCCTCATCCCATCTCTAGCATTGCATGCGTCATCGTATTATCTCTTCCTCGCCTTACCCATTCGCTCATTGGGCGCATACCTGCAGGGATATTAAAGATAACACAGTGAACATCACTGGGCATGGCCTGTGATACTCCACGTTGTCTTCACATGGTGTTACAAATGAACACCACGGTTAGTAGGCAAGATCCATTGGCTAGATAGTATGAACTTCCCGTCCTCAACATTCAAAGAGCGATTGTACATAAGGGAAGCGATGGTCAAGCTTCCTCCCATGGTACTTCACAAAATGATGAGCTCTATGCAGCAAATTTTTATTGTCCAACACCATGACACTTTTCAAATCACCCGCACCATGAAGAAGGTACAGATCTTTGCCCATCTCGATTTGTTTCTCACTCACATTATGGAGGTATATATTGAAGTGCACCTTGCCAAAATCCTTCGGGCAACAGCCAACTGGCCCTCAAAGCAATGTATTCTCGTGTTCTTGAGGGCCTTGCAGATCAACAGGATACCTGTTGGCTTTTGGAACCCCCACCCAAAGAACCTTTTAATGGCAGATTTCACGGTCCTTGGTGTTCTCAAGCTAGTTCGAGGGACCCCCACGACAATCTGAGATGATCCAATTCGGATCCTCTCTCAAGGGCGAGCTTACGCAACAATCTTCTTCTTCACAAAATACACAAGTGTCTCAAACACGTGGACCGAGACGTCCCTCCCAGCATAGCCTAGAGTCAGGCTCACATCTAGCAGCCTATTGCCCTCATCCTCATCACCCACCTTAGCTTTACCCTTACTCTTCCCCTTTGTATTCCGCACACAAAAAACATCATCTATACAAGAAAAATTGATCTCAGGAGGAAGAGCCTGCTTCTTACACCTAGCTGCCCTCTTCAACATGTTATCTAAATTGCAAACGCAGCTACAGGCCCAACACCACAATTGCAGAAGATAATTGCACAAGATAATTGCAGAAGCAAACAGTTGAACACAATGGACAAAGCCGAATTTACACAATTCCTCAACACCCGATGTAAATAAAACCGCCACAGCACCCAAATCTATATACCAAACTTACCTCGGACTCCAAGAGGACATGCATACGAACTCCACCGCCATATGTCGCGGTCATCCTTCCCTGCTCCATCGCATCCACACGCCATGAAATCCAGCACCAGAACAACGTCTCCAAAAGGGAAACAAACTCGAGAAGAGGACATCGACCATAGGCAACCCTAAACCCGTTATTTGACATCACAAATATCTGCTTTAGGCATAGGAATACCACCCAATCTTCAACTTTATGTTATACTAGTAATGGTGCCCAGCGTTGCTGGGCATAAGTTGGGAACCTGTCTGGAGGGAAACATGTTCAACTCAACTCCTTTCCATAAATCTTAGATAATAGAAATTAAGCTCAATGTTGTTGGGCTATAAGAGGTTTTTGTGCACTCGAGTATCGTTTCCCTTTCTCTTTGCCTTTTGCTCTATCCCGCATTTTCCTTTTTCTTTTCCTTTTTTCCTATTTTCCTACACACATTCCTTTTTTTTTTTCCTACACATTTTTGTTTTCTTTTTCCTTTTTCCCTTTTCTTTGTATCCCGCTTTTCCCTTCTCTTCCCTTTCCACTTCCTGTTCTCCTTTTTCCCTTTCCCCTTTTTCTGACAGATTTTTTTTCCTTCCCTTTCATCCTTTCCCAGCTCTTCCCCTTTTTTCCCTTTCCTTCTCCCCTTCTTTTTCCTTTTCCCATCTTTTTTCATGTCTCTTTTCTTCTTTTCCGCACCCTCATCCCCTTTATCGCATGCCCCTTCTCCTTTCCTTTTCTTTTTTATTTTCCATTGTCCCATGCTCTTTTTCCCTTCACTTTTTCCTTTTTTCTCACCCTTCCTCTCTTCCTCTTTTCATGCCCTTCTCCTCCTCTCTTTTTTCATTTCCCTCTTCCCCATTCCTCGTGCCCTTTTTTCCTTCCCTTTTTCCCACCTTTTTCACGTGCACCTTTTCTTCTTTTTCGCACCCTCTTCCCGTTTTCCTCACGCCCCTTCTCCCTTTATGTTTTTTCCCTCCTTGTCTCATGCTTTTTTTCCTTTCATTTTTTCATTTTTCTCACCCCTTCTCTCTTCCCTTTTCATTTTTTCCTTCCCTTTTTCCCACCTTTTTCATGTGCACATTTTCTTCTTTTTCGCACCCTCTTCCCGTTTTCCTCACGCCCCTTCTCCCTTTATTTTTTTCCCTCCTTGTCTCATGTTTTTTCTCACCCCTTCTCTCTTCCTTTTTTCATGCCCTTTTCCCCCTCTCTTTTCTCATTTCCCTCTTCCCCATTCCTCGTGCCCTTTTTCCCTTCCTTTTTTTCCTTTATACCTCCCTTTTTTTCTTTTTCTTTCCCTTCCCTTTTCATCTTTTCCTCTCTTCCCGTGTCTTTTTTCACTGTCTTCCGCCCTTTCCCTTTCCTTTTCATTTTCTCTTTCCTTTTCCCTTTTTCCCTTTTCCAATGCAGCGTTCCCTTTTCTCCGACCTTTATGCTCTTTCTCTTTTCCCTATGCCCGTCCCTCCTCCCTCTTTCTTTTTTCTTTTTGCTTTTTCCCTTCCTTTTTCCCCTTTTCTCACATTTTCCCTTTTCTCCGTGTCCTTTTTCCCTTCCCCTTCCCATTTTCCATTTCCCTCTCCCTTTTTTCTCGTGCTCATTTTCCCTTCCCGTTTCCCTTTCTGCATTCCTTTTTATTCCCTTCTCTTTCTCTTTTTGAATGCCCTTCTTCCCTTCACTTCTCTACATCATTTTCCTCTTCCCTTTTTTCGCTTCAATTTTCCTCCTTTCCATACCCTTTTCTCTTCTATTTTTCCCATTGCCTTTTTTTTTCCTTCCCATTCCTCCCTCCTCCCTTTCATTTTCCCTTTTCCCATGCCACTTATTTCTTCCTCACCACTTCATTCTTTCCCTTTTCCCCTCTTCCCCTCTTCCCCTTTTCCTCGTGTCTCTTTGTCTTTTCTTTTCATCTTTTCACCCCCCTTTTTCTTTTTCCTTTCCCTAACCTCCTCCCTTTCCTATGCCCTTTTTCTCTTTTCTTCCCTCCTTTCTTTTTCTTTTCTCTTTCCCTTTTCCATTCACGCAGTTCCCTTTTCCCCCACCTTTTCCATGCACTCCTTTTCCTCCTTTCTCTATCCTCTTCTTCTTTTTTCCTTTGAGCGTTCTCCTCCCTTTTTTTTTTTTTTTACTTTTCCATGCTCTTTTTTTCCTTCCTTTTCCTTTTTCTCAACCTTTCCTTTTGCCCTTTTCACGTGCCTTTTTCCATCTCCCTCTCCCTTTTCCAAATGCTCATTTTCCCTTCCCTTTTTCCCTTTCTGTGTTTCTTTTTTCCTTCCCCTTTCGCTTTTCCATCTCCCTTCCCTTTTCCTCCTTTCCCCACTCTTTTTTCATTGCCCTTTCTCCCTTCCCATTTCTCTCTCCCCTCTTTGTTTTCCCTTTCTTGTTCCCTTTTCCCATGCCACTTTTCCCTTTCATCACCATTTCCTTCTTCCCCCTTTTCCCATGCCCTTTTCCCCTCTTCCCCTTTCCCTCGTGCCTTTTTCCCTTCACTTTTCCTTTTTCATTCTTCCTTTTCCTTAATCTTCGATATTGCAATAAAATCATCACCATCCGATTAAGCCAATCAAATCTACACCATTAGATTTAGGGCTTGATGGAAAACGGACACACGCTAAAACATTATAATATAGGATTTGGGCCCTCCAACAATTGCACAAGATAATTACCTTATGTGTATTATCGTTTGGGGTACTTTTTATTTATTTCTAACCATTGATGGGGCCATGTTTTGACCCATCACGTCAATTGATACTCAATGTTTAATGGTTCAATTATGAAATTATCTTCAATCCTAACTACTGTGTCATATGAGCGTAGGTACAGCCTGTTTGCCGACCTCTTAGAAACTGATAATAGCACTTGAGAAGGACTCAGAAAGAAAACAAAAAAAAGAAGTTGAGCGGAACGGAACCTCTCGGGCATCTGCCCCTCACTAGAAGCTTCTGATCATGAAGTAAAAAAAAAGGGGGGGAGGGGGGGAACGAAAGGTTATGGATATTAGGATTGCCTTTACAAACTGTTCCGATGCACAAAAGCTGCTCTTTTTTTGACACTATGCCTTAGTTTGCGATGTCTTAGAATCTTCCGTTCCTTTCGGCCATGTGGCTGCGTTGGCACATTGCGAATGCCCCAAGAAACCATCGATATCTGGTGGAGCAAAACCTCCATCCCCTATTTTTGTGCTCCACCATCTAATTTCGTGGCAGCGGAAGTGAGAGTTCTTGGCCTCAACCCAACAAACTCTGGAAACAAACACTGCCCTGCAAAACACAGATAGAAAGGCAGGTGCAAGAGCGTTACATGCCCAATCATCCCCTCAAAAACCTCAAAAAGAAGTAGCGCCATAGTATCCCCTAAAACTTCAACATCCAAGAATACCCCTTCTATTGTGTATAACGAGGATCCATCATCAGCAACTACAGTATTCACACCCCAATACTAATACATACCTTATAAAATCATATGTAACAAACATATGGTGTCACATTATGGGTGGAGTAGTACTAATAACTAGTTATTAAGTTTGCACCAAGAATGATAAACCAAAATACATGGACTCTCCCTTTACACACAAGAGTCCGACAAGGTTTGTTCTACACCCCTTTGAAACCCACAAATCATTACATCCAGCACTCTAAAATTAAATCCCCCGTGAAACCCCCTTTCGTTTGGGTGCATATTCACACGGGGGTGACTCCGGGCATCGAGAACTGTTGGATAAGCATATTCACCCTTTATTCCTTAATCTACACTGTACATAAAGTTTCTCGTTTGTGGGGTACGCATGTACAAAATTTGCTATACTGTATAACAAGATTTGCAAAATACTATAAGATTTGAGGTAATATACTACATGGTGTTGATTTTGTACATGTGAAATATAATTTTAGCGGCTCTCGCTGCCCTACGTCACCTCCCGTGTGAATATGCACCCAAACCAAAGGGGGTTTCAAGGGGGATTTAATTTTAGAGTGCTGGATGTAATGATTTGTGTGTTAACCCAAAAAAACTTTGGCCCCTTCCGAGCCTTAAGAATTGATGAACGAAGTAGAAAATATTTGTAATGATATTATAGACATAATTAAAAACATTTTATTGATTGATATATATAAAGTTTAAAGGCTTCAATATTGTAGCGACGTAGGTTGTGATAATGTTCATTGATGCAATAGTGGGAACGCTAATAAGCATGCTGCTCATAATAATGGTGGTGCCATATTCATCGAACATGGATCCAACTGTGAAGGTAGAGCAAGACAGAGCATCATCCTTGTCATTGGAGTGTGAGAATGTTAAAATCTCTTGAAAGACATATTTGAAAATCCATCAGGCAAAAAGCCATAATAGTTTATGTTCCAACTGTAACCAAGTCCGCAGAACAGAGGCATCATCTCATGCTTACTCCCAAGTCTATGTTTCCAATATCATTTGACAAGCCGAAAGGAGTATAGTCATACAGGATGAAAGGGGATGTTCCAAATGATGAACCAAATGCTCCAAGCAGTGCAGCAACACTAATATAAATTCCATATGGGCCATAGATGGTTGGGTATGCTGATTTCCCCCATGACTTCAAATTCTCCTGCATAGTATCCAATCGGATGTTTTAATATCAAGTATGATGCAACAACCTTGGCTTGCATGTGACAAGATAAATAATGAGATATTAGTCATTCAAATATCTTCTCAGATTTTAAGTTGGTGGAAGCGAGTGGCTCGTTTTAACAATGCAAGGATAATCTAAAGGACTACAAACCGCTTGCAATTTTGGGCAAAGGCATGGAATGACTATCATTAAACCCATTCTTATTTCCAAGCCATTAGGTTTCAAACTTTACTACCTGGATTGATCTTATAGAAAAGTACCCAAGATTTGCAAAACGCGAGCTTCAGTTCCTGTGATCGTCATTTGCAAGTTGCGAGTAGCATAGCATAAGGCCCTCCGATAAAGAAAATAGAAAACATACCAATTATCACAGAGTACGATGCCACCCAAACACAACCAACCATCTTTCCCATTGCTTTTAAAATAATTAATGATGTAATGGATTGAGTCTGCTGGAAAATCAGTAGGGTTGTACTTAATTATATTGTATAATCCAAATGAACCATGTGCATAATACAAGTGGTGCAAATGAGAATCCCACTTTCGATGTCCCAAAATGTTGGAGAAGGAATAGGCAAACAAGTATAATAACCTAAGTAAACACCACCACATCCGGGATCGAAAGGTCCAAATTAGTGCCTAATCAAGTACTTATTGTCTGGGCACAGAAAGTTGAAGATAAAATACAGACCTTGGTCCAAATCCTCTATTACCACACTCAGACCACTCACAACAGATAGGACTGAAATTAATAAATATATAATCGTCACTCCCAGATTATTGTATGGTGGATTTGAATGAAAATACCCCCCCTCACGGAAATTCTTGGTGTCAATGTACCATCTCCAATGATCATGCATGTGCCAAGCAATGCAACTCCATATCACCATATACAACCCCAATTATTTGAAATGCTAAACTGAATAGAACTTGGGTTGAATTGTCCTGCAAAGATGTACCAAATAATTGGTGGAAATGGAGGAGAAGTAGGGCTAGGGTTTCCAATTATCCCTTTTAAGCATGTGGGATAATTGGGTATGGCCCACTTGCCTTTAATGGCTAGGTGGCATAAAGGTGTCCACATGGGAAAATGTGCACCTAGATAAATGTGCACATTGGTAAATGTGCACATTTATAATGCACTTACCTTGCAAGTTGCCCCCTAGGGGCTACCCCCTAGCTTCTGCGTCGGTACACGCCGGTGGCATGTATGCATGGCGTGGCGGCAGTCAAGATATCGTCCCGGGACCGTTATCTTTTGTCTTTGGAACGTCACATTCTCCCCACCTTGAAATGATGTTGTCCGCAGCATCGTGGGTCTCCCCACCTTGGAATCCTCCTAACCTGCAATCACCCTGATGCATACAATATACTACTATAATACTTACACATTTATTAGGATTACCTTAAGGTAATATTTTTAGAACCTTACGCCATTATCTTATGAAATAACTTATCAAATCGTAACATCACTAAAATAAGTTACTCCATAATTTACTTATCACGTCAATTTAGTTTATCAAAATTTTAACATTTCATATATATAATTAACGTTCGAAGTACTCTTCATTCCTTGCAACATATTCCAACAAAATTTGTGTTGCAAGTCTTCGTAGCTCGACCTCCTTGCCCTCCGGAGCGCTCTATTGGCCTGCAGGTCGACACTACGTTAGTACCATTTAATTATTAATAAAAATTTTGGTTATATGGTGACCACCCCACCTATCTACATGAATGCATGGCTAATCCCCCGGCGTAGGAAGAGGATGATTCTTCCATCGTGGCCGTGGAGACAGCGCCTATATGCCTATATGCCACTCATGCCTACACCTTTAGTTGCCCAACGTGGAGGATAGGTCCTTCCCGTATATGAGGCGTGAAGGACCGATTCCTCCTATCAATGCATATATGGGGCTAGAGGTGCCTTTCCTATCAATGCATTCCTTAATGACCTCCTTTCTCTCGAGGTCGTCTACTTCCGTGGAACAGAAGTAGACTTTCTAATCTACCTTCCACTCATGCAAGCGGAAATGCGGTCATGCCTACATTGACATTACACCACGCCCTAGAGATCACCGTAGTGGTCTCATCATCGGTAACAACGCATGCAACCCATACCTAGCATAGGTTGCATGCGTAGATTAATCTTAACTACACATAGAATTAATCTACACAAATCGACATGCCTGAGCCGATTTCTTCGGAGATGATCTTGCCGTCCCATTGCTCCATAAACTGTGGGTACTGCTTTACTAGATCCTTCTTAAGTACCCATGTCGCGTCTTCCACTGGCAAGTGTTTCCACTTGACCAATCCCTGCATATTGGAGAAACTCTGATCTCCTTGTTTTCTTGAAGGCTTTATCAAGAATCCACTCTGGAACTATTTCCAGCTGCTCCTCCGTCATTTCCAACAACGTTGGAGTGTCCAAGACTTCGTCTGGATTTGGAGTATGCTTCTTCAATAAGCTCACGTGGAAGACCTTATGAATCTTTAGGTGTGCTGGCAAGTCTAGCTTGTAGGATTGATTACCTACTCTCTTAACTATTCTGAAGGGTCCAGCCCACCTTGGAGCAAGCTTCTTACAATTACCGATCAGCTAGCTCGCTGCTTTTTACCTTGATCTTGAGCCATACATCATCTCCAACTTAGAACTCTCGACTCTTGATGCTTGCGGCGATGCTCTTTTGTCGACTCCTTTGCCGCCGGAAGATATCCTCGAACTTCTTCCACCACCAGCTGCTGCATGTTTGGCCAACATCTGTCAGCGAAACCTCTACTTTTGACACGGATTGTGCCAAGTGTCTGGAGTTAAGCATTGGTAGCCGTAGTTGATCATAAACGGCGACATTTGGGATGATTCTTGCTTGGTGCTATTATACGCAAACTCCACCAAATGAATAAATTCTTCCCACATACCTTGCTTGTTCCAGACATAGTTTCGTAGCATATCCTCCAAAATCCTGTTGGTCCGCTCCATTTGGCCATCCGTCTGGGGATGATAGGCCGTGCTCATGGATAGCTTCGTCTGAATTGTCGCAAAGAGGTCTTGCTAAAAGGCACTCATGAACTTCGGATCCCTGTCGGAGATAATCTCTCTTGGCATGCCATGAAGCCTGAAATTTTTTTTGGTGAAGAGCTTCGCTGTATCCATAGCCGTGTCTGTGGTCCTGCAAGGCACGAAATGTGCCATTTTCGACAACTTGTCGACCACTACCATCAAGGCATCTTTCCCTCTTACTGTCCTTGGAAGCCCTGTTATGAAGTCCATGCTGATGACCTCCCACTTAGCGTTTGGCACCGCTAAGGGTTCCAATGATCCTGGAATTCGAAGCTGCTCCGCCTTCGGCTGCTGACATAGCTGACATTCCTTGATGTAGCGAGCTACTTGCTTCTTCATTCCTGGCCAATAATAGCTGCTGCGTACTTTGAAATATGTTTTCATGAATCCAGCATGGCCAGCTATTGGACTGTTGTGCGTGTCGTGGAGGATCAATTTCCTTACACCTGATGATTCTGGCACGCACAACTTGTTCTTATGGTATAAGAGGTTACCTTCCTTCTTAAAATGTTTGAAGGTTTCGCTCTCCTTATCTGTTCTTGCTTCCCTGCATAAACTTGCCCATACTTCCTTGAAGTCCACATCCGTTGGCAAGGATTCTTCAGTCTTCTTGCCGAAGTCGCTGGAGAGCGTCGAAATTGCATTGCAATGCACTCTAGTTGTCAGGGGATGCCTTGAAAGCGCATCCGCTACCACGTTGAGCTTCCCCGGCTTGTAGACTATATCAAAATCATATTCCTCGAGGAACTCCATCCACCTTCGCTGCCTCAGGTTAAGATGTGGTTGCGTGAATACATACTGGAGGCTCTGGTGATCTGTGTCCAATTGGAACTTCCTTCCCAAGAGGTAGTGCCTCCAAATTCTTAATGCCCTGACAACTGCAAGCAATTCTTGATCGTGCGGCCGGGTAGCGGCGTCTGCGTCGTTCATCTTCCCCGGAATCATATGCTACCACACGCTCTTCCCGCATGAGCACCGCACTGTGTGGCTATCTTACTGCGCGTCTGCCGCCACAAGCTTATCTTTCTCTATAGGTCCGGGGGGGTTAAGATCAGGCGTTGTTAAAGCTTCTTTTAACAATTCAAACCCCGCTTGGGCTTTCTTGTGCCAATGCTCTTGCCCAATCTTTCACCTTCTCCGCCCTCGTCCAAGTCTGTTAGTGGGGCGCTATCTTAGCAAAGTTCTTCACGAACTTCTGTAGTACCGCTAGGCCGAGGAAACTTCGACCTCATGGACATTCTTTGGTGCCGCCCTTTGAATCAATCACCGCTTCAATCTTGGCGGGATCCGCCGAGATTCCTTCTCTCACGAGATCACATGACCCGGTATTCCACCTTCCTCCGCTTGTGGCACTTCGACAACTTGGCGTACAACTGGTGCCTCTTCAACTTCTCCAGCACTCTCCTTAAGTGTTGTACGTGTTCTTCAAGGGATCTGCTATACACCAAAATGTCATCAAAGAACACTATCACAAAGGTGTCTAAGAACTCCCCGAAGATGTCGCTCATGAGCCTCATGAACGTTGTTTGGCATTCGATAAGCGAAGGCATTACCGTGAACTCATAGTGCCCGTCTCGCTTAAGGCGGTTTTATGAATATCTTCTTCCTTTATCCGGATCTGATGATAGCCCGACCTTAAGTCGATTTTGAGAAGACCTTTGCCCCTTTGAAGCTGATCCATCAAGTCATCCGATCTGGGGAGCGCATACTTGTTCTTGATGGTGTGCTTGTTCAACCGCCTATAGTCTATGCACATCCTCAAACGCCATCCTTCTTCTTGACAAAAAAGAATGGGCGCCCAAATAGTGAGACACTAGGTCTAATGAAGCCTAGGTCGAGCAACTCCTGCAATTGCTTCTTTAGTCTGGCCAACTCCTATGTCGTCATTCTCAGATGGGGCCTTGCTTGTCGGGCTTCGCTTCCCGCTCGAAAGTGCTATCTCACACTCGACTCCTCGTAAGGAGGGGAGGTGCTCGATCTCATCCGGAAAGAGATCGTGGAACTCCGCGATCAACTTAGCTATTTGCTTGGGCAACTTGGTCGAGCACCTTGTCTTCTTTGGTTTCTTCCTCGACTCGCTCTTCAATCTCAAGCTTGAAGATGTATGGTACCGCCGCTCTTGATGCACTTGAACAAATGCTTACTAGACATGCACCGCATAATGGGAACAACTTTTTACCCGCGGATCTCTATGATCTTGCCATTGGGTGCCGTGAGGGTCACCTTCCGCTTTCCACAACCAATGACGGCTCCTCGGACCAAGATACTCCATTCCAATGATTAAATCATACTTGCCAATGCCCATTACCGCCCCCATCCGATATTAATCCCGGCAAGTCGATGTCGAATTAATTCTCTTGCCCGGCCACCCCTTTACCGCCTCCACTTGCTAAGACGACGGGCCTTGGCTTCGACTTCAAAGGGGTTTTAACTTCAACATTTCAACCATTCTCGGGATGCAAAGTTATGGCTACTTCCGAATCTATCGTGACTATGAAGGACTTGGCCTTGGCCTTCCCTACCGTGGGAAATTACCTTATACTTGGGTCTCTCTCGCTGTTCTCAGGTTCTATTATTAGGCAAAGATATGACACTCACCCCAATATAGTCGGCTGCCTCGCCGCCGTCGTCCGTGAAAGTGTCCCAATCTCCCAACTCCGCTAGCGCACACTCATGACATAGGGGCGCTTTGTTGTCCCGCGGGCCTTGCCGAAAACACCAAGCAAAGCCGCTTTCTATGCACTCCCGCCTCTTTTCCTTGGGCATAGCACCACCAAAAGGATCGCGACCTTTGGGAGTAGTTTGACCCCTCCTGCTTGTCCTTGAAGGACACCTGCTTCTTCTCCTGCTGCTTCCCCTGGTTGCCACCATATGGGGCTCTAGCTGGACCTGGACTGGCTGCCCTAGGGCTATAACTCCCTGTTGCCTTGCCTTTATCCTGGTAATACTCGCCTCTTTTTCGCTATTCCCCATCCCTTGCAAGCTTATTGCCTTGGACTCGCCCTTCTGATACTGTCTTTAGGGTTTATTGCCCTTACAAGCTTGCGGATCTCATCATTCAGCCCCTCAATGTAGCTCTCCACTGCATGCTTTTCACCCAACTTTGGCACATAAAGCCTTAGCCTCATGAATTCCTCTGTATATTTCTCTTGACTTGTTGCCTTGCCGCAACTCAGAACTATTTGTATCATCTTCGGACTTATGCTCTCTTGGGGACGTAATGGCGCTTGAAAGTTTTTAAGCGAACTTCTGAACCCCGCAAACATCCTGCTTAAGCCATGGGCCTTGGCATACCCTTCCACCAAATGCGTCTTTTGCTCCCTTGGGTTAGCTGTTGCCACCTGCCTTTATCCTTGTCCTTCATACTATAGGCGTTGCCATATTCCTCTCATCTCATCGAATAAACCCTCTGCCTCCATGCGGGCCTTCTCGCTGAGAATTGCTCTAGCTTCACCGGCCTTCCAAACATTTCCCAATGCGTAGTCTACCTTCTTCCTCGTAGTCAGGGTTCTCGTTTCCCTTGTGTACATGGTCCCTTTGGTCCTGCCTTTGGTTCAGCCTCTTCCTCCGGAATCAGAGTCACGAGTCCGAGCTTGGTCGGAGGATTCCGTGCTTGGGGGACCTCCTCTCTTGCTCCTCCTCTTGTCCTTGCACACTCCAGGAGCTGATGCAGCCCACTTAGAGGCGTTGCCCTCACCCAACTCCTTGCCAGCGGCCAGGGAAAGCCTTTATCTGCCAAGATCCGTCCTCATCTGTGACATTTCCTCTTCTCGGGGTCATGGGTCCAATGCCTCATACAGGCTCCTTGCCGGGGTGGCTCATGAGTCTCTGTTCTTCCCTATGGTCTCGGCGTTGTCGCCCCCCAGCCTGGGCCTCTAGCTGCATACACAAGTAGGTCATGGCTATAAGGTTAGTTTTATTAATTCTCTTGCATTATATATGTTTGTTGGTATAGTTGTGGGGCAAAATACATCAACAAAACATTTAAAGTGCAAAAGAAATTATATTCATCTTATATTATAATGTTATTGTGTAAGTGTTGGACCCAGCCCTAATTTGGGCGGCCCAGATTTGATGAAATCAATGGAGGAGATGATGCGACGCCAAAATTTTTAAGATAACATGGGTTTTTTTTTTTTTTCTAGGGTTAGCGAGGGCGGCTGTGGCACGCTCGAGCTGCTAGCCCCTCCTCCTAACGCATCTTCTCGAACAATCTCGAGTTGTGGATCATGGGATGGTTGAGTGGTACCGCCATAGCAATAGAGTTCAAGAACCCACGGTTGAATTCGGGTCGCCTTCCAGCCAATCTATCGGCACTTCCCAACATCCAAAGGTAACCTCGAACCAGTCCTTTTTCCGTCCTCATGGTAATCTTTCTTTCTTTAACAGTTCGATCTGTTTTAGTTTTGATCCGGTTGTTCCTTGATGCTAATCGCCGCGATGAAATCTTAGGGATTTGAAACGTTTTTCTATGCGAAATGAAGAATCTGGTTCTAATGCGTGTGAATCCCGATTTCTTTACAAACAGGCGTAAAATATAAAGGTGCAAGCATACAAACACTTCATTTTCTTAAGATCTCATTGTAGCCAATTGAACGAGGGTTTTGAACAGGAAGTTTCTCTATGCTTCAAAGCGGCGGAGGTCCCATATGCTCTTAGGATCATCGTCCGCAATGGATTGTTTTCGACAATAGAGTATTTTCTGCCCATGTATAGCTTTGTTCCCGCCAGAATTTTTCAAAGCGGTATTAAGCGTCTTTCTTAGCAAAGCATGTTCATTTCTACTTTACAGGTTTGAAAACGCAAAGATTTCTTTAAAGTGCGAGATACCTAGCTAGATGGAAAAATGGTAAGTCAGATATTCTTTCTTTTTACACGTTTCCCGTTTCATGGCATTCACAAATTGTGAGCACTCTATTTGTCGGCATTTTTAAACGAATCATTTTGCTTTTGTTACCACAGGACCCAAAGTTGATATCCGAACTATAACAGTCGAACCCATCAATAGCTTAAAATATACGCCACTTCAATGAGATTCAATCCAGAGAGCCGATATTTTTTCTGCTACATCGCCAATCGATCGCAAAGATTCTGCATTTATGATATACCAATGAACACTTCTTTGAGGAAGATGATTATGCGTATGAGAATACAATTTGGTTGGAACTCACAAGAAGCCTTCAATTTCAATCGAGTAAATGATTGTAATTGCTATAGTTATGACATGAAAGGGTTGAAGTCTCGCTACATGTATTCACAAGGGTCATGTGTCTCCCTGAATGGATAGTGAGTATAGCCCACCGGTCGAGAATTTGTTACCCGCTTCTGATAAGCGATAAGCGAATATTTGAGTATAATGCAATGTACGTAAGGGAAGTATATCTAACAAAAGGCTCATAGCATGTGTCATTTGCAACACTAAAAGAGAAGTTTGCGAATAGGCATAAAAGAACCCTTTGCCGCCAGAAAGGTTTGCGTACTTAGAAGGTATAGTTCTTTAGTACTTGATTTCGTTATGTTTTGTTGTTAATTTGGAGCACCCAGACGTTAATTATGGCCTTATTAGTTGAAAAAGGCTTTGAAATTCAATTGCTTAATCTACTATAGAGTTTCAATACAATGGCTCATGCATAAGAAATTTTGGAAAAGATGGTGTTGGAGCTGTGTTAAGGGCTCCACATGGACCGCGGTTAAGGGCTCCACATGGACATGTAAGTTTCTAGCTCAATTGGATATTTACCTTACATGAGTTTTGAATGACAAACTTTTAAATGGCGGAATTCTTATTTAAACGAATTATGTTGTAGATCCCGCAAGTAAAAGTTTTTGTCACTTGGAAAATCAACTTGCAATGATGTTGTTGTTGCAGAAAATGTCAAAAGGATACGTGTTCCAACTTGGTCCGATAGGCTCATTCCACTATTTGTTTGCCCATAACTACTTATTCATTATTGTTCGCCTTAGAGGATGCCGGATAGCGAAAGAATATGTGGAATGTGAACATATAAGAAGCTCCTTATATAAACCGTGGAATGTGTGAACATATAAGAAGCTCCTTATATAAACCGTGGAATGTGTGAACATATAAGAAGCTCCTTATATAAACACAATGTGTGAACATATAAGAAGCTCCTTATATAAACACAACCGGCTTAGTTTTCTACAATTTTATAAAATACAAGGTAAGAAGATAGTTGAATAGGACCAAAACAATTGTGGCACACCTCTTGAAATATAAATCGAATGATACTTGAACAAGAACAAAATTGACATTCATTTCAATTAACGTGTTCAAAAACTGGAATGAGCGTAATACCCAATTATCGATTGCTTGCAAGCATAAATGGGCATGGTTATGATGCCATTCATCTTTTATCTAAATAATTCATTCCAGATATTTATATTATGCAATAATATATATTCTTTCAGATTGCATATTTTAGAGTATATGCATAACGGAGTCCTCCTTGGTATCATTTAGCGAGCTCCCAACATAAGTTCCTAACATATGCCCAAAGAACTCATAGACATCAACAACTCATAGAGGCACTTGCAATCTACCGCTCCCAAAATGATCCAATGGTCAAAACTTATTGTACGCAAAATGCACAAACTCAAATGGCCTAGAAGTTAATGTATATGCAAATGCTTAGGTTCCCAACATTTACATGTTTTCGAATTATGCCGTGAACGCCGGGCACCATTACTAGTATTATATAATATTCTAATACAAAAAATCTCCCGGATCAAGAGTCTAACTATTCTTGAAATCGCCGGTAAAGATGGGTTGTCTTCGAGAACTTCTTAACTTGGGCCGCTCCTTACCAGCCCCAAGTTCCCGAGGACGTTGGTTGATGACCCGCAAAGCTCTCACTAATTCCTCTACCCTGGGTTCCAGGAGGTGTCTTGACGCGTCACCGCCGATCTTCCTGTTGGTAAGGTATGGCATGGTCGGATATCGAAGTGCCATCGCTCTTTGACTAAGACGGCATAGTCGGTGTTGGCACCTAACCGGCATGCCTAAAAGCCTGAGCGCGATAAGCATGAATACTCCTTCCTCGCCTAGGGTGAATTTCCTGAATTACCGCTATTCTCCCGGCCCAGCAGCAGGAGGTAGTATCGCAAATGACACATCGTTGTCGCCGTCGTTGATTCTTCGCCTCCCTACCCTGGCTTCATGTCTCCCGGCATATTAATAGACTTCCACCTCGGTGAGCTCTCAGTAATCCCCTAAGCCCCATTCTTTGAAGCTGCTTTGAGGGGTGGGGCTATCTTTCTCTCTGTGGGGTTGGTGTTGAAGAGCTCGGCATTAAAATGTTTGAGCTCTTTGCGGATTCTATCCCTTCTGGATGGCATAAAACTCCTCTTGGTCGGCCCGTTCATGAGCCTCCATCATCGCGATAAGTAGGCTTGGATGTCAAGTCGACTCTCACGTGTGAGGTGTCGGCTTCTCTTTACTTGAAGTGGAAAGTCGGAAGCTCCCCTGCACGATGAAATCATCCAGTGTCTGATTGCCGCGGTTGGTGCAAAGGCTATAACAGTCGATAATCCTTTCCCTGCACTTTCGGGAGGTTACGGATGTCGCCGAGGAGCGTGTACTCCTCACCGCCGATGATAATAGGGGGCTAGGCTTGTGATACCTAGCCCAAGGGGTGGGCGATCCCGAGAGGGTTTGCTGGCTCCTCGGCTCTGCCTCGCTAACCGGGCCGCTCTTCCGCTGGATCGAGCTCGACGTAGCCCCTCTTCTTCCGATTCTTCGCCTCCTGCTCTTCCTTCTTGCTCATGTTGGTATCGCAAAAGGAGCTGCTCACTTCGAGGAGGCTAAGGGGGTCCACATCCATGGGAGGGATGGAGGTTTCTCCCATGGGGTTTTCGCACGGTGGGAGAGAAAGATTGCCAAGGCGGGCGTATAGGAGAAATACTTGTCCCCGCCAACTGTCAAGACCATGTAGTCCGGCAACCTCACGGGCCTTGTTGGTCGCATTTGGCAATGTTTGGAACATCACCCAAGGCTGCTTGAAGGGATTGCCTGGGAACAAAGTAGCATGTGCAAGGGGGGAGCTGCACTAAGGACGATCCTACCCTAGCTTGGAACTCGGACAGAACTTGTCTATATGCTGGGGTTGCGTGAGTGGCTTGACATCTATTTCTTTCCTAAGACTCGGAAAAATGTCATTGACATCGGCCTCGGCAAGATGTGGGCACTAGCTACCGCACTCCATCGCCTTTGGTCGCTAGCTGCCATGGATCTAGGGAAGATGAGACTAACAAACGGATGCAAAAAAGCCTCGTGGAGCTGGAAAATCGCCTAAAAGTCAAGAGCAAACTTGTAGGGTACTATGTGAGAAATGGGGACCTATTTATAGAGAAGGGGGAAAACCCTAATTTTTGGGTGACTTGAAAAACTCTTGGGGTTGGCCAATTCTAGCCTACGTTGAGGTCCAAATGGGAGTTGGAAGACTAATTTGAGGTTTTGAGCATGGCTGGATTAGCTAAAGAACCTATTGCAACAAGCTAGAGATCAATTGGATATGCTATGGTGGCAAAATTGCTAGGAGGTCTCACACGCGCCTCGCTCAAAAACGGAGTTTTGTTTTTAGACCAGCACGATGTGTGAGACATCCGCTATTTTGGTCAAAACTTATCCAATTTGGTTGATCTAAGGGTCTAAACATGCTAGGCTCGTCGAGAAGGCAGAATTGACCCCTTACTTGGTCGATTTGGAGGAGATTTGGACAACTTTGGGCAAGGTCTCACACGTTGCGCCTCGTTCAAAAACTGGAGTTTTGTTTTAGACCAGGCGCGACGTGTGAGACATCTCACTATTTGCTCTAGAGATGTCCTATTTTAGTAAAACAAAAGCTATTACATACTAACTCAACTTATTTAAGCAAGATTACACATATAGTCTATTCAAAATTCTTTTGTATTAACAAAATTTTCATTATTTACAAAATTTCTAATGGGGATCTCCCTTGATTATACTGGCCAACCGCATGTCCTTCCTCATCGAGTTACTCGCTTGGCGTGCCTGTGCGGCAGAGAGTCTTCAAAATGCTTTGCTACTATCTTCTCGCCACCGCTTCCCGAAGTGCCAGCAAAGATCTCGGCCCACCCTCATGCCGGGTGTTAAAGTCCTCGCATCACTTCTCCGACTAGACGGGCAAAGGGGCGCTGGGGATTAGGAAGCCGTAGCTACGCCTGGAAGTGTCGATCTCCTCGATTGCTCTTCTCTCGGTCCCCTTCCCTCCGGCTTTCTTCTTGGCTGGCTTGGGGCTTGGGCTTCGTGGTGGCGGCCTTAAGGTCTCTTGCGCTTGTTGGATGTCCACCTCGATGGTCCTCACCCTCGCTCTCCCCGTAGAAGGAGTTGTAAGCCTCCCACTTCTTCATGTAAGCCTCGTGTTCCTCATCTTTCTCTCGTAGATCTTGACGCAGTCCGTGACATAGGATTCTCGGGCAGGCGGGCCGTTTCTTCCCATCCCAAGTCGGATATTTAGGGGGTTTCTGCACTTGGTCCGGCTGCTCTAGGTTGGGGTGCTCCTGGTCGGGTATTGGCTGCTCATCACCTGGGGATTTCGAAGAGCTTCCACCTTCGGTGTTGGGGTTGAAGTCTTCGTCTTGTGAGTCGAAAAAAGGAGGCGGAGGCTGGTGTTCGGCCGTTCGGTGATGACGACCTTTGGGTTGGGGGTCTTCGTTGTGGAACTTCCTTGAGTTTTCTTTGGCCCACCACAAACTTCCCCTTCTTCTTCTTGATTCCTCGGCTGCTTTGCCTCCTCCTCTTCTCTCTTCCTCTTCTTCTCTTCCCTCTTCCTTTCTCTGCGGCTTTCTTTTGCTTCGTGCTTTTTGATCCACGCCCGTAAAGGTCCCTCGTAGTTCGCTTGGCTCGAGCATTGGCTCCCTTTGCTCTTCTTGCTCCTCTGCCTCCTTCTCGCGAATCCAGGCTTCGAGTTGTTCGTCTATGGTCGGGTGGAGAGTCGGCAGTCTCTTTTCTTCACGAGCCTTGGTTCTCCTTTCTCGCTTTGCTGCCTCCTCTTCCTCTTCGAGCAGCTCTGTCTCTGCATCTGAGTGTGCCTCCTCTTCTCTCTCCTGTTCCTGTATTTCTCGCTCTATTTCTTCGTAGACGTCCGTGATCTGCTCATCTGCGATGCTCTCCTCGCTCGAAGATAGTCGACCTCCCCTCGCGACGAGCCTCTCCCGAAGTACCTCGTGGATTAGGGCGCTGGGGGTTTCGCCTGGGCAAGGCTTCCTGGCAGTCTGTTTGGTTCTTGCCATGTTCGACGGCTCGTCAATCCGATGTCGGGCGCCAAAGATCGCCTTAGGGAGCGGGAGCAGATTTCTAAGGTGGGAACGCATAAATGGGGGAGGGGGGGGATCTACATCTATTTATAGCTTGGGCAATTTTAGGTCAAAATTCAAGTTGTTCTATTTAACGTGCCAGGGCACCTATTGACTTAAAATATACACTTATTTCAGAGTTTTTATAAGCACTGGTCTCACACGTTGCGCCTGGCGCGACGGGTGAGACATGGTACATTGTTGATTAATTTACATGATTGAAACATACTATTCTAACTAAATCTTGCCTTAGAACTCGATTTACTATGTTACTTTTCTAAAATTCATCAAGTTTTAAGGTGTTCTTGGCCCAATGTCTCACACGTTGCGCCTCGTTCAAAAACTGGAGTTTTGTTTTTAGACCAGGCGCGACGTGTGAGACCAACTTGCCTTTGAAGGTTTTGGCTCACTGTTTTTAGTCTTATTATGTTCCAATTCGCTTAACTGTTACTAGCTTAGCATATACTACAAAAATAAGAAAAAAATTTCCCTTTTTCGAGGTTTGAGGATCCTATCAAGTTAGTACTACTGGGAGTATGGTCAGTGCTTTGCTCTTGGTCTCCAAGAATATTGCTCTGATACCACTGTGACGTCCCCTACTCGTATACGATGCCCGCACCGTATACAAACAGGAGTTCATCCCCCATACCAGCTCCACTGATACAGGGCCCTCCACATATCACTGTGACCATCCTGGGTCCCCAGTGGGAAGAGTGAAGGGGTCATTTTACCCCGCCTCCCTCGGGCCTACCTAGTCGCTTAAGTAAACATACATATATCAAGATACAATAGCATCACATATCCATCTCAAGGGTGGTAGTCAACAACGTGATAGACAAAGATCAGCACAATACATATGGAAGTCCTACCCAAGGCTCGGACTCAAAGGGGTGACGACGTTTGGGTCTCCAGAGTTCAAAGTCATGTAATTCATGGCAATAGATTTGGCTGGCATAAGAACATGGCATAGGGTTGTCCACTCCATCCGCCCCTCCTGCATACACTTTGCGTAGTAGGTTGAAAAGTGTTGGGACCTAATCAGTAGCCCACGGAGGCATAGCCAAAGGGCTATTCCCGGGTTGCATCTCCCGCCTCCGATGGGGCGTGTAGGGATCACTCCCTCCAGAGATCTACGTGCGACTCAAGGTGACTAGAGGGCCACCGCCTTATTCGACCGAACCCACCGGAAAGTGAACACCACTCCACCTGCAATCGAGCCCATGCCTTGCCCGCACTCGGGCAAGCCATTAGACCTAGTCACAATGATCCCTGGTGAGGCCTTACACACCGTAGGGATCGCTCAAGGGTCGAACATCTAACCTCCTTCTTAGCCACCCCGACCCTTCACCCACAACCAGGCCGAAACTACAGTGTGCTAGAGAGGCTACTCTAGGAGCATCAACTACTAAGCTTTAGGGTCTCTACCCCCTTCCCAATACAAGGAGTTCACAGAAATACATCATCCATATACATCACAGAAGAACTAAAGAACTAGATCTAATCTATATCATAGAGTTAGGTTCTTTAGTTAGAGTCTGGGATCTGAGAATCTAGATGGCTACTATGGGCAATTTAATAGGCTAAACCTACTGATACAATGACTGGAAGACGGTTTAGGCTATTAAATTGACTAAATACCTGATCCTTGGGTTGCTCCTCCTGACCTGAGTTCGACCATCCTGCTGAACTGCTTGAAGATGGAGACAACAAGGAGAACTACTGGTGCAAATCGCTCAGACAGAGTCTGGGAGGCAGTTTTGACCCTTTGAGTGAGCAAAACAGAGCTCTAAAACCCTATGGACGAAAATAGCAAGTTAGGGTTTCCCTAACCTAAATAGACAAGGGCTTAGGGCTAGGGTTTCCAATTATCCCTTTTAAGCATGTGGGATAATTGGGTATGGCCCACTTGCTTTAATGGCTAGGGTGGCATAAAGGTGTCCACATGGGAAAATGTGCACCTAAATAAATGTGCACATTGGTAAATGTGCACATTTATAATGCACTTACCTTGCAAGTTGCCCCTAGCTACCCCGCCTTAGTTACACGCCGGCCAGACATCGCCACGCCGGGTGAGCGGTATCGCTGACGATTTGGCAAGATAAAGATACGCCCCGGGATCAGATAATCGTGGCCGAACGCCACAAGGATGTACCATGGGAGTAATTCCGACGCTTTTGCTTCCTTGGCAAGCTCGACCCCCCGGCCTAGAGCGTGTCAAACGCCCATTACAAGGAGCACATCAACCTGCGGTTAGCCCGGGCCCGCGTTTCCACTCCTCGCTCCTACCGCTCCCCGAAAAGCGCAGCACTCATTGCCTCTATTCATTGTGTGCCCACCATCTTCGTGATCGACGGGCAGTGGATTAGGGAGCCCCCGCCAGATGTGCTCTGGCTGCTGATGTCAAACGGGTGCCATTGAGGATGAGTCGCACACTTTCCAGAGTTGCCCAAAGATTCACCGATCCGTGCCGACACGCCCCTTTAGTACGGCCGGACTTGCCCCTACATTTGATGATGAACACACCGCAAGACGCGTTCGGGGTCGCATATCCGTAAGGTACTAGATCTGCGAAGCTCACCTTTGCCCTCCCTCCTGGCCAATCCACTGATCGTGCACTACGGGTGCGGTGCATGAGTGTATATATTTGTGTGTTTTTGCATTAGAACAGTTTTGTCGGCAGGTTGATTGCTGCCACGGTTTTTCCTCGAAAACCCTTCTCGGGCGGGTTTTTTAATCCGGTAGTAATCCGCTTGTTGCGTTTTTATATTGGGTCCCATAGACCGATTGGTCTCCGTGGATAATAAAAATACCTTCCTTCCTTCCTTCCTCCATAGCCCTCATGATCGTGCTACTCTCTGGATCAAACCTTCTTGAGGTTCGGATAGTTCCTAATCACATCGGCCACAAGAATGGAAAACAGGGATTCCACTAACATCAAAACGAGATTGTAAGACAACCACTTATCCGTTTCATGCTCTTCTAGTCGATAACTCTTTGATTGATGGAGTTATGATAGCACTTGTACGCAGAGTCGTCTATGATCAGCATGTTGTGTTTGTTATAATCCTGGTATGTTTTATAAACTCTTAGCCTTTTCTCCATAATAGGCTTCCCCTTCGTGATGGCCGGATCGAGGTCTGATACATGCTCGACCTTTTCATTTTCCCAAACAAACTTGAACTTAAAAATGGGCAGGCCGAGTACATCAAGGACATTGACAACATTTTCCTTTGCCATACAAGAACATATGGCCACTTCGAATCCCCGGTTCAGGCACCATTGAAAAATCTCTTTTGCTCGAGGCCGAGGATAGACAATCTTAGACCCTGCCTTTGTCGGCTTCTGTGAGGTGTTAAGCTCAGGGGCATCGCCATCGTGGTATACTGCAGCCAAGCTCCAATGACGTAAAAAATTACAAGTTTGGTGGGTCTGTCTGGATCCCAGTTCGAGTTTGGCTCCGACCAGATTTCTTCTTGATCGGGATCCAAAGCCGGGATCATTATTCTTTCGGGTCCGTTCTTGATAGTTTCATTGTCTTGTACTGGACTACCTTTTTTAGATGCAGTATCCTCCTGTGCAATTGAATCGCCAGCAGATCCCTGTGATCGTGACAATGATCCAGATTGATTGCGCTCGATGTCCCTGGAATGATGAAGGCCATCAGTTACGTAAGGAGGTTCTCGACGCACGAGTCGAGAAAGGATTCATGTGAGAAATCGAAAAAACATTAAGATTTGGAGGGTTTCTCGACTTGCAAGTCGAGAAACCCTCGAAAAGAAAGATTCTCCATTATTTGTTCCGCTGTGAATTCGTTTAAACCTTCGATATGTGAGGGTTCACCTTGGCTGTCATCTTTATCTCCGTTATCTTCATCCTTACTACTTCCAATAGTCTTCCTGTCTTGAAAATAGTAATGAAATAGATCCAGGTATGACATAATGGTCTCAATCAGGTCCTTGTTTCCAACCACTGATATTGGTTTCATTCCATAGAACATAGCCCCTTGAGAGAACAAGCCATTCATTACCACTCGCATACAATCTGATCTCCCTCGACCAAGCTTATAATGAAGTACTTGATAACTCTCGGCTGGATAGGAATTCTATGTATTGGACATGTCGCACCATCAGAGCTGACTTTGTCAAGTGATGGCACATCCTCCATAAACCTGCCGCCCTTCTAGGGTTCCATATGCTCCTGAGAAATCATGAACTTATCGACATAGTGGTGCTCACTTGACCATCACTTGTCCAAATCTGCATTCGACCTTGAAACCACAATCAAAATTATGTTGGCAAAACTTGGCGGGCCAAGTCTACACTCATGTTCCAGCTCAGATATGGAATACAAGGCTTTGTTGCTGAAATTAATATCCACCGCCCATTGAGACGATATTTGTCCGATTGCCAAAGATGCGTGAGATAAGGAAATTGAAAGTATCTAACTCGGGCATATCCAGATACGTCTTATACCACTGCTCAATGTCAGCTTTTTCATAAAATAGGGTGGGGTCTTCGATCATATTCATGGCAAATAGTGCCACAGGCCGAGCGGCTAGTTCCATACTACCGAATCCCTTGTGACCTAAGGTTACCAAGAAGCGAAGGGAGCTATCGTCCATCTTAAATGGCACCACCCCGAATCCAAGCTTCCACTTTAGAAGTGCCATAGCACGTTTAGGAAAGGGGGCGGTTTGGACGTTCCATTTAAGCTTTGTGTTGATGTAGGGTTGGCATAGTCGGTTCAACTCCTTCATGTCATCCTCATCAAGCGCGGCCTTCTCTTTATCGTAATCAAAATCATGGCATGCGTTGGATGCAACATTGCAGAATTCTGTGATGCACGTCGTCTCTTCAGGACTGTGGCATAATCCTTTGCGTCTTGCAGTTTAGAACTCTTAGTCTTCCTTAGCAGAATTGTCCCATCTAGGATTTTGCCATGTAGGTCAAGTGTTTTTTTTGTCCGTGAGGCCTTGTATCATTTTTGTGAACTGCTTATCAAACAACTTTGGGTCTAGCCTTATTGGCAATTCTCCATTGTTGTCCTTAAGCTTGCCTTTTGTCCAAAGAGCCCGATCTCATCCAATTTTACCTGCATCTACCTCACTGCATAGAATGAGGTCATATTGGTCAGATAGGGATTCCCTGCCCTTTCTTGGTGTTCTCTTCTTTTTCTCATCTTCATCATCCTCCTCATTATCTTCTTGGTCTTCCAGAAGAACATATCTGCACAGTTTTTTGAAGGTCTTTCACTTGTCTGAGGGAGCCCTGTTTCCTTTAGGCCGCTGAGGACAACCCAATGCCTTCCACTGCTGCTGAGCGAGTATGATGGTCAGGATAAATGGAACTATGTCAGAACAATTATTTTAATAATCAATGGGAAGAGAACATACAGAGGGTTTGGCTTTCTCGACTCAGTCCCCAATTACAAGGAAGCCCCTGCATAGAAATAAATTTAAAATTCTGGGTATTCTCGACTCGCGAGTCGAGAATGTTGGAGGAAGACAAAAATAGAGGGTAGGGGGCTTTCTTGACTCACGAGTCGAGAAAGTCCCCAATTGTAAGGAGGCCTTTGCATAGCAAAGAATTAATAATTTCCGTATTCTCGACTTAAGAAGTCAAGAATACCCGTGAGGAAGACAAAAAAATAGAGGGTGGGGGCTTTTGACTGAGAATCGCCCTGGTGCAGGCTGAGTAAAATACCTTATGTAGCCGGCACTTGCCGCTATTGTATTCGACAAAGGGCTAATGCCGCACGCCGGTGGGTGGTGTATCCACTGAGAGAACTCTGCACTCCCGTTTGGAATACCGATCCTTAATCCTTTGTGGGATCTCCTTTTTTATTTGCAACACTTGTGCTGCCCTCACGGAATGTTGACCATCCACAACCCAGAACCTCACATCTTTGCCCTTCAGGTCTTCCTCAGTGCTCCACCTGAATAACTCACCTGTAGCTCTGCTGAATGGTATAACGTCCGCATGCATTGGATCCGCAACATGATGACGCACCATGAGGTTCAGAATCTCTAGCATGTGAGCTAGATTAAATTCCATGTGGTTGAAGAGGACCGCATCACCAATGCAAACCTTCAATCGTCTTATATCAAATAGCAACTTGTGGCCAATCCCCAGTGGATAAAACTGAGCTAGACACTCCATCTTTTGGGTCCCCCTCTGCTACTTCTTTATTTGGTTATTTGGATCCAAGAACTGGGAGTCTACCATTTCGTCATCTTCCACATCGGAATCCTCTGGAGTGCTTGCAATTTTCCCACTTGCACTCTTCTCTGGACTTTTCTCCCTCTCAACAATATTCTTCATAACTGTTGAGTGCTTTAAAGTCTTAAGCACGTTGGTTATGAACATCCCTGTGTTAAAGAGCTTCTCCCTCACCCTGAAAATCTCCATTCTGAGCTCCCTTGAAGTGAGCATTCTCGCCTCCTTCATCCCTTCCAAATCCTTCCAGACCAAGTTCTGGCAATTTATAGGCGTCGGCCTTTTGTTAGTCCCCTTGGCCTTGCTCATCGATGTAGAAGAATAACTGGAGACTGACACTTTCCTGGTGTGGTAAAATTTTCCCTTCAACACGTCTTCCACATACAAAGTAACATGTCTTGGATCTGCGACAGCAACAGAGAGAACCACACCGACCTTCTTATACTTGTCGCCGAAACTTCTTTTATCCCTTTGCCAGAAAAACAGATCTTTTTCTTTTCCACAAGACATTACTTCGACATACCACCAGCAATTCGTAGTGGTTTCCAACAGCTCTGTCTCCAATCCTTCAAGGACAAAGAATGGAGTTCTACCAGTGATGATGAGTGTCTCTGCCGTAAATGCTGCAATGCTAAAATACGGTCAGAATAAGTAGATGAATCGAATCAAAATTGAGAGCTTACCGGGAGGCATGGTCTTTCGTTTCTTCGTTCCATTAGAACCCGACTTCGATCCGGCGCCCTGCTTCTTTGTTGGAGTCGTCATCTGGCGCTGTCTCTTGCTGCTCGAATTCCTTTCTAAACTTAGTCTCTTCTGGGACTTTGTGATTTTGGGACTGCACGTAAAAAACAAGTTCCGGCGTGTTCTTAAATTTGAAATTAAGGACATACAATCATTCAAGGGAAAAAGGCGAGCTAAGGGTACATCACGGCCATCTTTAGCCTGCCCAAGCACTAATTTGAACTTTTACATTTCAAAGGACTAAGTGTATCGGGTGCAGAGGAGTTTATCGGGCACATAATTTTATCGGGTCTTAGCAGCCGGAGGCCGAGAGAGATTCCGAATGACTTCTTGACATGGCCACGATGTTGTAAGCTCCTAACAATGGTTTAGTCTGTATCTCTGTCTAACTGAGTGTTCTGTTGAAACTAGATGATTTGATTGACGTACATGGGGCCAAGGTAGCAGCAAGAGATGAGCTAGAAGACACGGGCACTCTTCACTGCTAGCGCCATGGAGAAGGGATACACAAGAATCGCTTTAACACAAGTTTTTGATGTAGATGCCTTGTTGATGAGGCCGACAGAAGAAGCAAAGACCCTTGAAGAGGCTGCGGGATCTGTGATACAATGGCCCAAACAATACTTGCGAGAAGAGGTGAGTGCTTACCACTGTTTTATTAGGATGCTTGTTTCAGAGATCCTGCTAGGCATGTTAGACTTGTTTAGAATGTGGAACTGCTCGAAAGCTTGCTCGACTGGTTGTTTCCTTGTTGAGTATATTTCAGCTCGAAACACTCTCTGGGTTGAGAGATGCTAGGGAGCAACCAATCGGAGAACAACTCCATGTTTTGGTAGTTTTGGTTGGAATGCATTCCCCTGTGGTTCTGAGCCTCTCCCCTTGGTTCAAAAAAGAGTGGCTCGGACTGGCTAGAGGCACATGCGACTCGACATGGAGAATGCACTAGAGCTTGGACAGGTCAAAGGGCAAATGTGGGATAAGGAGTCTGCATTGCTGTGTGTAAGACTCGAGGGTCTTCACGACTCGCGAGTTGAGAAAGCTCCCCAGCCCTCCTTAGGGATGCAGTTCAAATGCATTCCCCCGTGGTTAGTCGCAGAGGCCTCCACCTAATCTGAGCCCCTCCCCTTCGCAATATTCGAGGAAGATGGTTCGAAAAAGAGTGGCTCTAACTGGGTAGAGGCACTTATGACTTCGACAACCGAGAAGGCACTAGTGCTTGGGCAGGTCAAGGGCGGATGTGGGATATCTTGTGTAAGACTTCGAGGGTCTTCTCGACTCATGAAGTCGAGAAAGCCCCCTAGCCTTCCTTAGGGATGCAGTTCAAATGTATTCCCCTGTGGTTAGTTGCAGAGGCCTCCAGCCAGTTTAAGCCCCTCCCCTTCACAATATTCGAGGAAGATGGTTCGAAGGAGAGTGGCTCTGACTGGATAGAGGCACCTGCAACTCGACACTGGAGAATGCACTAGAGCTTGAGCAGGTCAAGGACGGATGTGGGATAAGGAGTTTGCATTGTTGTGTGTAAGACTCGAAGCCTTCTCGACTCAAGGAAGTCGAGAAAGCCTCCAGCCCTCCTTAGGGATGGGGGTTCAAATGCATTCCCCTGTGGTTAGTCGCAGAGGCCTCCACCCAGTCTGAGCCGCTCTCCTCCGTAATATTCGAGGAAGATGGTTCGAAGGAGAGTGGCTCTAACTGTGTAGAGGCACCTGCAACTCGACACTGAAGAATGCACTAGGGCTTGGGCAGGACAAGGGAGGATGTGAGATATGCAACAGCATTGTCGTGTGTAAGACTCGAGGGCCTTCTCGACTCGCGAGTCGAGAAAGCCCCCCAGCCCTCCTTATGGTCCTCTCGACTCGCATATCTAGTATGAGACCACCAAGACTGAGCCCCTATTCTCAAAGGTGCTGGAGTAGAGGGATCCCATCTGGATGGCCGCATTCTCGACTCGCATTTGAGAATACAAGGAGTAGACTAGCGTTGGCTGGCTGAGGCATTCTCGACTCGTGAGTCGAGAATAAGGAGTGTAATATCGAGGTGAGTATGTGGGAGTAGATCCTGGAGTGTTGGGTGGGTGAGGCATTCTCGACTTCTGAGTCGAGAATAGGAGTGTTTGCTGGGTGAGGCATTCTCGATCACAGTTCAATTATGTGTTAGAAAGGTCTGTGCAATGCTCTAAACTACCTAACATCTTCACAGTTCAACCGAAATGAAATATTCATGGTCGTTTCTTTTGTGTACATATCCGCTCTGCAATTTTTTTCTTCTATCACCTGTCTTTGGAGGATTCCTAGTCGGCAATTTTGATTGCTTGTTCCTATTCGGAGTTATGATTAAATGGAAACAGTGATGCATTTAATTAAATAATACAAACAAAGAACATGGAACTGGCTTCCAAGGAAACAAAGAAAAGAAAACAATGATCATGGTCCTGACCTGACCTGAATAAAATAAGATAACATAAGGAAAGAACGTACCTGGCAGATTTGCTGGAAGAAGACGCAGGTTCCATATCTGATTCCTTGCTTAGACAGGCACTTGCAAATCGAGAATAGGGGTTTGTCGGGCTGGAAATTGTATCAGGGGAAAGCAAGATCCTCTAAATACTATAAAAGAAAGAAGGAAATAAGAATACAGTAAAGCACATGGAAATAACAGGATCAATGGTAAAAATAGTGCCAAAAACTTACTAAAAAGAACCTCTCTTTCTTCTTAGACTATAGCGGCCTTTGGAGGACTCGATCTGCGCGAAAACATCAGCGCTGGATGCGTCACGATCCGTCGACCAGGCAGCCGTCATAAGAATAGGTCGCTCTACTGTTCGTCGATTGATCGCCCAGCAGGTTCCGGCTTGCAGAAAAAACAAAGGAGGATGAAGGAGTGCGACAAAATAGGGGAGGATGAATCAGTCGGTATAGAGGAAGGGGAAGAGTGCAGTTATTTCTAGTTGCACCCTCGATCTTTGAAAAAGTGCCTTAATAAATGTCTGGCACGTGCAGGCCATGCCATGCGTGACGTGGATGTCCGGACTGCTGATGTGGCCACGTCAGCAGTCGCTGAGGAATTGACACGTGGCCACAAGAATATATTATGGCTCCATAGTTTTAATGTTATGGTTTTAATATTTATGGTTATATATATGGTTATGATATATGGTTATGATATGTTATGTGGTTTAAATATTTATGGTTATATGGTTATATATACGGTTATGACGTCATATGGTTATATTTTATTGTTTATTGTTTTGTAGTGTTCATGGTTATATGATTATAATGTGTCTTCTTTCATGTAGGGAGCATGTGAGATAAGCAGAATGGAGCCAAGCAAGCCAAACACAGGACATTGCCCTAGGCTCCAATAGAGGAAGATAGATTGCTTATTGTTGTACCCATGCAGCGGGACGGTCTTTGCAGAGGACATCATAACTGTAGTGGATCCATCTGATAGTGTGAATGATCATGGTGTTGGCATTGGGAAGCCTCTTATTCAAGTTGATACAATCATGTCCCAGGGGAGCTCCAGTGACTGTATTGTGTGCTCTGGATTGCTCGAGTCTCGAATTCAGTTAAGATGGCCAATTAGACATATTACACACAAGAATGATGAGAACCTAGAAGGCCCAACTGAAGTAGATACTCCAAGGCCCAGCCCAGGCAATGTGGAAGGTTTGGTGGTGGACGAGCATCCTTTGATCACGAGGAAGAGGCGCTACGTGTTTCATGATGCCTTGGCCAAAAATCGTGCAAGAGGTTGGAGGAATTATGGTGCACCAAAAATTACTCTTTTCAGATGGTTAATCCTGCACCAGAGCCTTCAAACTAATGCCAGGAGAGCTAAATATGATCCTAATACCTCCAGTCTATGTCTTATGGGATGTGGGATGAATGAGGACTCCAATCATGTCTTCCTATGCCCAGTTATTGAAGAAATATGGACATGGACCTCTCAGCTAAATTTAGGGACTCCAAGTAATATTTTTCAGAATATTATCTGGATCAAAACCAATCTGCTAACCATTATCCAGCAAATAGCTACAGCTCATAAAGCTCTCAGAGGAGCTAAATATGATAAGGAATGGGATCAAATTGGGAAATTCCGGGATATTTACAATTTCTTCATTTTAATTCTAATTGATTCTGATGGTGTGTTGCACAGAGCGGCAGAGGAGTTTGAAGAATCTGGGAGCCCCTATCAAGTGGTTTAGCAACAATGAAGCATTTCATACTTCTGAAAAGTGAAATGATCCATTCTATGGCCATTAAGAAATTGCTGGATCGACCTGAAGTTTGGAGATTCAATAGCCCGAAGCCTTTTTTCCAATCCCTCTTCCATAAGTGGCAGCAGAAGAGGGAGGCCCGAGTACTAATGTTGATGGATTATACCACATTTACAGTGGAGGAGCTAGATGAACTTTTGAATATCTTCGGCCGATCTGCTGTGGCCAACCTTACGATGCAGGCCTTACGATGCAGGATGTGCTTGAAGCCAATCTGTGAGTTAAGCTGGATGTCAGATTTTGTCTACTAGCCTATTTAAACTCTGTTTTTTAAGTATAAATATAACTGTATGCAGCCAATATGGCTTATTTCCTTCCTTATGCTTTTTCATAAAGGAAGGGCCTTGTTTTTGTGATAGATATATATCTTCCTATTATGGAAGATTCTGACATGATATATTCCATGTAAAATGAATACAAAACCCACCTTGCCTTCAAAAAAAAGGAGGGGGGAGGGGGAGGCAGCCAAGGGTGCCCAAAAGGGCTAAAGTGATAGATATTTACAAAGGATGGAAAGTATAGCACCAACCAAAGAAAACCTAGAAACAATTAGGGGACAAGAGTGTTGCACTCTAGATTACACAAATCCATATAGTGTGGATGACCTTGTGGAAATAAGGTTCTTGGACATCTTCAGAAAGACAGGATTAATTTTATCTATGGATTCTTGGCCTGAGAAAGACTTCATTTTACGATATCGAGAGCAGTCGTCGAAAAGGGCACAGGTTGTTCCAACATGGCAATGCATTGACTTTGAAACCTAGAGCAAACACTTTGAAGGCCATTGCAGTCTTCAAGAGCTTTGTGAGATACATGTCTCAATCTATGCCGCATAAGTCGAAGGTGAACGAGCACGGTGTACGAGTGGTCCAAAGTGTGTTGCCACAATATTACATCCAGAAAGAGTGTCTTAAAGAGGTCAACTCCATTCTAGAAACTACTGGAGGTCGGCCTCTTTCTCAATCACATTTCAGCAAGTTATGGAAAACTCACTTCTCAGACATGTGTGTCTTGCAACACAATGCCATTCTCAAAGTGCAACACTTGCATTCAATTGAAGGATGCACTTGTATCAACTGCAATAGAGAAAGAAAGAATGGCAATCAAGGAGCAATTTGCATCAGACCAATCAGACCAAATATCATGTAGACCGCTGTATTGGCAGTGGAGAACATTTTTCCAGATGCAGCCTGACATGTATAATTCATGGTAAGATGGACCAACACGAGTCTTTCTTGCCAAAGCTAGACCGTTTGCCCAAGCGTTGTCAAAACGCTTTTCAGATGAAAGTAAGCCTGGCGGGTGTCTTGACACATGGGCATGGAACTGGCACTTATGGTCATTTTGTGCTTCATCTATGGAGGGATCGATAGTGGCGATTGATAGGGATCTCTCCATAGATCAATAGAAGGGAGGAGGTATTCTCTCTCAGCCCCCATTTTTGAGGCTTTGATGGATGATCAACCGTTCTGTTACCGAAGGCAGATAAAGGAGCTCACATCCAAGGTATCGATAGAAACAAGGAGGACTTGGGATGAGTTCTCCTTCCTTGAAAAACAACTGCCAGAGGAGCTATATGTTCAATTGGACAACTGTTGGAAGAAAACAAGAATAGATGGATGTTTGGGAACTTGACAGCAGTGGGAGTATTCAAAATTATGAAGGTGGGGTTCATGATGGTTGGGCATACACATGATGATATGGATGCATTCTTCGGAACTTTCTCTACCAAGGTCAAGAGAGAAAACATGGCTAGTCTCCCTGAACTAATGGATGTGTTTGAGAGCTACATTGACCACAACCCAATGGCTTTCTTGATGGATGAGGTTGCATTGGAAATCATTTGTCGATGGATACTTGCTAGATGGTAAGGATCAGGTTGACAGACACATAAAGCCACTTCAATTCAAGTTCTGGGTCAAGGATCATGCAATATAAGTGGAGACCATGTGATAAGTTGTGGATGCCTGTACAAGGAATCGAGTTGTGGCAAAGGGGGGCTACAGCTGAAGTTCTTATTCCTAGAGGGCAGCCAAAACCACTTGCTCCCTTCAAGACTGTTAAAGACTCTAGCCAACTAGTGAAGGGCATCAAGGATTATACAACGCACTGGGAGGATGTTTGAAATGGAAAGCACACCTCCACCCTGAAGAAAAATCACATGGACTCCCTAATCAATTATTGGGAGAAAGTTGTGAGATGCCATGTGGGAGGGAGCTGAGAGATGGGTTCTTACCAAAGTCTAGATGGTAGGGTTCTCATGGAGCAAGTACATCTAAGAAAGTTGACTTGGGTCCTAACAATGGCTCCAAGTCGTTTGTGGGAAGCAAGGCCACAAAGCTGAAGTGGTTTGATCTTCCTGAATGGGATCCTTTTGAGGATATCAAGGAAGGATACTTTGTGCTAGTAAGGCCTGATGATGAGGATTGTTCAATATGATTAGGGGTGACGCTCTCTGATGTTACCACCACCATGGTTGATGGAGAGGAATTGCGCCCTGGTTGCCAAATTCAATATTGGGAGCCCACTGGAAGGCACAAGAAGGGCAACTTGAAGGAGCAATACACTGACTGCTGGGAGAAGAAGTGGAGGGCAAATCATGATGATCCTCAAAGGAGGGAATTGGTGGAGTGTGTGGTATGGTCATATCCAACTTGTCACATTTCAAAGGACAAGATCAATAAGAACCCCCAAAGGGAGATGGACAAAGCCATGAGCAACCTCCATGCTATAGCACTGTATGAGGGTAGATAATATGAGAAGCTTGAAAACTTTCTCAACTCATGGTTTGTAAAATTTATGAGCAAAATAAGTGACCCAGTTCTTGGTGTATAATGTGTAATTCTATTCAGTATTCAATTCAATTTTTTTTCTTTTAGTATGAGTTCCATTTTCAGCATAAGGCCCAAACGTCAGAATCTGACCCACTTTAATTAAATGCAACTTTTTTCATTTCAAAGAAGAAGACACAAATGGTCTTTTGCAAGATTGCCTCACCACTCGTAAGATGTATAAAGGACTATGCAGTTTGTTCATTAAGTGCAGGGTCAATTTATAGTTCCACCATGGATTCAGTCTAATTCAACGTCGAGAATGGCATCATCCAACTTAACATATCATCACCCACGTTTTGTAACCGACTTCTTTTCTCGAGCATCGTAGACACAATCAGATATGCAATAGTATTAACCATTAAAGGAACCCTTACAGTTCCATCATGGGATAGCTAGCCGAGTACATCTCCACCTAAGTGATGTTATTAGTAGCATCACACTACTTGTCATTCTAAGTTAGTTAAACCCTTACAGAAAAAGAATATCTTTTGCCTTCATAATATCTCATAAATCAACCCAAAGTTCATATATCCTTTGTTTCTCTATGAGCCAACTAAATAGCATGAACACTAATACTACTTTATGTCACCTTCTTCAGGCGACTCTTGAGAAACAGCTTATAGTAGAATCCCTTGATCTAGGGGCATTATCTAGCTGGTATTCAATCAAGTAGTAAAGTTTACATAATGCATGATACATAAGTTGATCTCATGTTGCTCTCATTAGCACGCAATTGAATACTAAGTTCTTACGCTTGGGCATATACCTTTAGATCTACAACAATTTCACTCCATCTTGGAAACCTTGATGCATCTTATAACCTCTCCTACAACTTTTCTAGTTTAGTAGATAGGAGACCAAAGTTTTTGAAACCATCTAAATAATATTCTAAGTCTTATACATGCTTCTATATAATGCTAAAATCTCCTGCAAATTTTTTCATATAGGACTTATAGATAGTAGTTCAATCATAGTGAGCATCTAACCTTGCAAATCCTTGCCTTTAGAGGGTGACTAAGAACATAAGTTTGTATTATATCTAAGTATGATCCCTATCATTGCGACAGTTGAAACCATTATGCGTTCCCATAGTCCTAGTTATATAGCCGTATGATCCAATCCGAATGAGTTTCATCAAGATGAGCTCCACATCCTATGTAAGGAAACCATGTGTAATACAAAGGACAACACAACTATGGCATGTAACCTATGCCTAGTATGTCATGTTCATAACCCCTTTGGGCCTTAGAAATTCCTTAGGAGTTCGAGGTTAGGAAAAAGAAGGTAGGGAAAAAGTAGGGTCTTCATCACGTATTGCTGCAACTATTCAAACCATTATGAGTGCCCACAGTCTTAGATATATAGTCGTACGATCCAATTGAAACGAGTTTCATCAAGATGAATATAAGAAAACCATGTTTATCTACAAAGGACAACACAATTGTGGTGTGTAACCTATGCCTAATATTTCATGTTCATAACCCCTTTAGATATTAGGAGTTCCATAGGAGTTCAATGGAGTTTATAGGAAAAGGGAAGGGTGGGAGTTTCTGTATGGTACATATTCCATGATACGGTACGTTGGAATATGTTACATACATGTACGTACACCAATCAAAAAATTTGACATAAACGTGCATGTTCTTAATCCATACATATTGTACGTCCCAGAGCACTATGTTAGGTACTTTATGGGTACCATATGCATACTTAACCTACATTAATACCTATCATCCCTCTCACTTCCTCACTAGCGCCCTCTGTCTATTATTTTGCCCTTGCCCCCATCCCCCTCTCTCGGGGTTTTCCTCAACTTTCTCTTCATAGCGCCATGGTACACTCTCTCTAACTCTTTGCTCAACTCTCTCGCCAAAAGACCTCAAAAGACCCTTGAATTGATCATTCGAGAAAAAATAAATTTTTAGAAAAATAGAGGGAGGCCAAGAACGACAATTTGAGCGCTCCATTTCAAAATCATGGTCTCCATTTTGCATTACACAGGCTCTAAAGAAAAAGAAACTTAAGAGTCTCAACGGCAATGCATAGTACCACGGATGGTGGACAGCAATGTACTATTTCAATATGAAGACTTACCAAATGTCTCCCAGTGGGGATGTATTTTACACAATGTAGAGAAAAGTGCAGGTCAATCATCAGTAGATTGTAACGAAACTCTTCCAGAATTTGGGGTGAAAGCACATGAACTCAAGCTTCAATTTGTTAAAGATAATGTAGCTAGATTGACCAAAATAGAAGCATTTGTGTTTCCATTCTTAAAGTATATCGGATGCTATAGATCTTATAGACTCGACAGTGGTCCTAGATACTAACCATTGGTTTCAATTGCTAACCAATTTTTAGTCACTATTCTTAGCAAGCTTAAACTTCGTTCGATGCAAGAACCATGCAACAAACATGCTGTAAGGTCTGACTATACAATACATGAGCACCCCCTCGCACCTGAGCCAAGTGTTGCAGCAAAATACGGTGGAGACGGTAGACATATCTACACAAATCTCCAGTGAACACCTGTTACAATATGGCACTTCAACAGGCATATGCGATGAATTGTCACAAGCCATGAACTGCGCATTGCCGAAGTTGCACAGAGGGAGGAATGCTTAGATATGGATGAGGTGGCACAATTTTTCACAAAGATCATGCACATACAGACAGAGAGCATTATATCTGCGACTCGGGTAGAAGGGGAATGGACCGACCAGATTGGTGCACTTTAGAAATACAATTTCTCAGTTACATATCTTGCTGTGTGGTAGTCATCTAAAGGACACTAATTTTTCATCCAAGAAGATATCACTTCACTTCAACTCTCCCTTTTGCCCTAATTTTGACCTGCTTTTGAGTACTTCACCATGAAGGAATGGATCACCAATAAGGAGAGGTTCAATACACAAATAGCTTGTGATAAGCCAAAGAGTCCTTTTAAGGAATCCCTGCTCCAATAAGAATCATTGCTCAGACAGGAGTTCCTCTGCAGGAGAAGTGCTCGGTCTAAGAAACAGCTCCATGGCCATGGACAAGCTAACTGCAATGTTTTGATAGGTTTGCCACCTTCCCTTTTTGGTCTGCAGCAACCACTTATGCCTGGCATAGGTAGAACTGGTAAGTTCACTATCAAGGACTATCAAGATCTCCAAGCTGCTTTGGATTGGCAAGTTCAATCGTTGCCCCTTACACACTGAGCACTTAAGCCAGTTATGTTTGATGGATATCAGATGCATATGCTTCATAAATTCTTCTTTATTCATGAAGATATGCTTACAAAAGATCAATTTGCAATGTTTCACTGGATGTGTTACTTCCATCTGGAGAACTTTTAAATTCTTGGTGCCAACATCATACAGGAAATTGATCCCATCTGGTCCTATGGTTTTGCCCCTGAATGGGCAAAAGTCTATTGGACTGGCTCATCATCAGAGGAGAATGGTCCACTATCTCCTGCCTATGATTATAGCCTCAGATTATTTGACATATCCCTCTATAGCAATTAGCATTGGCTAATCCTATGGCACCACCCATATTCATCCTATACATGCCACCTGCAGTCCAGTTTAACCTCTCCCTACCCCGCCAATTGTTACCCCTCCACAAATTCCACCTCATCCAGCGTATCCACCTGATGAGATCATATCTTCCTCATTGAGAACTTTTCTTAGAACACATATTTGCAGTAGGTACTCTTTCCAAAAAATCAAAATTCAGTCAATAGCATAGTCAAGCATGGAAGATATAAGTCGACAAATATAGTTATAGAGTTTTTGTTTCATTTCTACACTAGACTATACACTTGGCTTCCATATGTTAGACATTTCTCCACTTCATGATGTATGTCTATATAAAACTACTTTTCCAATTTTCTGTCCTTCTTTTAATAAAATAAGTCTAAAGGTAGGGTTCTTTAGGCTTCCACCATATATACAACTTTTTCCCTCCAAAAAAAGGGAAGGAGAGGAAAAAAATATCAAAGTCAATAAAGACCTTTCAAGTCAAGATTGAACGGAAAAATTGCTACAGATTGCTCGAAATTGATTTCTAGATTGAAGAATAGAATATAATAGATTTTTTATCGTCCATGGAGACCAATTGGCCTATGGGACACAAACAAAAAGAGAGCAGCAAGCGTATTACTGTCAGGATTAAAAAACCCCCGCCCCGAAGGGTCTTTGAGGGAAAAACCTTAGCAGTAGTAAGCATGTTGGTACACTGTACAGTTGTATAGGACAATTCAGTACTGCCCCAGAGGACACAACTGAGATCGTGTATCCATAATTTCCTGGAGATATGACCCCAACATGCCCACGGAGGCCATATTCAATAATACCGCACTCGGATATAAGTAAAACTGCTCCAAATCGCTTAAAAGAGAACTATAAACCGCTTCGTTTTGGATTGTTGTTGCATTAAATTGCACCCAACAACTTTAGATTCATTTGGAATCGTCCCAAATCGCTTAATAAAGCATAAAAACAATTGTTTGGCTAGAACCCTAATCGTGATTGGAGCCCTATGTGGATGCATGGCAACAATCAAGTTGAGCTAGCGGTGGCCAGGATCTTGGCTAGGGGGTAGCCCCCTAGCCTCCAACCAAGAATTTTGGTCACGCTCTTGAAGTATGTGGTTTGGGGCATTCCTAGTGTGATAGGGGGGTTGCCCCCAGGAATTTTCTTTTCTAAAAGGCTATTAGTTAATATGGTTCTTAAAGCTTGGATGGTCACTAATGTGATTTCACCCTTGGTCAAAATATCTCACCCCGTAGAAGAACAATTTCTAAAGTTGCAATAGCTATATATTAAGGGGAAATAAATATAATATATGGTTTTGATATCTTTGTATATTTGTAATGGATTCTCTAGTCCATAAGTCCTCATAGTCTACATTAAGGGGAAATAAATATAACATATGGTTTTGATATCTTTATATATTGTAATGTATTCTCTAATTCATAAGTCCTCATAGTCTATGTGATTGCATTCTAAGATGAAGCGAGAAGAAAGTTAAGGTATCCTCAAAGCAGGAAAATGCACCTATATCGGAGATTCTTATTGGAAAGATTGCTTTACTATTAATTTGCATGATCAAGAATCTCTTATATGATTCTTAATGTTGACATTTCGTCCTCGTTGTTATTTCTTAATAGCATCAACAATAAGAGTACGGACATTTGATTAATTATATTTGATAACTAAGATTCTAATCTTTGATTTTATACTGATTTTACATCTTTAGGGGATTAAGCAATAATATAATATTATGAACATGATAACCTCACTATCATGAATCATAATACACTTATAAATATATATTTGTAACTATGACAAGCAACATGCAGTATAGCATGCCCTCTCATGATCAAGCATTTCTAGACAACAAGGGAGGAATATATTATATAAGTTCAGCAAGTTATATGTGGAATCTATTATTTCTAATGCAAAAATAAAATTTCCTGATGTCTTGAATAATTGGTTATATTTTACTAGAACCACTTGATCTTAAGGAATAACTGATAACTTTTCCTAATAGCAATCTTGTCTAGTAAAATTGATATAGTACAAATGTAGAAACATAAGACTATTAGCTTGTCAAAAAATGAAAAGCATTGGGAAGGATGTTGTAGATAGAGGAGGTTAGATGACATAGGCATTGCTAATGGTTATTACATATTTCACAGACAACAATGCTGCATGCATTTAATATATCAATATATATACATGTAATTATGCATTTACTTCAAGATTCACATTTGGAGTTATACCTAATAGATAAGTCCAATTTTGTTAACTGTTTAAAATGTGAAACAATTGCAAGAGATGTACAAGAAATACTCTTTAGGATCTAAGTTTCCTTTCGACATACACAACACTATGCTATCCTTTGTCTATATATATGGGATTTGTCTAATGCAAATCCTTCTTTGTTTTTGCTTGGGTTCTGGACCTACCAATAGCTAGTGGGCATAAAATTCATGTAAGGTAAACTTTAAATCAATTGGCATGAGCATATATTATTTGAAAAGTTAGCCTTAAAAAGGTTGCTGGAACTATTTATAGAGCTGAATATCTTCCTTCTTTTTGTTTCTCAACAAAAAAGCCATACTTGTTTATGCAAATTATCGCATACATAATTTATTTTCTTGAATGCACCATAAAGTATTGATCTTCCTTAGCTTGTCTCATTTGGAGTTATGTCAGCGTATATTGAGTTTTTGCAAAAAGGCCAAGAAATTAAAATGGAGATACCAAGCATCATCAGTTTGCTTCTTTTGACCATCGCATGCTTACTAACATTTCTTCTCCCGCTTTGGAGATTGCTTTGAGATGAGGGCTTTGCGTTGCGCCCATACTTCTACAAGGTTATATAAGTGTGAGGATTTTGTTTTTCTATGGCTCTTTGCTGGAGTCTTTAATTTTGCTTCCTTTTTCTCATATAGACAGATGCCTGAACGGGCTATTTTTTCCTTTTGTATTACAAGACTTAATTTGGGACACCTGATTTGCTATCTACTGGTTCGACCTAATATCTTATGTTCGAGACTACTTGCATCACCGTTCCTCTATTCTTGTTTCGATACCTAGTGGCTTTGCACTAATCTTTGGTCTTTAACATCAATTCTTCCATGGCGATGTCATGCCTAAGGAAGGAGATGGAGATAAGGAAGATAGAGCAAAGTGTAGATTTGTGGCAACGGAAAAAAACCTAGAGAGATGAAGAAAAAATAGTTAGGGAGATAGCAGTAAACGTAGCAAGTGCTGAAACGAGTGACCCGGGCATTTTTTGTCATACTGGAACTGCATCAAATCCACATATGTGAAGTAGAGGATTCCTGGACCTCTTTCTCCTGTTGATGTTGTTGCCAGTTTGATTTTGCTTTACTACTCGGCTTGCTGAAGGTGCCCAACATTTTTATAATGGACATCTTCCTTGATTTACCACGGTATGTTGGTATTTCTTTCCATCTCTCTTGAATCCAGCTATTTGGGTATTCCTTTGGTTTCAAATAAAAGTGTAGCCGTGTCTTAAAGGAAAGGGATAGATATATGCTTCCATATATAGTTTAAAATTCTGCCCTATGTCCATCCCTACACCCACAACGATTTCATGTGCAATCCCATTTTTTAGCTCTTTTCTTTCATTAAGTGATGCAGAGATTTGTTACTGCCATTTTACATTTTCTGCAATTCAATCTAGTGCTATTTTACATTCCTGCAATTCAATCTAATAAGCAACAGCTGATTTTTTTTTTTTTTAAACCTTATCCTTATATTTTCCTTCTGTTAAAGCTTTTATTATTAACAGGCAAGAAGCTCTAATGTAGGTGTTTTATGCTCTTGCAAGTGTGGTATGGATTTTGTCGACCTTTCACTTGCAGGGAATAAAATCATTTAGTTCCATAGGAAATGAAGAAACTCACTAAAGTATGCGATGATTGAGTAAGAAGCGTCAATTATTGTGTTCCATGTGCAAGCTTGTGGATATTTTGATCCAAACCAATTCTTCTTCACATACTAATCTTAGAGATGATGAAAAGAGAGAGACTAAAATGTGTCTAAAATCTTTTTATTTTTTGTCTCTCAAACTGCATCAACTCTAATATATCTGAAGTGGGCCGTTGATTGGTAATTTCAACTACCTGGAGCAATATTCTTTTTTCTAAGTTAAATGAACATAACTTCTTCCAGTGCACTTTCCACTATTATAGTCAAGCACATTTTTAAGCCCTTTTTTATTATATTTTTTAGATGCACTCACAAGGTAACATATCATAAACATTTGAGATCTTTTGTTTTTGTATTCTCACACTTTATAACATCTGACTGTTGAATGAGATTTACTATTTCCCATCCTGCCAAACTAGACGTTGAATAGGATCTACTACTTCCCATCTTGCCAAACTAGACGATGAGAAGGCATCTGTGGAATATGAACTTCTATAAGTAAATTTTCAAGCTTCAAGAATGCCGGTTCTTTTGATCCATGAATATCCTGAAGAGTTCCATGCACGATATTTTTTCACCATTCACCATGTGAAGAAGGCTGGATAACATATGCATTTCTACACCTTCTGTAGAGATTCAATATGGAAGACTTATCAAGGGAAATGCAAGCAGCAATACTCAAAATTGATTTCTCTATATCTTAGATGTTATTAAAATTTAGTTTCTCATTTCTCTTCTTATTATTGCCACGGTTTTTCCCTCAAAACCCTTCTCAATGGGGTTTTTAACCCTACAATAATAAGTTTGTCAAGGCCTCCTTTTGGGTCCCATAGACCGATTGGTCTCAGTGGACGATAAAAATCATTCTTTCTTTCTTTCTTTCTTTCTTTCTTTCTTTCTTTCTTTCTTTCTTTCTTTCTTTCTTTCTTCATCAATGTTTTTCATGCTAGTGATTTTATGATACATTTTTTCATGCTAAGGTAGTTCTTGTAAGGTGTTTCTTGCTTTATCTTTTCATATTTCTTTACGTGATTTCATCCTAGTTTCTTGACTATCATACGTCATTTATCAACAAATGATGATTCATCCATGCTACATTTTATAGAGGAAACGATGCTTCAAGGACCATTCATAAGAATTTGATCATTATCTATAATATAAAGAGCCGAACACCATCAAAACACTTACAAGCACTTGCAGCATTGAGTACAATCCTCTTTAATGTTGTGTCTTAATGTATAATGTGTATTTGGGTGAAATGCAATGTGAACCGATGCAGGATAGTATCTACATGGCAACCTTTCACTAATCAATAGTTGGTATAATCGTGTGAGGGAAGGTGGAATGAAGCAAAGATATATATGGAAGCAAAGATGTGCATTCAGTAAAAATTGGGGTCAAAGCTGGCATAGCAATGCCTCCTTAGCTAGGCAAAGCTCTGCCTTGCTTCGGAAGATGCAGTGCAGGTTGGGTATTAGGAAGATCTTCATTGTAATTGGATTGATACGGATGAGGCAATTAAGACAATCTCATTGATTTAGTTTATTTGCCAAGCGAAACAAGGCTTGTTCTTGTACATATGCGAAAGATATTAGTAGAACAATGGTCTAAAGTTTTTTTTTTTTTTTTCGTTTTCTAACATTTTGATTTAGCATGAGGTTATGAGTTTCTTCCTAGGGCGTATAGAAGTATGTTTAGTATTTTATAGTCAAGGTTTTGATCTTTTATTTGACACATTTGTACAAAAGTATGCTTTTTAATTGATAGTCAAGGTGTTCATGGTTTTGCCCTTGTATGCACAATCAATAAAATTAAGCACAAACAACCTAATGTTAAAAAATAGAAAATGAACTTGCCTCCAACAACCTTCAGAGCAGGTTTTTGACAGTCCCAATGTATTGCATTTATGTTTCTAGTTAGCATAAAATCAGTTGACTGATAAATCTTATAAACGTGTATGAATAGTGAATTGGGTCAAGTGATTCTATCAGAGGAGATTATAAGTCGAGAATTGTCCTCATAATACCAGCATATAGCAGATAGTTGGATCTCTAGTTGCAAGGTAAATTGACTAGAAAGAACTTCTATGTTGTGCAAAAAATGATCATTAAGATAGGGATTTTCTATAGGAGTAAAACACGTCAATACATCTTTCAATTCATCTGAACGAGACCTACATTATTTTTTGAAAACATGTTCTGTTGATTTTAACTTAGTAACGCGACTTTTTCTACTTGAGAAAGGTCTTATACTACTTGGTAGCTTACATATGTAAAGACCTAGATCTAGCATAAATTTTTGCTCCAAGGATTTGCATTGACTATCACATCATGCATTTCGAGAAAAGAATTGTATGTGAATTGATGTCATCATGATTCTATGTCTTCTGATGCTTCTCTTGGTTGGACTCAAAAGCATAGTGGTGAGCCTATCATTTTGCTCTTGCAAAAGGTAGAGAGTTACAAATATCTAGATAATTCTTTGGCTAAAAACTTAGGGTATCTGCTCTATTATACGCAAATTGGAATGCAAGATATGCATGTCTCGACCATAATCCTAGTTTATACTGATTGTTAATCAAGCATGATAGAGAATCTGATAGTCTGAATCCACCTACTGTCATTTGCTAGAATTGTAGGCGAATGATGACCATTGCAGATGATCAAGTAATAAACATCACACATTCAGGACAGCTCTCTCCCAAATTTGATAATATAATAACTTGCTCCAGCTGACTGACAATGCCATATAGTCTTCACTTTTCAAGTCATAATAAGTCCTCTGTCACAAGACTAAAGTTATGCCAGATGTGTAAATCATGAGTGCCATCCTATAGATCGACATAAGAGTCCAATGCATCAACATCGACATGTTAATAGTATGTGATAAATAGCAATGGCAATAAATAGAGAGCTTCCTCGCAGGTCTTGCCTTTGTATACAAATGTAAATTGTGTATGTCTGCTTTATAAGGCTACAAAAAGTGTCACACATGTCCTATATTAGTAAGCCACTTCACCATTATCTCGTATACTTGTGCATGCATGCAAATACCCTGGAAGGTCAAGAGTCCTCTTACTAGCATGCTCCCATGTTTTCATGAGGAAAATGAAATCCATATCCTTCGCCACAGAGTTTTCTTCTCAAAAATACAAAATAATCCCTTGGCCAAATTTCAAATCGATCATGAGAATGTCATATTACATTATCACCAGCTAGTTGAAGTTTTATGGAACTCCATCGATTGCCATGAATTATGAATTATCCATTATTACCTCCTCAATTGTTGTACCTCCTACTATAGCTTCATCCCCCATTGCATTATCTGCTCTTCCATCTCAAGAGCCCTCTCTTGATCTTGTGTGGTTTAGTATGTCTAGCAATTCAATGATATTGATGTGATAGAATCATCTTTCTTCAATCTAGATGTGACAAGGCCATAGGAAGTACCAGTTCATCCAGATGTAATGGGAGCTATTGTGACCCCATCTAAGAAATCTTCTTTTGTATTTCAGTCATCACAATCTCTACAGATTCCTAAAGCTATGATGGAGCATGGTGATGGTTGAAAAATTGTTATGCGCAAGAAGACAGCTAGAAAGAAGCGATCTTTAGCATTCATGGGTGAGTTAAGGATAGTCACACTAAATGAAAGTCTAAAGAGTACAAGTAGTCTGCACAAAAGGACATTTTCTCCCTTTGAGTTTTAAACATGTTTTAAACCCCTGAGTTTTTCCTGATTGGTAATGAAATTTATCTCTCATTCTTGAAAAAAAGGGGGAGAGGGAAGAACCCAAATATGCATAGGTTCGAATCGTAGAGGGCATTTAACGATTGAGTATTCATTTAAGTAGTCCCAGGGTCATATCTTATATGATCGGTACTTTGATTGAAAATAAGGTTCTATATCCTATTATTGTGGCTGCAAGTACCTTGAATATTTCTTAGATGAAGGTTGAGATTTAGCAACAATATGAAGAAAAATAAACTAAAATGTATTACAAAGAACAAGAGAAGCCCGCTAGATGGCTACATAAACCTATGCGTCTGTTTGTTGGCAGCATCTTTTGGGAGCTCGCAGGATGCTACACAAGTCCGGGGGCCTCACGGCCTGAGGGACGTTAATGTATATTCTATTCTATTCTATTCTATTCTATAGGCAGTTTTGAGTAAACTTTTTAAACTCTATCAAAAAATTTCTTAAAGTTCTCTTAAATACTGGCATATTATAAGTTCCCAATCGAAAATTTATATTGTTCTTATTGAAATACGCACCAAAAATTTTCATATGATGTGTTACCTATATGTAGCATAATAACAGGGGGTTTCTTTTGTGTTTTTATACATTTTTTCTTATGGTTTTTATGTGAATTGTTGGTCGTATTGCACGAGGTGTACTAATCAGTACTTCTAGAGTGCACTCTGCATTTTATTGTCTAAATTCCATATCCCCAATGGTTTACCCCCTTTTATTTTTATTCCTCTATTTCTTTTTAACAAGCCATACATGCAAGCATCGAGTTGTTTCACTTTAGGGTTATTTTAGGGTTATCTGAAGTATTCTCTGTCTCAGGGTTTATAGTTTAGGGTTGTGAAGACACCATCTTATGGTGCAGACAGATTCGAGGGATGTTGTTATGGTGCAGACAGATTCGGCCAAGGTCCATGAAACGTGAAGGGCTTGTATGGATTTTCAAAGTTTCTCTTATTATCGTGTTATGGTGCAGACAGATTTGACCTTGAATTGGACTTAAGTCAACTATCTCTTGAAATGAAGAAGTTATGGCAAATGAGTTTAATAGTCCCAGCGTCTATAGTGGAATGTAAAAGATGTTTCTCTCAAAATTGAATAGCATCAAAGACGATGATAGAAGTAGAATGAACTATTTACAACAAATGGACGAATGCGAGGGAGAGGCATATTGAGAATTGTAGAAAGTTATTTGGCGTTTGAGCTTCGAGGGTTACCTTGTCTTGTTTAATACTCTAATCTTTTCTTGAACTCATGCATATAAGCTATGATATGTTTATAAATGCATAAGCTACTAGGTTTTTTTTAAACAGAAATTACTTTGTCTTCTACAAAATACAAATTTGTACTTTGATAGATAAATGTTGTTTTATGATGAGTTTTATAGTAAATAAGCGCAGTTTACATATTTTAAAGGTGTTAGAAATTGTAGTCATTGCATAATTCATGGTAAAGGAAGATTGTTGCAAGCTAGGGGAAGATCTCAGAAACATCAGACATGCAAATGACATTTAGATGTTATTGTGTGATGGGGGCTTGCAATGGTTTGCAAAGGTTCGATATTAAATAAGTTAAGGTTCATGAAGAGCCATTATTACTATTTTATTTTAAACAAGGTGGTAAATTTGGAGGCAAGGTTTGTTCGAATATGGAAGATACTGAAGATAGACCACCGAGCTAAATTGATGCTACCATAACCGCCGGACTTCACTTTAAAATACCTGTATGAATGCAAATTAAACTACAGAGGGATCGGATCTGGTAGATCGGCAGGGAAGAAGGCAACCTAATTCACTATTAGGTGCTACAGTATTATCGTCATTCCCATTGCTACAGTGTTCAGTTTAAATCATAATTTCAATGGTTTGTTAAGTCTAAAGGAAGGAAGGAAGGAAGGTACTTTTATCGTCCACGGAGACCAATCGGTCTATGGGACCCAATACAAAAACGCAGCAAGCGGATTACGGCCTGGATTAAAAAACCCCCGCCCCGAAGGGTTTTCGAGGGAAAAACCGTGGCAGGAATCAGCCTCAACGACAAACCGGCCCTAACATATACAATGCGAAAACACCCAAATATATACTGAGTCATGCACCGCACTTTTGTGAGTGCCCAATCACCGAGCAAAATGTAAGGCAAAGGTGACCTCGCGAGTCCAAAGATCTCAATGTACGACCCGTGGCACGCGACCGGGCGATGTGTTCATCAGCAAATGTAAGGGCAAGTCCGGCCGTACTAAGGGAGCGATCCGCCCGGATGTGACCAGCCTGGCAACTCGGAAAGTGTGAGACTCATCCTCAATGGCACCCGCTTTGACAAGACGACAGAGCACGCCCCGGCGGGGCTCCCAATCCACCGCCTGCCTCGATCGTAAGATGGGGCACCCGTGCTAATGGAGGCAATGAGTCCGGCTTTTCAGAGGGCACCGGAACGCAGGTAGATTGCGGACCCCGCTAACACTCTGGTTGATGTGCTCCTTGTAATGGGCCGCTTTGACCTGCTCTAGAGCCGGTCCCGTGAGCTTGCCAAGGAAACAAGCGCCTAGGTACTCCCCGCAGTTGTCACGATCGGCCGCCGTGTCCACTGACGCATCAGTTCTCGCGACGCTCCATCCGGGCGAACCACTCGATATCTCTTTACCCTCCAACAGGCCCTAAGCCGAGGACCCATTGCCACAAGTGTAAGCGGTCTTGGAGCCGGCATCACCCATAGTAACTACTTTCGAAAATAGACGATGTGTCTATCAAGGGCTGCCACCGGCTTTTTGGCAAGAATCCGTTCCTGCAGCTAGAACCGATAGGGACTGAAGGTTTAACCCTGCGCCCGCCTAAAATGCCTTCGCACTGCCTCCAAGTCATTCCAGTCGCCAAGAGACGACCGGGCCCCAAACCTCGACCCGCATGAAGGACATGCTCGACCGGTGCTAACAGATGACCGATGGCCCCAATCATAGAGCTCTCACAGGATCATTGTTCTGCATGGCATAAAGCGCTTTCCACAAATTGGTTGTCACCCATAGCCCGATAGACGCCCCCAGAAGCCAGGAGGGGAACTCCACCCCTAGGTACTTGTAGGTGGGCTGGACGTCGTCCACGTGCCCCCCCGTATGTGTGAGTGGCATGGGCATGGGGTGACGTGAAGAGGATATGAGAACCACCACGGTCTTGGCCAGATTCACGCGCATGTCTCAGCACGGCAAAATGTGTCTAGGGCATCCAAGTGAGACTGCATAGAGACCATTGATACTTGAATAAGATAGAAATCATGTCTTATTGAGTTGAAGTAAAGGGTGAAGTGAATATCATTGTATCTCATTGACACTTTGATAGAAATTATTGATTGAAATTCTCTCTAATACTAACATCTGGTATCAGAGCATAAGGTTTGTTTGTGAAGTGCAGACAAGATGTCTAGCCGTTTTGGAGCTAGTCTTTTGAGCAGCATTGATGTCTATAAAGGGGGACCTGGCTTCCAAGTCTGGAAAGATGTTGTTAAGCATATTCTAGAAGTTGAAGAACTCTGGGATTTAATAGATCCCCAGCATGTGAACATGGTTCAAACCAATACTATTTGAAAGTTCGAAGAGCAAGGTGCAATAGCGGGGACCTTCAAATCCAAATGAAGAGGCAAGTGCTGAAGAAGTTACATCTCCTGTAACTCTTGTAACTAAACCTGGCAGAACTGAGTATGCAAGGATCAAAGAAGCACAAGGAATTGTCACATCAAAGGTGAGTCCTACCATAAGATTGAAATTAAGAAATAAAACTCCAAGGGAAATGTGGTCTTATTTGCTTAAACACTTTGAGGAAAAGACCTCATCCCAAATTGATCTGTCTGACAATGAGCTTAGGAATCTAAAATTGCATGATGGTGATGATGTCTCTGAATTCTTCAACAAGTTTGACAATATTGTAGCAGATCTGGGAGGTGCTGGAGTTGATCTCATTAAGAGGTACCAAGTTCTTGCTATTGCTAGAGCAGTAATTGAAAATGAACAGTTAGGGCTGTTTATTAGAAATGTAGCTAAGAGCAGGGATGAAGCAGAAAGCATTATTAGAACAGAGATAGAACAAAAGAAAGTACAAAAAGGTAATGATGAAGAATCAGCTGAGATTTTGTATGCAGGGAGAAGAGGAAAAAATGTAGCAGAAAAAGGAACTTGTTTTTATTGTCATGAGGCTGGACTTTTAAAAAATAAGTGGCATTTACCTTCGTTTCACAGAATAGAAGGTAAATAAAGTTCTAGAACTACGAAGATGGTTAGTTAGTTAGTTAGTTGTTTTCCCTTCCCTATTTATTTTCTTTCACGTTCCTTTGTTCTTCATCAGCTTCTCATGTTAGCATCTCCTCCTTAGGGTTTGGTCCGGCACTTCTGGTTACCGATTGTAGTCTACTAAAGCTTTTATGCTTTCGGTGCTACCCGCCAAGTTTCCTAAGTATTTCGTCCACATCCAACAACCCCTTTCCTTTTGAAGCTACGGCTATGCAACAATCTCTGCTTAGCAAAGTTCTTGCTTCCGATTCAGGTCTGCAATAAGTTTTTGGTGTTTACTTAATACCACTACCCACAGAGTTTTCCCTCTTTAATACTACGGTTTTGAGATTGGGTTCACTGTGCAAAGATTCTTACCAGAGGCCCTTTAGTGCATCGTGCTGTTGGCTATGGCTCCAAAACTTAATCCCAAGCTTAAGAAGAAGCATGCCACAAATGCAGAACAAGTTCCAGCATGGGTTAAAGCCATGGAGAACAGGTTGGAGGCCAAAATAGTTGATTTGAATGGCTCTAAGGCTGGAATCATTGCAGCTTTAGAATCCAAAATCTCTTCTCTGCAAGAAGAGATTCAGCGAAAAAGCAGGAAATTAAGAGCCCCTATCTTAAAATATCATAAGAATATCAGACAATTTGATTTCTTGAATCAATTAGAGGACGTGTTTGAGGATTTGGAACGCCATTTGCAGTTGCACATGCTTTTGGACGAAGCAACCAAAGCCATCATTGATAAAGGTAATTCCTTAATTTCTAACAGAAAAAGTTTAATCTGTATCACAGACAGAGAAGGTTCAAGAGTTGCAAGATTCTATGAAATGGATGGTTTAACTCTTCCTGATGTAGAAAATCACTCTGAAGTGGGGGTTCTACCCTTTTAAGGGCGTTGCTTTGGTCTCTGACCTGTGGTGAGTCTGTAAAAGCCCAGTATTCTGTGTCGTTTTAAGACTCTGTTTTTTCTTCAGGATAATTTAATAAATTTCAGTTGTTTAAGTTGATGTATAAGGTTGCCTGCTGGTTTCTGTAAGAAGCAAAGCTTCATAAGAAAGTTTAAAGAATGGGTTGGTTTCGCCAAGTTTTAAATGCTTTGGGTCCTCTGTTGTGTATGTTTTCGCTGTCATAACTTACTCCTCTGTATCCGCTTTGGCTGCTGAGAATGGTTAAGACATGTGTTAAACCCTTACCTCTATTAAATATGTGAACTCTGAAATATGCGTTGTAGCGACCTCGTTCTGCAACAAAGGCCAGTCAGTTTTGGAATCATCTTCTATCTTCTTGAATCAACATTTTCAGCAATCAATCTTTTTGCCTGGGATGGCCGTAATTCCTTTCGCCTGTGTATTTTTTCCATAGTCAAGCATGTGTTACCTGCTGTTTCTCTCTTCTGCCGAGTTGCTGGTCAGCAATCCATGTCTCCCTGTCGTTGTGGGCATCCTTCAGATCGCCGAACAGAAGCCAAGAATGTAGCCGGATCTTGCCATATTTTGACAGACCTAGATACCTATTTCTTATTTCCCTGTTATAACTGCTCGGCCATTGCCTTATAAATAACTAGTAAATTGCCCACCTTCGGTGGGCATCCAATGTGGTTGTAATTAAAGTGTTTGGGAATCATGTGCTTAAATCTAAAAAATGGGGCATTTATAGTCGTTATTTATATAGCTTGTATATTCATTATTTTGATATTTTTGGTAATAGAAGCTGTAAAGGATAGTTTTTGTATATTCATTATTTTTATATTTTTGGTAATAGAAGCTGTAAAGGATAGTTTTTGGACATGTTCTCTAATTTTTCACTGTAATTGGGGTTGCAATAGGTGGAAATATCATGTTTTGGACGCATTGCTTCAACATGTATTATGAGGATTAGTGGAATGTCCCCCTTACCCTTTGTTTTGAAAATTTGAGGGAGTGCTTGGCCAAAATCTTTATTTTATGGAATAAGTGATTGACAATCGGTCGTCCTCCACAATATTGAGTATTTATTAATGCTAAATCCAAAAGGTCTACATGCATCAGTTACTACAAAAATGGCACAATGCTTTCCTATCTCCAAAATGGTTTGGTAAAAATCTGTAACAGCACTTCTGGTCATCCTTATCCAGCAAAATTCCAAGTTTCTCGCAAAGCTTCAATTGCTCTGCATCTAAAATATCACAACTCGATGTGGCGATTCCTTATAATAGGTTGGATTAGGCTTCGGTATAAACTCAAAGTCTCCGACCATCAGTTTTGGCTTTCCCTCTGTTTCTTGTTTTCTGCGCCCTTTCCCCTCCAGCTTCCCCCCATCCCTTTCAATGATAGATCCTGGGTAGGGCCTGCAAGCCCTATCTGGTACCCTCTGCCCCCCTCGATTTGACCCTTCCCGTACCCTTCTCTCAGCCATGTCTTTCTCCAATATCTTCTCCAGACCCCTTCTTTTTAAAAATTCTCTCAGCCTCCGCAATCCGACTCGCGAGATCCGCCCAAGTTCGACCAGAGCTAATCCAGCCATGTCTGCCAGGGATCAAGCATCTTCTTCCAGAGTCAAAGGCCTTGCCTTCAAGCCTGGGGAAGAAATCGACATCAGGTATATTGCCAAATTACAGTATGATCAGGATAATGACTGGATTCAGATTAAGGAGCTTCATGCCCTCTTCAATCTCCTGAAAACCCAGCAAAAAGCTTCGGCTATTATCATGGATCTGATGAAGGATGGGAAAATCTTTCAAGCTTTCGAAGAACAGGAGAAAAATGAGTCTGATCTCTCTACAGGCAGGTCCGATGACAAGAGATTCGCCTCAACACCCTGAACAAAATCCAGCATCTTGACCTTTTGCTCACATCTAAAATGACCATCAAGTTAGGCCACTCTTCCCAAAATTGCTGCAGTCTTAAAAATGGGGTTTTCCGAACTACTATGGATGAACTCAAAGCAAGAGCCAACAAGTGTTATCAGAATCTCTGCTCTGAAGATGGTTGGAACAAAGTATCCTTCAAAATGGTGGAAAGATGGGCTGAATCTTTCCCTGCTGTAGCCGGAAAATGGAACAAAGACTTCAAAGAATATACAGAGGCAGCCCTTCCCGATGCAGTGGTCTCCCTTGAAGATACCAAAGCAAAATTTCTAATCAGTGAGATGCCGTTTTCCAGCTCAACCGGTTGCAAATGCATAGACAAGAATGGGTATTTTATTCCTGAGGAAGCTGCCAATTGTACCTGCCCAAACTGCACCGAATTCAAGGAAGCCAATCTTAACGAGATCAAGTACAAGGAAAAAGAAAATAAGGTGCAGGTGGAGGTTCCGATTCTTGGCAAGGCAGATAAGATAAAAAGTAACATTTCTTACTCTGAAATTGTGCAAAATTCTGTTTCTAAAGTTTCTGCAAAAACTATAGAAAGAGATTATCAGGCATGTACTAATCTTACTGCAGAGAAACAGGTTCCTATTCTGACAGTTAGCCCTGCTCTTCTTGATCTCTCCTCTATCCGCGACCATTCAGCCTCTAACACCTTTTTGGACAGAGGTCTTATCATTCACTTTCCTGCCTCCTGCCCTGCTCCTAGTGTTGTCAAGTTTCATATTTCCAAGATCCATCACTGTAAAATTGCTTCCATTCTGAAATTGGATACCAAGACCTACCAAGTCATTTGCCAAGATAGCATCTATGCCAATAATGTTCTCAAAAAGAAAATTAATTCTTTTGGCAAGCATCTTGTTTACATCATGAAATGGTTCCCCGAATTCACCCCAGGAGACCACTCTAATATCTCCATTGTTACCTGGGCCAAATTCCCGAATCTTCCCCCCTCCTTATGGACCCCAAATCACCTCAGAGCTATAGGCAATCATCTCGGTCAAGTTCTTGACATCAGTATCCCCCAGACCAATTTTCCCTCCATATTCCTTTCCAAGTCCATCTCTTCCGACTGGTCTCCTTTAGTAAGCATCAAGACCCCCCATCACAGGAACTTAGAAATTCAGATTAATTTCAGTAATACCCCCCTCTCTAGCCATAAAACGGAGGAAGATATTGAAATCGCGAACAAGAACACAACTGTCCACCATGAGGTCAAAAGTGTTTGGATAAAAAGTCCAATCTGAATCAGAGCACTCCCCCTGAGACAGAAAAAGAAAAAGATAGCAGCAGTAATATCCCGGCTGTGCCCCATGCTATCCCCCCTGCTGAAGCTATTAGAGGCCCGATTCCAAATCATCCCGGCCCAGATCAGGATCCTCTAGGCGGGTAGCCTTTTTTTAAAAGACCGTCGGACTATCAAACCGGATCTCCCAAATACGCTCAACATTAAGGCTCAGTTCGATTCCCACCTCAAAAACCTTATAATGAGCTTCTGTGAGAGGTACCAAGACTACCCCAATCTGTTTACCTCCTGTAGCAGAGCTGAACAGCAGCAAAAAGTTACAATCCAAGAGATCCCTTCTGAGCAGGATTGGAACCAAGTCATAAGCAGGAAGAAGAAAAGGAACCAACTCACTGATTCTAAGACCCCGATTAGAAGAAGTCCAAGGGAGCATCCCTCTCCTTATAAACCTCCTATTATCCAAAATGAATAGCTCTCTTAAAATCATTACCTGGAATCTGCAAGGAATAAATGATTCCAGCAAAAGGGATAGACTCAAGGTCTGCCTATCCACCCTTATCCCTGATTTTCTTCTCCTTCAAGAGCATAAGTTGCATGATGCTGATTACAGCTCTAAAATTGCTAGAACTCTCCCTCCAGGCATGGAGACTTGGGCCCTATCAGCCAATATCAGCTCTGGTGGGATTGCAATTTGCTGGAAAAAGAGTCTCAACATAACCGATCAGTATATGATGAATGATGACTCAGGCAGATGGCAGATTCTTAGCTTCAAGCTTGACAATCTTAAAATAGCCATTATCAACATTTATGCTTACAATAATCCTACTGAGAGGACTGACTTTTGGAATAAAATCAGAAACAGTTTTAGCAATGTCGAGGTGGACGAAATCATTATGGGAGGTGATTTCAACATGGTCACCCATAGTTTCATGAAAAATAGTAATTTCAGGCCCCTCTCTTCGGATGAACTCAACTCTTGGTCTGATTTGATTTCCATCAATAACCTCACCTTACCTCCCCAAACGATTTCAGCTGGTCTGATCGCAGAATCAATCCGATTTGCTGCCTTCATGATAGGTTCTATTTGAGCGAAAATCTCTGGAATTCAAGTAGCAGGGTCACTAACCTGAATGGATACACGCTTGCTGACCACTTCCCTCAGCTTATCTCCATTCATAGAAACAATGGAGCTGCCACCAAAAGGAATTCCTACTTCAAATTAAACACCCAGCTGATCAACCATCCTAATTTCAGGGATATCATTTTGGATTTGATTGACTCTACAGATAAACCCCACGGGAGCTATGGCTGGATGCTTGGTGGTGTAACACAACCAAGTTAATCAAGGATAAACTCAAGAATTGGAGGAAAGAGATCCACCTTGCCAAGATGGTTCACTTGAACAGTCTTAGAAACACTCTCCCGAATACTGCAGGGGAAGAATACAACAGAGTTAGTCAAGAAATCGAGGCCGAAGAATTAAAGATTGCAGCAGGTTGGAGACTCAAATCAAAGATCACCGAGCTTAAGGAGGATGAAAGAGCTCATTCAAAATATTTCTTTGTTAAGGCCAAGGGCAGAACTAGAAGAAATCAAATAGATGAGATTATGGTCAATGGCACTAAGATTATTGGAGATGACAACCTTAAAGCTGCTGCCACAAATCATTTTACTAATATCATGGGCACCACCTCCGTCTCTTATCAGGAAGATAGTGAGAACTTTATCAAAATGGAGGAAAAACTCACTCACGATCAGAATATTGCTCTAACGAGTCTGTTCTCTTTGGAGGAGCTTGGCAAAGTGGTCCACGAAATGAAGAACGGCAAATCTCCAGGACCAGACGGTCTTCCAGCTGAATTCTTCAAAGCTACATGGGATTTTCTGGGACCCCACATTCTAAATATTGCCAATGAGTTTATCATGAGAAAGGAAATGGATAACAGAATCAACACCAGCTTCATCACTTTGATTCCTAAGATTCCTGAACCTATATCCTTTTCGGATTATAGGCCTATATCTCTTACTAATGTTATGTACAAGATTATTTCAGGTGCTATTACTCAAAGGCTGAAAAAGATTCTGAACAATATTATAAGTCACAGCCAATCGGCCTATTTGAAAGGGAGGAATATTCTAGATAATGTTGTTACTGCCACCCTCGGCCTCAGATGGGCAAAAGACTCTAAGCAAGAGATTGCACTCCTTAAGCTCGACATCACCAAAGCTTTTGATATGGTCAACTGGGATTTTCTTAAGCTGTGCTGCAGCAAACTTGGATTCAATATCAGCTCTATCAGTATTTTCATAGCAATTCTTAATAACTCCTCCTCCTCGGTGCTCATAAATGGAGAATGCAGTCCCTTCTTCAATATCAAAAGAGGAGTCAAGCAGGGCTGCCCCTTAGCCCCATTTCTTTTTATTATTGTGATGGAAGCTCTTCATAGCAGTTTACAGGCAGCAAAAGAAGGGGGCACAATAACAGGTTTGTATCTTCCTGCAAATGATATTGCTGATCAATTCCTTAATGGGCATTTTGCAGATGACACCTTTATCCTTTTATCTATGGACCTCCAATCGATCAATCAGACCAAGGGGATTTTACATGCCTTTGGCAAACTTTCTGGCTGCAATATCAACCCGAATAAATCCAAGATTACTTCCCATGATCCTCGATTGGAAATCGTCGCCACCCTTCTCGATTGCAGTTTCAGCCCCTCTAATGCTCATTCCAAGCTGTTAGGCATTCCTTTTGCCATCCGTTCCAATGCTGCAGACCTTTGGAACAGCATTATTGAGAAATTTTACCACAAAGTGGACACCCTCAATTCAAGATTCCTATCAAAGGCGGGCCGAGCTCAACTCACGTTTACCAATCTTCGTTCATCCTTGCTCCCAAGAAGGTCTACAGAAAACTTCAAGGAATTCTTGGAAGATTTATCTCCTGTGGCAGCAACAGAAAATGCTGGACTCTAGTCTCCATGGAAGAATGCTGCAAATCCAAGTCTGAAGGCGGTTTGGGCATCATCAACATTGAGAAGCATGCCATAGCCCTGGCAGCCAAATACTTCTTCAAAGCTATAACAGATAAAATTCAGCATCCGGTTTCTGTCCTAATCAAGCACTATATCCTCAAATGCAAACCATATGGTTGGAATATCAAAATGGTGCTCCCTGATGCTGCCTTTTTTGATCTAAAGATCCCCACCAGCACTCCTATTTTGATCCAAAAATGGTTAAAGGCTTGGCAGCAGGTAAAAGGCATGTATTCTTGGAAGAAAGGTATCTCTCCCTCTCAATACATTTTTTGGAATCCTTACCTCCTTGGGGAAAACAGCACACATTGTCTTATCAGGAATTTTCCAGATCAAGCGAAATTATGGCAAGACAAAGGTTTGATTAGAATCTCAGATCTGTTTGATGCTAATGGTCCTATTCCTTTTGATATATCCATTATTAAATATGAAGATGAAAGTAGCAGATCTCTGTATAATGCTATTCTTAGCTATATTGCTCAAGCAGATTGGAACAATAGTGACATCACTTGGCAGTTTAAAGGGAGACTCCTCTTCAAAGTCAAGGATGCCTATAAATACTTATTGAGAGATCAAACAATGAGTATCCACCTTAAATGGGGGCTATCTTATGAACGCTGCAGATCCAATCTCGAACACCTTTGGAAGTCTCCAATTAATCCAAAAATCAAAGCCTTCATTTGGCAATTGTGGCATAAAAGTTTAGCCACTAACTGCAAACGCTTCAACTGCAACTTTTCAAATACTAACATTTGTCCGAGGTGCCTCTCTTATGCAGAAAATGAAGACCATTTATTCAGATCATGTTTCTGGTCCCAATGGACAATTGAAATCTCATCCGAAGCCCTTCAGCTCAATCTATCTTTGGACAGTTCTGAAGCTGACTTCTTTATACCAGTCTCCCCCAGACATTGGAGCTTTTACATTCTTCTTTGGAGAATATGGAAATGCAGAAACAAGCTGGTGTTCTGCAATGAAATAATATGGCCACAAGCCATACTCTCTCAAACCAACTATGATGTATCCTGGATTTACAAAATCAACTCATAAGTTCTTCTATCTTGCAGGAAAATTCTTTCTCATGAGCAGACGGATCACCTTCCCAAATAAGAAATATGAAGACATTCAGAAATGGGCTGCTGACTTTTTGACAGGCTGCTCCATGCATCACTTTGAAGAAGATTGCGACTGTACTTGCTCGTGCGCTCTTGAACCTGATCTAAAAAGGGAATTTACATGTCAGGCCACGGATGCAGCTGGGAAATACAATTTCGACAAATCAAGGACCTGTCCATGTCTCTACTGCAAAATGACCATAATCACAAGGAGTCCGGATCCCTTGGACGAAGCTGGCTTCTCTTCTGATTGACTTTTGGGAAACCCGACAAGACGATGAAGATAACTCAAAATTTTGTTAATCTCTGTCATCTATGCGCAGAGTTTTTAAAGTCTGTTTTCAGTTCTAGCACTACTATTTTCAACAGTTGAACAATTTAAACTATGTCCATTTACCATATGGCACTTCCTGCCTTGGTAATGGTTTATCTAGTTTTTTAAGCCTTCAAGTATGAGGGCTAGCCTGGGTGGACACTCCCCATATAAGTAGTCAATTTTGTTCTCCTTTTTTAAACATAAATATAATACCATCCTTCAATCAAAAAAAATAAACTCAAAGTCTCCAACATTAGACCTCAAAGTGGAAATATATCTTTACAAAGTTCACCAAAATAAGCATGAGCATAAGAATTTGCTGGGATATCTTATGCCTTGAGGTCCTTCAATTTAGCAAAATAAGCATGAGCATAAGAATTTGCTAGGAATCCATTCAAGTGAACGATATGTGATATTTCCTTTTGCCCCAAGTACAACAGTTTACATGACTTTCATTAGCAGTATATCTTGCACATTTTTTATTCTCTTACTTGTGTTTTACCTTTGTGTGCCGTCTGCTTCATTGGCTGGTCTTGTAAGATTAAATTTCTATATAAGATCAACATCATCAGCTGGATACTGCACATTTCTTCAAAATGCTCTGCAAATGCATCTTCAGGTTGTGTACTGGCCCATAGTGTTGCATTTAAATAAATATCAAATGCAGAAGAATTGTTGTTTCCATCATAATTGCCAAATGACCTCAGATGCTGTAACCTTGAATCCAACAGAGATGTAAGTGTCATCAGGCTACTACTACATGCCAACATGATCAAGAACATACAGCAGAAACCATTAAGATGACATTGAAGTTGGCATTTTCAAGTAGACTTATAGTTCCATTGGGTTACAACATTAAATGCATGTAGGCGATCACAGGTTTCTACGCATTGTAATGACCACACTTTGAACAAAGAGAATGTGTTTGGGAACCTGCTGCAATAGCTAATCTCACAACAATTTGTTCATGTGAACTAATTCACCTAAATGATAATGTAGTGGTTCAGACTATCAGGCATCCCTCCAAGTTTGGGCCTTTGAAACTGCCATACTAATTACCAAAACTGGCCTTAAATACAGTTTTGTTTCAAGCTCCTTTAAGCTTCAATCCTTAAAGCTTAGAAATTTACATTTTATAAAAAGCACAAAACATTTCTTACATACCTAAACTGGCGTATCATTCTTCTATTTTTGAGGTATTGAACTCAAGCAAGAACCTACATTTCAAGTAACAACTAATAGATCTGCAACTGCTTGTATAACAGAGAAGACGAATCCAGTGTATGAGAGATGAAGTCCAGAGCAAGCAAAGTCGGCCATCCTGAACCCCAAGGTCATCTTTTAACAGTCTATTCCAGATGTCCATTCAAAACCATTTTTTTCAATATCAAGATCACGCTGGTTCCATGGGAGCCATCCTCCTCTTCCTTGAACATCAGAGGCATAATCTGTAAGAAGCAAAGCCCGAAAATAACCTGTAAGAAGCAAGCTGCATCTCCAGCCGCATCAGCATCTAAAGTATGGAGATCGGCATGTACTGTTTGAGTGTTCGATGCCGATCCTTCCTGTTCAACAGCAGAAGTGCTCGGCCATAGTCGATCTCGCGAAGCTAGAAAAGAAAACCACATAAAAACCTAAGAATCTACTGACGTGGCATCATCATGATCATTGGTTTGCTGAATCGGAGCCGTTCAAATTAGGTCTCCATGGAAGACACGGGATAATTTTATAATATAGGATAAAGACCCATAGTCTTCTTTTCGAGGCATAACAGTGTATCAGTGCTTAATGGTTTCGTTGCTCTTAATAAATGATAATAATATTATCTTTCCTATATATAAGATTAGTAGCAAAAAAAAATCCGGCCAAAAAAAATCCAAAAATAAATATTTCAGGCGAGAAAAATTCCAAATGTAACATTTGGAACCGGAAACTTGCGGACCAAGCTACCTGTAGCTCGATTGAAGAACCTAACAAGCTAAGCGGCCTACCTAATTGTGGGTAGGTGCGTACCAAGGCTTTAGGACCTTAGCTCCAGGCTATCCATCAAATCCGCTCCTCTTCTGTTTAATCCGGTGAAATCCCTTTCCATTTGAACTTCTCAATTGTTTAGAATAGCGCCAATTCTGGCACGAATTCATGCCCTGAATTCATTTCTTTTTGCAGAGCGTAAACAAAATTTGCTTTAAAATTTCTTTCGCATAATCACCCAAAATATGAGTAGTTCGCCTGTGTTTGAGCTGCAGAAGTCATCTTCGGTTTTCTGCTATAAATGGCATGAACTTATGGATTTCTTGAGCCTTTAAATTGCCGGCTGTTCGTGCCTGCTATGATTTCTTTTCTCGCTATCTGCCAAACCCAAAGTTCGATTGATAATTCGAAGAAAAAACTGGTTGATTGTGTGAAGAACAGGACATTATTAATAATACAGTTCATGGAGAAAAAGCTGTGTTTTTTAAATAGGATATACAAGCAGGTCATTCAAATGAAAGAAGCAGAGGCCAATGCTTCTATGATTACGAACATTTTTTAGAATCCTTGCATTATACTGGCCTTTCTTGCTTGCTGCACTCATTCTCCCTGTCGGAGCTTCTGGCTTAAATGTTATGCCACTTTAGTGACTGCCGCCATCGCCAGATTCTGCTTTTCAGGAGAGAGCTGAGGTTAGAATGTGAAAATGCAGTCTTGATGTATGGGGGAAGGGTAAATGGGACTTGATTCCGGTTTTCTAGGTGGGTCCCGCCACCGCCGGTAGCCGGGAGCGGGTCACCTAGAAACCGAATCAAGGACCATTTGCCCTTCCCCCACAATATAGAAATAGGGGAGATTTTTTTCTCCTTTTCTTCTTCGCATTTTTTTTCTCGCTTCTCTCAAGGCCATGGATTCTTCTCGAGGCGCCAGGCGCACTCCGCGAGATCCGCCGAGTAAAGCGCCAGATGAAGGCGCTTTGCTCGCAAGAAGCGCTTTTGAAGGCATTTTGGCTTTTTTTTCTTCGTTTTTCATGAAGATTTTGTAGCAGCTCGACTTTTGTTGCCGATTCTTGTTGCTTAGTTGTATCGATTTGTTAGTGTTAAATTGGAGCGCGAAAACACAAATGCTCAAGGTTTTGTGAAACTTTCATGTATTCTTGCTGTTTTTTGCAATCTTTAACCGGTTTTTTTGTTTGTTTGATGTGTTTAGGAAAGGAAATAGGGTCGATTCCGTACGAAGTTTTATTTCGGGAACAAGCTCCAAAGTTACTTCCAGAGTTACCGTATAGATTTAATTGTGTTTTGGGTGTTGATTTTTCTGCTTTTTCGCGGCATGCAAGGTTTTTTCTTCATTATATGCTCTTCTTTTGTCACGATTCTTCCGATGCTCGAGGCTTGTTGCGTATGGTGTTATAATCGAGGTAAATTTTCATGGATGCAGGTATAAGTTAGTTGTGGGATCTAAATTTTTTCGGAATGTTGTTGCAGATAGTTGTGGAGTTGTAAATCTTGGAGCAGAGAAGGTTCAGGGGTCTGCATGTGTGTTAGGTGAGTATGCATGTGTAGTAGGGTAGTCTGCATGTGTTTATTCTGTTAAAAATAATCTTGGAGTATATTCTGTTAAAAATATGTTTAATTTTTTTTCAGATGCATCTACAGTGGGAGATGTTATACACCGCAACAAATGGGAGCAAGTATACCGCAAATTGGGACATGTTATACCCGCAATGAAGAATGTGTCTTCTGAGGAGCATTTGAATGGATCTGAGTCAGGTAATTTTAATAGTTTGATAGTAATTTTAATAGTTTAGTAGTTTAATAGTAATTTTAACCTTTTGATAGTTTTAATTATTATTCTTTATATGTAGGTGTTGGTGTCCATCATTTAGTCTTGGTAGTCCTTTTGAGACTACTCCTAAAGATGGCATTGTAGGCCCAAGTTGTGAGGCGGCAGCTTGATGGTAGTTTTGACGGTGGGCTGTAATTACGCTTTGATTGCGTAAAAGTATGATAATAGAGGAGGGTGGTTCAAGATTAAGTACAGATGAAATAATGCACGGCGGCGATATGAATATGATGATTTAGTGGTTGATCGGCGTCGTGGAAAGAAGCCATTGAAGCTTGGTGGTTTTGTTGAGCCAATCCGAGCTTGTTACTAGGGTGACTAATGCCTTTGCAAGTCCTTTGGAAACAAAGGACGAATGGGTCAGGGGCAGGTTTGACGATGGCGGATGCATCTTGGGAAACCAGTTGATCTTAAAATTGAAGACATGGAATTGGACATTCTTGGCCGAAAGTATTTGGAAGAGTTCATGCTTTGTGTCGCCGAATCGACGGAAGCCATATCCACCGCATTAACGTAAGTCGCTTTATTATTGCTTTATTATTGTTTATTATTAGTTTATTATTCGACATGTTTTCTCAGGCGCCTGCGTAACTGCTTCCGTGGTTTCAATAGAATTTTTCGCCGGGCACAGGATGCTAGGATCATGAATACTCGACAGGAAGAGAAAGTAATTGACATCTATAAGGATGTCAAGTTCATGAAAGCTCGTAAAGCTTTGGAGGTTGCGATGGAGGAATCTGTTGCTGCCGGGTTTACTCCGAAGAGGAAGAAATCGATATATTGAGTCGGAGGACCAATGCAAAATTTCGCAACATCCAAAGACATCAAGTGAGCAAGAATTTGGGACCGCAGAAGAGGTTTGCTTTCTATTGTATGTCGCGTTTTTTAATTCGTGGGGGCGAGGAATTATGTAAGATAAGAGATTTTCAGTTTTATATTGGAAAAGATTTTGTGAATCAGTATCTAGAATTCTGTGAGACGACCAGTAAGAACTGGCGTGGCGGGATTAACAAGTGCAAGCCCGAAGATTTCAGGGAGCCCGTCAGATGCTAAGAAGGTGATGTCATAGAGTCCGGAGACATTTGGAGTATCGTTTACCAAAGTATGAGGTGAAGGATAAGTATGGTGGCAGGTTCGTCTTCTTGCAGGCTATTAATCGTCCCAGAAAAGATATATGGTATAACACGAATCATGTTTCATCGAAAACCATGTCAACTTGGCTGAAAGACATGGTTGAGGTGTGTGGGATAGATGGAAATTTTACTAACAAAAGCTGCAGGAGTACTGCAATTACGCAGATGTCAGTGTCAGGTGTGCCTATTGAAGTTGGCATGAAGATTACGGGGTCACAAGAATGCCGGAATCATACCAAATAAGCTATGATCGAGTGGGGTTGTCGCACGAGCTTCTGCTATGGATGTTCTGAATTCTGGTAAGACATATGTAGAGTCTTTTCAGAATAATGTCAAAAACTTGAATGCTAGATTGTGTGGGAATCCGGAGAAGGCGGCTAGTTTATGTTCGTCATTTGGAAATCCTTTGCATGATATCACGAACAGCAAGAGTGCTTCAAGTTCTATGCAGGCTGTTACTCCAGGTTCTAGTAGTCAAGTGCCGGTTGAAATAGATGATTCATACATGAATGACTTGGATCTGGTGCTAAAACAGAAGCCTGATTTGAAGAAATATTTCTCTAATCCTGTAGAGAATGCTGCTGGATCTGGAAGCGTGAGTATTTCAGGTAATAAAATTGAGAATATTGTGATTCATGTGGGAAGTTTAACTGAAGCTGGATCTCTTATAAAATCTCTGTAAGTATTTTCTTTATAATTTTCTTGGTTTCTTTATAATTTTTGGTTTTAATTGTTTATGCTTTTCAGGAAATGAGGGTGCAGCTGCAATGTGGATGGTGGAGTGTCTTGAATTTGCAGTACGGGGAAGAGGTCTGGTTTGAACTGCGCTAATGAGCTGTGATAACTTTCAGTGTTGTAAATCTGCAACTTTCGATGTTTAGTGTCTTAAGTTTGAGTACTTTGAGTACTGCTGGGATAACTTTCATTTATTGTCGATCTGCTACTTTTGATAACTTTGATAATCCAAGTTTGTACTGAAATCTAACTTTGATGATCTAAGTTTTGTACTGAAATCTAAGTTTGATAATCTGAGATTTGTAACTTTGATGTTTGTAACTTTCATGTGAACTTTGATGTGTAACTTTAATGTGAACTTTGATGTTTACAACTTAAAACTGCTTGAAAAAAATTTAGAAGTGAAAAAACAGGTAGTGACTGGTTCAACCTGTCACGCGGAATTAGGGCACCCAATTGCCATTCCGGGATATTGGCTGTGACACGTGTCAAGCCAGAAATGCACTAACAATAAAAAAATCGACCCTATTTCTATATTGTTCACTGAAAAACAATTTTTAAATTCCATGGACATACTCCTCAAACCTCATATAAATTGCATTTTGCCATGTGGACAATGCCCAAATGTGTATAAATTATTGGAATTCATTTGTTTGATTCTACTAATTCGGCTTTCTAATGGTCGAGACTGCCTTTTGAATTGTGCTCCTGAGGCATCTACATTCATTGTGTTATTGGTGGATTTTGGATATTAAAATTAAAATTTGAATTGCAAGGCCAGAAAAGAAGAGAATTATAGTGGCGAAGAAAAACCAGTGAAGAATGTGCAACTCTGTACAAATTCTGTAACTATAACAGAATAAGATTGAAAAAAATGTTGTTACTGAGTGCTTCCTGTGTTTGTTCTTTATATCTTGGCTAAGTGTTTTGTCTGGAACCTCTTCATTAAAGACAAAAATTTCTTTCAGAAAACTTGAATGGTTATGCCATGCAGTTGGGATCCAATTCGGTTGGTTCCATTGTCATCCTACAAGAAGACCAAGAAATTCGTTTATAGACATAGAAAAACTGTAACAAACGTCCATATAGTGTTAAATTTTGAAGCAGATGTCCATATCCCTGTAGTTTGCATCTCCTGCTTCAGGTGGGTTAAAGACCAATCAATAAATTTGGAATAGCTACGTTAGGCTTTAACCTAACTTTTAGAGAAAAAACTTTTAACCTCACATTTTGAATTGAGCAAGCAGCAAAGAAGAAATGCGCAAATCCGGCACTAAAATCACCACCACAAAAAAAATCCAACAGCAAATGTAGGGTGTCAAATGCGAAATGCGTGGCCTGAGCTTGGAAGGGTCAGCTATGGCGGATTCTAGGCCCTGCATGTTGAATGGCGGCGTCCAAGCGGCACCTAGGAAACTTCCAAAATCGAGATTCAACCTAATATGGGTTTTCTTATCTCTTTTTTGCGGTTATCATACCATGGTTGAAGAAATTCCAATTTTATGTTCGCCAAGACATTAGCCCGGCAATGCTAATGGTGTGTTAAATTGGAAATTTAGATTTCTAGGCGTTGAATTTAAGGGAAAGAGAAGTTTAAATTCGTGCTACACTTCGCTGAAGGTTAATATATGGCAAAATACCATCAATTGAAAATGAAACAATTGTTTTTTGTTGAAGAGATAAAATCAAAGCATATCTAAGTTGCCAGACACAGAGAAGGGGAGTTTGACTAAAAAAATGGCCTTCAAGTTTCTTCATTTTTTGTCTTTCTAGTTTTGAACCATCTCTTTTCCCTTTTTGAGGGATCTACACTAAGTAGTAGCTTCTGCACTGCGGGCTCATATTAAAGGATATCTCTGGGTTCAACTCCCAGAAACATACACAGCGCCGGCTCCGCCGGCGCCAAATTCTTGTAAGACAATAAAATTTTATTGTTCTAGGATATATTAAGTTGTGACTTGTTAATTGCTGGCATAAATGTTTGGTTAATTTTAACCGCCAAGACCGAGGTAACTGCTTGGGGTTGTTGTTTTTAAGTTGGAGAAGCCCTTGTCCATTTTGTTATTGCTCCTTGTCTTGCCAGCTTTTTGCCTGGTCTGGCCGTTTTGCCTTGTCTTGTCACCTTGCTCATTTTGCCATGGCTTCTAAAAGTGTTGTTAAGGTAGTCATAGCAACGAGGCTTACTAAGTAGGTTCAAATATAAAATTAGGCTATTTAAGTGCAAATCTGTGGTTATTGGCTCGAATGTTGGGTTTTGCGAGGATAACAACACAAGTTCCACCTTGACCTTGGTGCCTCATAGTCTTTAGTTATGTTTACCTTGTATCTATATGTTTGTGCTTTCCACCATGTGTTGTTGTGATCCCCAATGGAAGTTCTTTTATCCCTCAAAATTTTTGCCTTTTCCAGTATATCTTGACTCTGGGCTCTTGCTTAGATTGACATTATTTGTTCTACCTCTTTGTCAGCATTCTTGCCCATGTCTATTCGTAGTAGTTCTAGAAGTGGCATTTACCTTCGTTTCACATATTAGAAGGTAAATGAAGTTCTATAACTACGAAGATAGTTAGTTGGTTAGTTAGTTAGTTAGTTAGTTGTTTTCCCTTCCCTATTTATGTTCTTTCACGTTCCTTTGTTCTTCATCAGCTTCTCATGTTAGCATCTCCTCCTTAGGGTTTGGTCCCACCCACCCACCCTTCCTTATTTGATGTTGCACACTTGGTTGACATAATTTGGTATTGATTGATGCCCTCGTGCTTGGTTGGAGGCCCTCGTGCCATGGGCGGAGGCCCTCGTGCCTGGTTGGAGGCCCTCGTGCCCGGTTGGAGGCCCTCGTGCCTGGATGGACCTTTAGTGGTTTTTGTTTTCTTTGTTGTGTTTTGCAGAAAACAGGTCGAGAGCATGTAGAAAATGATTTGGGATTTTGGTTGAGCAGGTCGTACTCTAGTCACTTGTTGAAGACTAATAGGAAAAGCAATGCAAATATGGAGTTTTATTCCATTATTCATTGTATTTCATACCCGACAAGGCTGGTGAGCATGAGGGTATAGCATATTGTACTCGGTTATAACTTTAGGCGCTAGCATAAGTTAGTGATGTCATTATGGTTAGGGTTTTTCCTCGAAAACCCGTGAGGGCGAGGTTTTTTAATCCCGATCATAATGGTATTACTAACTCGCTAGCATGTACCTGCAGCATGTACTTTTTTCTTGGTTATTAAGGAGATGCCCATGAGGGTAGCATTTGGCATTCTTGCCCATGTCTATTCGTAGTAGTTCTAGAATTGTCCAAAACTATTAAAAGGAGAAAAAGGGGATTTTAAGTGCTACAATTGTGGTGGGATGGGACATCTTGCTGCAAAGTGTCCTACTCCTAAAGATTTTGGAAAAGGGAAGGGAAATTCTAATAGAGGAGGAAAATCAAAAAGTAGACGAGGAAATAGATCAGCTGGAACCTATTTCACTAAAGAGCATGAAGACAAAGAAAAGGACAATTCTGATGATGAAGATGAGGTATGTGGTCAATTTGCAATTCTTGAAAGAAGAGAAAATGCTAATAAAACTTGTAATCCTATTGTAGTTGATAGTGGAGCTGAAAGATCAGTAGTCCAATCTACTGATGTGCTTAAAAAGGTTGCAAGTGCATGCACAAAAAGTGTGCAAGTTGGAAATGGAGCTCTTCAAGCCATTGAAGGAAGGGGATTACTGCAACTTTTCGACCTAAATGGAAATGTAGTGGATATAGAAAATGTTTTATGTGTTCCAGGACTTATCAAGAATTTGATTTCAGTCAGCAACTTGTAGATTTAGGCTATAGAGTCAGTTTTGACTCCAAAGCATGTAATATATTTCTTGGGAATGAAAAGAAATTTGAAGCAAAACGAGTTGGGAATCTTTTCCAAATGGATAATATTGTATGCAATGAAGTGAATGCTCTCAATGTTTCAGATTTTGAATTGTGGCATAACAGACTAGCACATACTCATAGCAATAATCTCAAATTATTGATTAAGAAGGGATGGATTGAAACTAATAATGAGGAACCAGGGAACTTCTTGTGTGAAGGTTGTATGCTTGGAAAATTAAACAGGTTGCCCTTTAGGAAATAAAAAAAAAGAGCCAAGGATGTGTTGGAGTTGGTGCACACGGATTTATGTGGCCTTTTAAATGTGAGGAGCAGAAGCAGTAACATGTACTTTGTTTCATTTATTGATGATTTCTCTAGAAAATGCAAATGTTATTGTTTGAAAAGAAAATCCCAAGCCCTCAGTGCATTTAAACATTATGTTGCTGAAATGGAAAGGGAAACTGGTAATAAACTGAAATGTGTTAGATCAGACAGAGGAGGGGAGTATTTGTCATCGCAGTTCAAAAGCTTTTGTATTGCAAAGGGAATACGAAGACAGCTAACTTGTAGATACACTCCATAGCAAAATGGTGTGCCAGAAAGGAGAAATAGGACCTTGTTGGATGCAGTGAGGTCTATGATTAAAAATAGTGGATTGCCAAATTTTCTCTGGGATGAAGCTTTGCAAACAGCCACCTTGATTCATAATAAGCTGCCAACATCCAGTCTAAAAGGGGAAATTCCAGACCTTGTATGGTCAAAAGGAAAAACAGACCTGAATTATGATCATTTCAAAGCTTATGGGTGTTTAGTGTATAGCCATATACCTGTAGAGTTAAGAAGAAAATTGGATGACAAAGCTGAAGCTGGGTTTCTTGTTGGATATGATCTAGAAAGCAAAGGGTATAGGATATACGTTCCTGAGTCTAGAACAATAACTATCAGCAGGGATGTGGTATTCAATGAGGGGGTTCTTTATAAAGATAGGTTCAATAAGAAATCTCTAGAGCAAGCAAAAGAGAAAAATGAAATGCAAAAGGATGTACCCAAGAATCTAGATGTTGATTCTGACAATAAATCAGAAAGTGAAGAAATAGACAAGCATGAGGATGATGAAAAAGAAATTGAAACAAATCAACCAGTTCCTGAAGATGCAAGGGAAAACAGGTCAATAGAAAAGAAAAGAAAAAGTCAAGTTCAAAAATTGGTTGAAGAAACAAATATTGATAATGCTTTATATGGGAGAAACATTTCTGGAAAAAGCAAAAGAATAGAAAATATAGGTCATGATTATGATCAAATTATGGCACTTATTGAAGATGAAGAGATTCCTAGAAATATAGACGAGGCTCTCAAGTCAAAAGATAAAGAAAAATGGGAAGAAGCCATGAAGGAGGAAATAAAATCTTTTCATGAAACTGAGACTTATGATCTCGTTCAAATTCCACAAAACAGGAATATAATAGGAAGCAAATGGATTTTTAAAATTAAAATAGGGGCTGATGGAACTAAGAAGCATAAAGCTAGGCTGGTGGCTCAGGGATACACACAAAAACCAGAAATAGACTATGAGGAGACATACTCACGAGTATCAGAATATTATTGGCATTAGCAAATGCTTTAAATTTAGAATTGCATCATATGGATGTTAAGACAGCTTTTCTAAATGCAAAATTAGAGGAGAGTATTTTTATGAAACAAGCTCCAAGGCAATGATCAAGTTTGGAAACTTAAAAGAGCTGTGTATGGTCTGAAACAAGCTCCAAGAGAATGGTTCTTATGCATGGATAATTATCTCAAAGAGCAGGGTTTTGAGAATCTTCACAATGATGGGAATTTGTATAGATATAAACAGAAAGAAGAATACTGCATCATTGCACTATATGTGGATGATTGCATCACGGTAGCAAACAGTACAAAAATTCTAAATATTTGCAAGAATATCTTGCATGCAAGGTTCAGAATGACAGATCTGGGAGAGCTCAAGCATTTCTTAGGGATCAAAGTAATAAGAAACAGGGAGCAGAAAATTCTGAAGCTCAAGCAAAGAAGACATATAGATAACATGTTAAGCAGGTTCAATATGAAAGAAGCACATACTATTAAAACCCCTGTACTTCCTGGACACAAATTGACAGCAGAAAGGAATATATCTGAGAAAGAGAAAGAAGAAATGCAAAATGTGCCTTATAGAGCTCTAATAGTCTGCCTACTCTATTTGGCAAATAACAGCATGCCTGACATATCTTATATAGTCAATATATTGAGCAGAATATGTAATGATCCTACTAGAGAACATTGGCAAGCAGGCAAAAGGGTGCTAAAATATCTTAAAGGTACCAAAGATCTGGGAATAGCATTTGATTCAAATAATCTTAACTTGTATGCTTTTAGTGATGCTGACTGAGGTGGTGATCTAAGTTCAAGGAAATCAACCTCAGGTTATGCTATTTTTTTGGCTGGTGGAGTAGTTGCTTGGAGATGCAAAAAACAAAGTGCCATAGCAATGTCATCTATTGAGGCAGAGTACACAGCTTCCTCCTTAGCAGCAAAGGAAATTACATGGTTAAGGAGATTATTAGAAGAGTTAAACTGCAAGCAAAAGGATCCAACTGAAATTTTCACAAATAGCCAGAGCTACAGGTATAGCCATAGTAAAGAATCCAGTAGATCATGAAAGAACAAAGCATATTGAGATGAATATACATTTTATTAGGGATCTGGCTTCAAAAGGATACATCAAAATGGTATATGTGAATACTTCAGACCAAATAGCAGACATATTTACAAAAGGTTTATCTGAAGGAAAGTTTATTCAGTTAAGAAATAGTCTGAAAGTAATAGATTATGCAATGAAGGAGGAATGTTAGAAATTGTAGTCATTGCATAATTCATGGTAAGGGAAGATTGTTGCAAGCTAGGGGAAGATCTCAGAAACATCAGACATGCAAATGACATTTAGATGTTATTGTGTTATGGGGGCTTGCAATGGTTTGCAAAGGTTCGATATTAAATAAGTTAAGGTTCATGAAGAGCCATTATTACTATTTTATTTTAAACAAGGTGGTAAATTTGGAGGCAAGGTTTGTTCGAATATGGAAGATACTGAAGATAGACCACCGAGCTAAACTGATGCTACCATAACCGCCGGACTTCAAAGCACGAATTCATTAATTAGAGAAATTTGGAATTCTCGTTTAGCATGAAATAGGTTAGCGGGTAACCATATAGTGCAAAAACTACTACCAATTGAGTAAAAGTTGGCTTTTTTTTGCACAAATTCTGCAAATGCTTCAGTCTTATTCGGAAATATAGTTTTTACTGCTAATGCAAAGGTTCACCGCGAGTATAACGTAGTAGGAGGGAGTGTGAAAACTTCTAGCAAGAAGCCTTGAACGCCGATGTTTCGCAGCTGAAAGGAGACGAAAGAATGTGCCTTTTATTAAAACCATATGAGAGCATTGTGTTAAAAGAAGGTACCGAGGAGCAAGGATATCACACAAAATTCAGTATTTAAAGCCATGTAATTGCTACTCTGAGGATTAGCGATTGTCGCGATTATTTTTAGCATTAAACATATGGTAAAAGATATGGGTAAAGACAAAACCAAAGTTTTCGAAACAAAAATTTTCATTGAAGGAAGTAATATACAACATAATTAATTGATTGAAGGAGATAATTATTCGATTGTGTTTCGGATACTTGATCAGGTATCACACCCATTTCATTGGCCATGCGATTGACATGCTCTCTACCCAATTCAATAGCTTGTGTTGTGTCCATCTCTGTATAACCTGTGACCTCTGGAATCTGAACACCCATGGCGTTTGCGATGCGCTGCAGATGTGAATCAGGCTCCCATTCTTCAACATCCAATGCCTTTGCTCCGCCTATAAGTTCGTTTTTGCAAGAGCTCATCCGGCGAGTAGCATTCGATGTGGATGATAGAGCTTCACCTCTTCTTTGTATACACGATGCTCACGCGACCCAAGAACCTCATCTTGGTCAATGTCCATGTCTTTGTTGGTGCGCTTCCATGTGCTTTGGGTCTGTTTCCATGTGTTCTCATGCATATTCAAACTTATGTTACTTTGTCAAGAAAGGCATGTACCCATCAAGCTTCTCATTAAGTGCATTCAATTTTTGGAAAGTGGGCTCGGGGCTTCTATACCTTTTTCCGTCTCTTCAAGCAAAGCTTTGTTTCTTGCATTCTCTTTAAGTAGGACTTAGCATCGAGGTTTTCCAAAATGGAACCCAACTTTGATAGATCCGTGTTTTGGGTGATACCGATGTCGGGTTGAGCCGGATCGGGGTTAACATTCTCGCTTCGGCTCTTCCTCAAACCCATCGGCACTTGGATTGGCCATCTTATCAAGCATTTCAAGAACGCCCTCGGAAACGGCACACTTTACCTGAACTTTCGAAAAGCACGCTCTTTTTGCCTTGCATAAGAGCAACACGAGAAGCCGTCCCAAATTAGAAAGAAATCCGAACACAACCATCGATCGGCACGGTATTTGCTCAACAATATGGTAGGCATAGGAGGTTTTCAGGTGGCATTTCAATACAAGATCTCCTTCCATTGCCGCCCATTTGAATCTTGGTTTGCACTGTAAAAGAGTCCGATATTTCTTTTTATCTTCTCGCCGGCATCCTCATTACCCGTTAGTGGCATTGGAGGCAATGGTGTTGACTTAGGAGCCTTGCCGTGTGGATATAGGTGAAGCTCCAACTCTGGTTGCCGCAGTGCTACAGGGGGCAAAAGTATCTTTGGTGGGTATCAAATAAACGCGATGCGGACCCGGACCCAAAGACTTTCGAAGACTTTCCAAAGACTTTCCAAAGACTTGTTTTTCATAATCGGCCATGCAATTCGATCATACATGAAAAATTTCAGGGCCTAATTTGGGATATTGAGTGAGCAATTAGAGAAAACCCATTTCTATGACAATTTTGGTAAAACAGAACAAAATTTCTTAATTCAGCCCAAATTAAGCTAAATCAGACGGGGCTTTTCAGATTTTCATAATCAGCCATGCACCCATATCCTACGTGCAAAATTTCAGAACCTAATTTGGGATATTGTGTGAGCAATTAGAGAAAACCAATTTGCAAATGGTTTTGGTACGGTGAAGAATTTTTTAATTCAGCCCAAATTAAGCTAAATCAGATGGGGCTTTTCAGATTTTCATAATCTGCCATGCACCCATATCCTACGTGCAAAATTTCAGAACCTAATTTGGGATATTGAGTGAAAAATTAAAGAAAAATCATTCTTGCGGCCCGGGTTTTTGTAAAACAAAGGAGAAATCTCTTAAGTCAGCCCAATTTAAGCAAAATTAGATGGGGCTTTTAGGCTGAATATGGTCGAAATGACAATCCTACCTTGGTGGATAAGTTTTATGAAAAGATATGATGGATTGAGCAACTAATTGGAGATTCACATGCCAATTTGGAGTTTGGATCATTTCTCAAGACTAGTCGGGACTCAATCTAATGAAATCGATGCTAATCTGATGGAAAATTCGAGCAATGTGGAATGATTCTTGGCTGAAGAATCCTCTTAACAAATGAAGAGTGTAAAAAAACGAACCCACCAGCACCCACGAGCACCCAAAAAAAAGCAGGTAGCAGGGGTGCTAAAAGCATGCGTCCGGACGCATGCTTTTGATACCCACCAGCATACTTTTACCCTACACGAACATCACTCCCGTTAATGCACATATGACTAATAAAGTCTTGATGTTCTTTCACCCTTCTTTTTGCACTCCCATCCCATTTCTTCATAGGAACCTAAAGATAGGTAGCCACCGCTGAATTTGCTTTCGATCAACAAGCAATTGGGCAAATTCATTCAGCGCATGATGATGACCAAGTGATAAACTTTGGCATCCGTCATGGTAGCTATCCTTGTAAATAGATCTGTGTATTTCTTGCAATCCCATACCTTGTTTATCCCTCGGATGTCAATAAATATCGATTGTCGCATTCTCGACACTTGGGAGGAAGTAGGGATGCCATCCTTTGTCAACTTTATGACAATATTTTTCTTTTCCTTTCTTTTTCTAGCCTCTTCCGCTTTAGAATATTCCCGATTGGCTCCAAAAAGGCTACGTAGGTTACCTAGTGTATGATCCTTGTTATAGTTAGCCTTCACGTACTCGTATCGGTTATCGATATATCCAAGATTCTTCTGCTCAAAGGAAATCGGGAAAAGCCCGGCAATTCCTCCCGCCTATCGAAATCCTTTTTGCAAAGAATTTTGAGGCATAAGACAAAATTTCGCGCCTCATAAAAGTGAGTGTTCTCGATGTCAATTGCCCGTTATGCGCAATCAAATCTCCCCGCTATAACCCGGATGCACCTTTAAATAGGTCTTGCCTTCTATAATCTCATCGAAAGCACGACAACTCGCATTCGACATACCTCGTAGAAAGCAACCGGAGCCGTGTCTTGTTAAAGAAGTCTTTGGATGGCTTGTCCGAAACTCACCATGATCGCCACTCGAAGTTTACGACTCACCCACGCACCGGCAACTTCCATTAACTTCTTGAAAACCTTCTCATCCATAAAAATGAATTGCTTTTTCATCCTTAAGCTCCCCGCACTTTCAAGGTGGTCGTTGCAATTTCATGGAAATCCTGCAGAAGCAAAGGTCATCAAGATCGCGGCCGCGATGTTGGCGAGTAGAAAACAAATAAATACCTTCCAAGCTGAAGTTTTAGCGGTCCCTATAGGTCCTTGTGGAGGGCAACCATAAGCCTTGTCTTGTGATGACGGTTGTTGCGATTTTTCAATCGCTGGCTCTCAGTAGGCGGTGTTTGCAATTACTTCGTTGCATTGAATACTCAACTCTATATATTCCTTGTCTGTAAGATTTCCGTTGAGCACCCTCGATCTTCTTCTAAGATATACTTTGGCAAATTCTCGTTGCTGCTCGAACTCGCCGATGACCGAACAAAGGAGTTGTGCAGCGCAAATACTGTGGTTGCCAGAAATAATATAAAATTTCTTGCCCTTCAAATCTTCTGGATTGCTCCATGTCACCCTCCTCCTGAAAGATAGACAACCGTCAGGTCAAATCTACATAACGAGTGTCCAAAAGATAAAGAATTAGTTACCTGGTAATAGGGTCAAACGGAACGACGTCAGCAGGGGTGAGGACCTCTGTCGGGTATGTCTTGAAGCTTTTAACCAGAGTTTGAACATGGTCATTTGACCGCGATTCTCGTGGTGTCAAGTTTGCTGGTGCGGGTTTCACAATCAAAATAGAAATCTTTGTAAACCAATTAACCCCAAGGGGTAGAACCTTTGAACTGTTCAAGCTTCGAGAGTGGTTTGCTCGCCATCTTATGCGTCCTCTTCTGGATTGAACTTCAACTCGATTTGAAATGGCAAAAGCTTGGGGCCATGTCAATGCTAGTTTAGAGGAGGCATTAAATCGCGGGGGTTTGAGAACTGGCCAGGTGCGGGCTATCCTCACGAGGTGTCAGATTCTTAAGGCTAATTTTGAAAGGAGGGAATTTTTTTGGAATAAATCCACCAGATGTATTGCTATCTGGGGCCTTCATAGCAATAGGAAGAGTAGGGTTAACAATACCGGAGGGGTTTATCGTGGATTGTGGTTCTTGAGCAATTTCTTTTGGTGCTGAGGTCTCTCCCAAAGTAGCAATAGGCTTCACACTCTTTTTCTTGGCCACGGCTCTTAGCCAATTGGTGTCCATCACGGAGGCATCTTCGTCCCAACCGCTTTCAAGGCACGGCTGGAGGCTTCTTGTCAGACAAACCATTTACGCATGTCGAGAACCCGAGCAATATGTCTCTGTTTCCTTTTATACCGACAAAGAGATTCATTCATAGGATGGCAACAACCAGCCATACCCCTTAGCTGACGTCGGGACGTTTTTCCCTGTGGCTGGCTTGTTCATTTTGCTGGCTGTCATCAAAGATGGGTCATAATTGCGCCATTTCAAAATGTACTCCAGAAACTGCAATGCTTGTGGGTCCTCAATGCTGCATATGATGGCATCTTGCACATTGTTCTTCGTGCCTTCCCACATTGCCACCACTATACCAACTTGTTCAACGTCCTCAGCTTTTTTTCCAGTCCGCAGAAACAGGCACAGATCCTTTCTGCGATCACCCTTAATGTGCGGTATAGCCTGTGCAATCTCGATACACCATTTCCTTTCATTGGAAGGGGTTATAATACGGACTGGCTCGACATCTGGTCCTCGGAAGAGAGCAAGTGCCGCAAACAAAAGCTCTCAGAGTGAGTGCCCGGTAGGTCGCATAATGTGGTGCAATAAAAGGTTTAAACCATCAGAGAAAACGCTGACCGCCATCCCGCCAAGCAGCCTAAAATAGAACTCCACACAAATCGCCGCGACGCTTTGTGTAGCACTTAAGCACGGCAAGAAAACACATTTGCCGCGAAACTAATGACCTACTACACTAGTACCGATGAACATCGCAATAAAGAAAATCTATGCTCAGCCGCATCACGTCGCGATCTTGATGAGCAGCTACACTTATGAAGACCGCTATCCGAAATTATAAAACCAATCAAGCAAGACCGCGGCCGCGATCTTGATGAGCAAATACACTTATGAAGACCGCTATCTAGAAATTAGAAACCTATCAAGCAAGACCGCGAAATCGCGATCTTGCCGAGCTGAAATGTTAGAAAATACCTTCTCCGAGGAGTCCTTAGGTGCCATGGGATCGCTACCGGGTTCAAATTTAAATATGGGTTTTTTTGAGGGTCGGGGAGCTTGAGGTCGAAGGCGCCAGGCTTTGAATGAAATCGGAGTAGAAATTAGTTTTTGAATGTTTTGAGTTTCAATTTATAGAACGCCGCCATGAAATTAAATGCCCGCCCCTCATGATGGCGCTGCGAAAAACGTGCTGTACCATAATGGCGCCAGACGCCGGCAGCAATTAATTGCACGGGCCACCAGATTTATTCCCCGACATTAATGCGCCGGTATAATATACCCGGCCCGAAAGGCCAAGAACTCTGACGAAAGGTCTTTATCCACTTGGACGCCCGCTCAATTTCGGGTCATAAATTCGACCTCGACACTTTATCCAGCCCATAAATGCCTCCAAAATATCCTGCTTATTTTAATGGACAAATCACCGCAAAAATTTGAATTCGGAACAAACCACCGAGAAAGCTGAAAAGCCAATTCAAATTTCATTGCTTTTCAGAAGATCTTCGAGGCTACTCGAGCTGCTTCTAAGCCGGGCCACGCTTGGGCAAGGATTTGCCGCAGAATTCCGCGATCCATTGAAGGCGCCGACGCAGGGCGCCGATAACTACTTAATCCGCCACTACACACTCTAATTCTCGCGAATCGCATCGAATTCGTGGTTTCGCGAGGTAAAAGGCCTATTCCGATGCATATCCTCATCAAGTGAATCGAACGACGTAAGAATGCAATCAATTTCAATTATAATCGCGAACCTCGAAACCCCGCACTAACATTCACTATGTATTGCATGGATTGATAAGATACCTCCCCGATACTTTGTTGCAACTATGTAAAAAATAGATGTTCTAAGCAAGACCGCACTCGGTGTGTTTATTATACAATGTAAACGTGTTTCAAGTATATGCTTTTTTCTATGTGGATGAAACTAAACACTATTTTTATGACACTAAACACCGTGATTCTCGTGAGGTAGGAGTAATGCCTTATTCTCGGAAGTCAATCGCTTTAACTTTGGTGCTCCACGAGATCGCGGGTCGCGATACCTTCAACCATCTACACTTCTTGCTATGACAAAAGAACTCCTGTGATATCGATAACTTAGAGTTGAACCCACTAGCTAGCCTCAAATTTGATTTGCACGAAGTTCTTATTGAAACAGCCTAGTGTGAATGCTTGTAACTAGCGCGACCGCCGTTTTACCCATGCTCGATAAGATCATGTGGCGAAAGTCGCGGACCATTTCTTATTTTTTCAGTTCATATTTTTGTAGTGGTTTATGATCACAGTGTCATTCTGCTCACTAGATCGCGGCCGCGCTTATTCACTTAATTTTGTTTGGAGGATGGCTGATGTAATTCCGCTTGATCTAGCCGGGGAAAAGGTGGCGTAAGGAAGAGTCCACAATTTCGAGCGCCATCACAATTCGGATCGTCCGAGAGGGTATGGTTGTCGCTTCAATTGTGAATGTTCGATGGACAATTACCGCTACCAATTCCCGAACCGAAATAGAAAGAATGGGTGAAGCCGTGGGGACTTTTTGTGTTGTGGTACAAGAAGGACATTGTTGCTCCACTAGATAGACATGAGGAAGCTTGCACCCACCAGTCGATAAAAGGATAGACCGGCAGACAGAGGGAATGAGGGGTTAGCCACTAATGAGACGAATCATGTGCAAGGGCTTTCTAGAGATGAGTTAGTTGAGAAGGCGTGCACACTCATGCATGAATGCCGCTACATGGCTTATGCCTATGGTGTTATCGCTTTTGCCCGATCCAAACCATGCCGTGGTCCGGACGCGGAAGTTAGGGGAAGGCTCGATAGTCGCTACTATCATGAACATTTTTCCAATGCCCTCGAAGATCTCTATGCGCCGCCAGCCTCGTGCGTAAATGCCCCAACTGCATGACCTTGTGAGATGGCCCATAGCCCTCGTGGCTCGTTGATAACATTCCGCTTCTACTTTGTGGTTGCGGTGAAGGAGAAGGATGTGGAGAATGAACCTTACCCATTAGACCCGAAATTGGCATCACCAAAAGAGACCTTACAAGATGGTCAATCTGGAGACCCAACACGCCCAAAGACATAAATGTGAAAGAAAACTAGTGTCGAGGCTATTCTAGACTTCAGTCATCACCGTGGTTTCATGAAACGATGTCAGGTAAATTTTACATCCCGTGAGATAGCTTGCATGAGAACCTTTTATCGAACATGAAGTCCCTGAGCACAACTTTGCATATAACATGCTAGATCTTTGCTCAAAATGGTGTAGTCCGCGAAAACCGATGTTGAATAACAAACAAAAGTGTGCGGAAAGCATGGCATAAAGCCTATGGTATTCCCATTTCCACTTTTACAAGTGGAAGAAGCTCTTCAATGACGGCCATGCAATGTTTGAAAGCACCCGAAATACCGGGTCTAAGAAGCCAAGGTCTCATACTTTGGCCGCAATGCCAGCGCTATCCATGTTCATAGATGAAAACGCAGACGATGCCACACCGCCAAAAATTACAGCCGAGGGTCACAGCATAAAATGTTAAGAGGCTACCTTCGGCCTTGACTAAGAAGGATATACACCAAGAAGTAGATATTTCCGCTACGTAGATGATTTAGTAAGCATATTTCTCCTTCGGCATTTCGCTCATCGCTGGAAAGAGAATCATTCGCAGGTAGCAATAGCTAAGAGGATAGCATTTTCCAAGTGTAACACCCGTATTGTCATAAAGGAAAAGCTTGCTAAGACCCGAGATCCAAACGAAAGAAGGGTACTTGCAATAGAGAGAAATCACATATATGATCGCCCAGATTTTCATGCAGAGCCTTTATCGGTCCCGAGAGCTTTGTCGCATAGATCCCCGAGCACGCTTTTTTAACCATTATACATGATAAGATGGATCAGAATAAGACCATGGTCCCTCGCCTAGAGAAGCTAGCAAAGTCCTCAGATGGAGGGGTGAACTACCAAGGTCACAGTTGCTGTGTGCTCTCATGCACTACCATGGTATAGGTGCCTTGGGCCACTTCTCACTGGACCTCCGCCTGATGATTCTAATTTTCATGTGGGATCCTTGAATCATACCTTGAAGACACCGAGAATAAATCGAGGATAATTGGGCCATTTGAGAGATAATCGATCGGCCCCGAAGCAAATGCAAAAGAATTTTAAAACACGTATAACCTTAGGACAAAAATGATGAATGGCGAGAAATGATTTTATGCCTCCTATCAAAGGTCTCCATGGTAGCAAAACAAGTTGCCTAGGAGGCTTTACTTGCAGCTAGATAATTGCTCAGAATAAGAATAGATATCTTTTCTCTTACTTGTCATACTTGGTTTGGTTAGGTGTATTTGATCAAGTGTACCGATTCATGATGGTTGGACACACCCACGATGACATAGATGCCCTATTTGGAAACTACTTACTCTAATGAGAAGATCAGATGCATTGACTATTCCGAGCTTATGCAACTCTTCAGCAAAAGTAGTTCAAAGGCTCCTTCCACCTTACCTTGTGACAGAGGTTCCCGATTGGAAGGAATTCGTGAAAGGATTTATCCCCGATAAGAAGGACCGCTTATGTGGTCACTTGGAACCTCTACTCTTCAAGTTTTGCATGAAGGATGGATGGCCACTAATGTTCTACAAGATGAGGCCAAAGGCATAGGGAGTGGCTCCCTAAAAGGGAATCCTAATGGAAGGAGGATGCCCAAGGTTTACCTATGATTCCAGAGGGTCACCTAAGGTCCCGCAGCCCATATGGGAGCTTGAAAGATATAGGTGCATTAAGAGCTTCTATTGCCAAGTACATGATGCACCGGGCAGCTATTTCTAGAGCTGGGCGATAAGTCATGGTCCAACACATATATGAATGAAGTTATTGACTACCGGGTCCACCTTGTCAAGAAAGTGCCAGGTGACGGCAGCCCTGTGAGTCAGCCATTCAGATTTCTCGCTCACACTGTGCAAAGTGCATTGAAGAACCCGAAAGAGTGTTTGTGGATGAGCACATTGAAGCATCTCATTATTTAGGGCCTTTCTGCAGACCCAAGAACCCAGCTTGAAATATTCGACCCTACCAAGATGTCAAGAAGGGAATGCTCTTGCTAATCGCACCACATGATAACTCCGCCTCGACATGGATGGCTTTTTGTCAAGAGGACCCAAAGAGAGGACCCTAATCTCCCACATTATGAAGAGGTGTTTGTCTCTTGGTTTGAACTCAAGGCTTAAAGGGAACCTCATATATGCAATGCAAGATAGGGATTGTTGGAGCAAGAATTGGAGACCCAATCCTAATGACCCGCCACGCTACCAACCTTTGAAAACAATAGACTATGGTTGGGCCGTAGAGACCACAAAGCATTGTCGCTGGTGATCCCCAAGAGTGTTCGGGCTCACTTGCAAGAATTAGTGGCTAAAGAAGCTAAGGACGATGATGAGAACTCTTGAGGTATGTAATGCTCTTTACATAATTACTATATCATTCATAACATGAAAGTTACAATAGACTAGTTATTATTTGTTACGCCTCAAGCTTTTCCATCTCAACACAAGAGCTCTTACACTACACAATGCTAAACAGTGATTCATTCATCTTCGTGATCCGTAGTAGTGATCCCCGATATCTCATAGCTCATTCGCCAGAAGCCAAATCGATGGATCATTACACTTAATTGATGCAGGCAAACCAATCTCAGCCCCAAAGCTTTTCTTCTTCGTAGGATCAAGAAGAAGATGCCTGCCTAGGCAACCAACAAGATCGAGTGGCTCATTGAGCACTTGATCGCCCCGATGTGGTGAATTGATGAAGGCAAATAATCCATGTGAGAGGAATGAACTTTAGCCCGGTGAGAAGCTTTTATAGTGAGGTAGAATTATTGAGGTGAATTATTGGGGTAGACTTCACAGCCATTATTGCTCGTGTATAAGACCGCTGTATAAATACAAGTATAATACATCTTCGTGATGGATATATGTATGCATTTCAATATAATAGTGTTTCAAAACATGTTTGCTTGACTTAATTTAGCTATGATTGAATTCAATGACAAAATTGCGTAATAAGTGGAGGTGGGATAGCACATCGTTACAATATACCTTTGCTAAGGTAATGGATATTACATCCTTAATCAGAATGCTATTACATCCTTACTTAGTTATTATGTACCCATGTCATTATTACATTATTAGCAGTGTGCAGATTCACTGGCCATCAACATCAAAGCTCGCGGATGCCATTCAAACCATAGATCTCCATCGGAAGCCAAGAATATGGACTTTAACGCTGAGTGAGCTTCCTCGGAAGCACCAGCAGTGTCCATCAGCTTTTAGATAAGAGCCATGGATCGTTTAACGCTATTTCTAGCGAAGATTCGGGCCAGATCGCTGTAGCTCAAGTAACACTTGAAAGAGCGGATGTGCTCGACGAGGCATCGAGAAGCCATGGAAGATGAATGGCCTCTACCCCCTCGCGGAAGCCGCTTTTATAAGAAGTAAAATTATTCATGTGAATTATTGGCGCATAAATGTAGGGCCATTATTGAGCTTATAATAGTGTCATGTACACGCATAAGTATAACACAAAATTTGTATGTATATGTGTATGTTAATTACCCTCATGTTTGTTGGGGTCGAGTACTAGGTGAAAAGTATTCGTGCTTGAGCAAATAAGGTGTGCTCAAAATTCTCAAAATTGGCGCTTTTTATCCAATTAATGAAATAATGCTTTTCACTTTAAATTTATGAATGTAAATTAAACTACAGAGGGATCGGATCTGGTAGATCGACAGGAAGAAGGCAAACCTAATTCACTATTAGGTGCTACAAGATATCGCCATTCCATTGCTACAAAGTGTTCGGGCTTTAAATTATAATTTCAATGGTTTGTTAAGTCTAAAGACCATTGATACTTGAATAAGATAGAAATCATGTCTTATTGAGTTGAAGTAAAGGGTGAAGTGAATATCATTGTATCTCATTGACACTTTGATAGAAATTGTTGATTGAAATTCTCTAATACTAACAAAAGGCCGATAGAATTTTAACCTTCTCAAAGGGCAACTCAAAATATGCCCTTAGAAAAAAAAGTAGGCCCCACGCTATAAGTTGATCCTTGGATGGGCAGCCCCTCTAGATCAAGCGTGAGGTCCTCAATATTGTAAACATTAACCGATATTTGAAGAGTTGGTGATGATGGAAATTCATTGACATAGGTGGGACCAAAGGAGACCTAAGAATAAGTCATGTCGTGGTGGTGGTGACCTGGATTGGGAGGGTACAGGGGCTCAAAGATGGGAGGAATATGAACATAAGTGCTTTCTCGAGTCCTGGAAGTATAGTGGAGTTTGATAAGTAGGGTTTGTCGAGGCGATGTGAGCAATTTCGACAATGCATGGATGACCCCGACGGAGGAAGTCCGGGGAATGGGTGGGGGGTGAGGAGAACCGGAATGTAGGCTTAACACCTTCAATATTATAATGCTATAGTAAGAATTACTTAATAGCATCATAACGCTGCAGGGGCTAGCCGAGCAATAGTTTGATTGAGGAGCTCTTCTTAAGTGAAATTCGAAAGACATGGGAGAAAAACTAGGACCCGAACCGGTGCTGTTTAGATCCGATTCGAGAGAGCTTGAAGAACGACTTTTGTGAGAACCTTTGCATCCAACAAGCAACTCCTAAACAGAAAAAACAAATGTCACTCCTCAACAGAAAATCTTGAATAATCAATGAGAATACATGAATCTCCAAAAAGGAGGTGAGACAACAAAATCCTAAACTTGTGTAAACATCTAAGTCTAAACTTCCGTATATATATAGTACAATGGCCCTGCGCTCAAAGCAAAAAGGCTGCCATTTTAGAATTCTTGCTATCTAATTAAACAAATCTTTTGCCGATGCTCCGCATGATTTGTGGAGCCATTATTGCCGTGGATTTGTGGTAATCAAGACCGGCGGGTCGTGGGATTCTCTTACGCTGTGGACTCTCTGGTCTCTTCTTCTTAGTTCAAGGTGGGCCTTTGGCCCCCCGCGCGGATACTTGTTCTTGCCCTTATGCTCTTTTTTGTATGCTTTTAGAAATGCTTCATGTGCCTTTGGGCATGAGACTAACAGCCTATTTCATTACTTGACTCCTCTCAGATGTAGGGAGTTCCTTTGATCTCATCTAGCAATAGATCATGAAATTCTTTTTATCAATTTAGCCACTTACTTGGGTAGCTTATCAAGGTCTTGTCCTCATTTTCTTTTGTCTCTTCATCCACAAGTCAGCAACTTAAAGATGTATGGTACTTAAGTCGATTTAATTAAAGTGGACTCATTCCATTTCCACTTTTTATGGAACTCGCTATTTTACACAAGAAGGAGCACTCGACCGGTAACCGCCCCCAATTCAAATTTTGATCAAGCATCGCGGCATCCAAGCTTTCTCCCGCTTTTGTCTGATAACGAGTCGAGTCCCCTGCTTTTGGGGCTTATTTGTCATCCAAAATAAGAGTTTTTCATGCGGAGGGTGAATTCCTTTTACCATGACATTTTGGCTCTATTTTCTTAGGGTGGGTAGACAAGAGATCACAAATTCCAACAAAAAATAAGCAAATTGTTTACTTAATTACCAAAAATACTAGTTTTGAGATACCTTATATTTATAAATGGGCTCATTACAATATATATTACAAGTGAGTGAAGCACCATAGTGGTCGATATCACAATGATTACACCCTTTCACATGAACCACCTAGTGCAAAATCGGCGGGTGGAGCTCAAAGTCACTGAGCAACTTACGTGACGATAGAAATTTGTATGAGGAGTTCCTTCATTGGCCACGCTTGTATGTCCAACTGATGTCACCACCACTTCTCGGCATCTTCTTCAATGAACTGGTTCTTTTCATTGCTCCCAAGCATGTACCATCCGGGCGAGATAAGGACCTGAAAAGACAAAACTGTTAGTCGGCGATGCTACGGTGCAAAAAATTAAAATAAAACATGCCTAGGGCCATTTTTTGGAAAATACAAATAGAGCCTTTTCTCGACCAAGCGAGTCGAAAGGCGGGGCTCAAAGTTTAAAAACGCAGTTTTAATGGCTCTTCTTTGACTCGCCGCGAGTCGAGAAAGGCAACCAAAGCTTAAAAACGCAGTTTTAGGGTTGGCCTTTTCTCGACTCATGAAATGAAAGGCGCCTTCAAAGCCGTAAAACACGTTTTTAGTTGAAGGCCTTTCTCGATTCGCGAAAAGTCGAAAGGCGCTCAAAGCCGTAAACGCAGGTTTTCAGCCGAAGTCGACTCGAGTCGAAAGGCGCTCAAAGCCGTGAAACGCAGATTTTAGGGCTGAAGGCCTTCAAATTCTCGCCGAAGTTGAGAAAGGCAGCTCAAAGCAAAAATGGTGTTTGAGGGTCTTTTCGACCAGCGAAGGCCTAAAAAGGCAAACAGAGTAAAAAAAGGGCAATTTCAAAGCTCAGTCCGGTGAAGGTCGAAAACTAATAACCTTCAAACATCCTATGTATTTTCTATGAAAAATACCCTCCCATAAATTTCCTAATGATTTTCCATGAAAAATATGCACCCATAATGCACATTATAACCTTACTAGAGCCTATTAGACCTATGGTATTGTCCCCATTTTGTGTCTTGAACCTTCAAAATGGGTTAAGCAAGGTGTAAATTATATCATGATCTTCGCAGTTAAATTTTTACCTTAGAATAAGAATATATGCCTAGAAAACGCACCATGGCAAGGCAACGACGTTTAACGTGTGAACATAGTAGCACACACATGAAAAGAGGAAATTAGACACGCCAAAATATAATCCTATATTATTAGCATTTATTTTACACACTTCCTTTTTTGAACGATATTTTACCCCCTTTTTTCCCCCATGGTTGAATTTTTAAATAATTTTTTTTTTTTTCCGCTTCCATGGTTGAATTTTTAACTTTGGTACATACCTTTGAGACAAGTTTTTTGTACCACTTGGAAGAAGCTCCCAACGCCATAGCTCCCAATCGCTTGCTAAACAATTTCGTGGCCAAGGATTAACCAACACTTACGCCTAAAAATCGTATATGCAAAATCAACACTTAATAAAAAATCGTGGAAAGAGTTGAGCAAGAAAACGCATACATGCGTAAAGAATAGGAAAGATCGAGCAAGAAGGCTATGGCGCATCTTTTTATAAGGTATGGCCACCATTTCTTTTAGTCGCCATTTTCTTTTGCTAGTCGCCATTCATGCCGCTTCTTCATTTCTTATACATACTTTAGTTGCCGCCGGCCGAGAGAGGCAAAGAAAAGAATGGAAAAAAAATAAAGAAGTAATGTGCACCGGAATGGAAGGATTTAGAGAAAGGAGACTATGAAAGGCTTATAGAGGCAAAACCCCGCTTCGCCCCGGATCAAAGCCATGAACTGGGAGCTTGATATGGCTTCAAATGTGCTTTGTATGGAGGCGAGCCCCTCAAGGCCATTGTCACGCCGAGAGAGGCAAAGAAAGGAATGGAAAAATAAAATAAAGGAGCACAGAGGCAGGGTTAATGAGGCACCTAATGGAAGGAATTAGAGAAAGGATTTAGAGAAAGGAGGATTTAGAGAATGGAAGGAAGGATTTAGAGAAGGATTTAGAGAAAGAGGCGGCCCTCGCGCTGTTGCCGCTGCGGGAGCTTCTTCAATGTCATCTTCAATGTTCTTCCTCCGAAAGGGAGGATTTAGGAGAAAGGATTCAGAGAAAGGAGGATTTAGAGAATGGAAGGAAGGATTTAGAGAAGGATATAGAGAAAGGAGGGCGGCCCCCGCTTTGTTGAGCCCCGCCGAGCTTCAATGTCATCTTCAATCTTCTTCCTCCTCGAAGCGAGGATTTAGAGAAAGGATTCAGAGAAAGGAGGATTTAGAGAATGGAAGGAAGGATTTAGAGAAGGATTTAGAGAGGAGGCGAAGCCCCTCATGCCATGTTGCCGCCGAGCTTCTTCTCAATGTCATCTTCAATCTTCTTCCTCCGAAGGGCAACAATATCGCGGATCGTGAGGAGGCCGCCCACGATTTTAGCATCGCTGGCCTCCCCGCTATTTATCAACAGATTATGGAGCCCTAAGCATCGATTATTCAAGATTTTACAACCGTGCTGCCCAAACCAGAGCACAAGGGTAATTGGGCTAAGATGGGCGCAAGACACTACAACAGAGGAAGCTATGGTTATCTCTCGCCAGCAAATCGCTTCTTTGCCTTTCTTGCATGGTAGCGCATGAAGAATCGCTTTTTGCATGGTAGCAGAGCCATGGTAGCATACAAGCTCAATGCTCTCACTTTTCAATTGGGTCTTTGTTTCAAAACCCCAGAGCAGCCGCACGACCATTTCTTTTTGATGAAGGATGTTTCCATTCTCACTCTCACCGAAGTCGAAATGGAGGCACTTGTTGTGTTGTATTTGGGCTTAGTTGTGTATTTGGGCATGCCAAGGATTACTATTTAAGTTAATATTTTACATCCACTTCACATCATGAGAGGAGAAAATGATGTTTACAATTCAACATGCACATGCAAACCATGCACATTTTCGCCTTTGCACATTCTGGCTTGGCTTCACCATGTACATTCTCGCCATTATGAAAGCAGAAATGGTCTAAGGCTAAATTAATGTCTCCAGCTAAATTAATTAATTGTATATATTGACTCGTAAATGTTTTTCTTAATTTATATATTTAATTACATTGACAACTCTAATTAATTAATTTGTAATTTATTTATTTATTTATATTATGAATATTGTATTATTATTTTTATTTTGAGGGGTGGGGAGACTCCTCCCTTGCCACTTCCCTCCCTCCCCTTGCTCTCTCCCTTGCCCTTCCCTCCCTTTGCCCCTCTTTCTCCCCCCTTCTTCGAACTCACCTCCCCTTGCACCCTCCTCTCACCTCCCCTTGCCCCCCTCTTCCCCCCCTCGAACTCACCTCCCTGCACCCTCCCTCTCACCTCCCTTGCCCCTTCTCCCCCTTTTTCTCAACTTCCTCCCTTTGCACCCTCCTCTCACCTCCCTTGCCCCTCTTCTCACCCCTTTTCAACTTCTTCCCTCCCCTCTTCTAACTTAACCCTTCCTTACTTCTCTCAACTTCTCCTTCCCTTCCCTCCCCCCCGATCTAACACAACGATTCAATGAAAAAATTTGTCTCAGATGAGTCCCATTTTCACCCGAGTCCCAAAATTCGAGATTTGTCCCACTTTAATTAAATACGACGATTTGCTCCTCTTAATGCATTTGAGTAACTTACTAGACATGCATTGTATAATTGGGGTGATCTTTTACCCTTATTTCAATAGTCCTTGCCGCTATGCCCATCAAGGTTACTTTTTGGTTCCCGTGATTCTAACACCACTTTTTGTCGAATGAGGTACTCCATTCCTATGATGAGGTCATATTTTCCTATATTCATTACTTATACTCCCATTTCATGTTAATGCCTGAAAGTCTATGATGAAGTTCACCCCTCTTTCCCGATGTGTGGTCCGATTCCACTACTCTTGCCAAAACTACAAAGTTTGGGGCTTTGACTTCAAGGTTTTCAACTTTACTTAAGCATTTTAGCCATCCTTAAGTAAAGCAAAATTATGGATGCCTCCACACATAGTAAATATAGCCATGGGCTTCCTCATCGCCCTTCCTACGGAAGTCTCCCATCCTCCTAGCTCCATAAGAGCCATATTCATATCATGCAGGACTGCACCTTTGTGCCCCGACTAGAAAACACCTCGGGGTTAATACCGCTTGTCTATACATTCTTGTCTTTTCTCCTTCTGGGTGGATGCCATGAGTTCTTGCCTTTTACCATATGTTCCCTCGCTTACCCCCGCCCCCCGAGTCCCATCCCTTGTAGGTTGAGCTTTGAATTCTCGCCTCCGACATAGTCCACGGAAGCTATATTTTGTGAAAGTATATGACAAAGGTTGGACCTGATTATTCTAGAAGGAAGGAAGTAAGGAAGAAGTACCGGGTGTCTTGATGATGTTGATGTCCAAATTTTGTAGCAAATGTCATGAAACTTCATTATTCTCATCATTTTATGATTCTCTTTCAAGGAGAACCATTGGCATTATTTCGTGGACGTGGCATTTGCCGTGGCTGTCCTCCCTTTGCTATTTATAATTGTGGCAAAACCCCCTCAAATATTCTTCTCTTTGGCAAGACAAGAAGGCATCTTGCATGGTCTCCCCATGAACATTGGTTCACAAAAGATTTGTAACCAAAGATGCGGATGTCATTTTTCTATGCCTAAATGTTAATGAGAGCAGAATTTGCACGTCATTTCCAATATCTTTGTGGATGGCAAAAGGCAAGCCCTTATGGGCGCTTTGAACTCCAAAGGCCATCTTCCGTGGTTGAATTTTCATGGGAAGATTCTTCCTCATGGGAAGGCAACCTAGGCTTTCATTCCCGGCCAAGATACATCTTTTGTCCAAGATGCATGTGATGCCATTATTAAGGGTTGGAAATGCATTTGTTTTGGTGGTCTATGGTTAAATTATCCATGGTTTTGCCCGCGTAATCAGCTAAGTAAGTTCTCGAGTACACATGTCTACATGCCATCCATCTTGCTAGCACCATATAGACTACAATGCAACTTATTGTGCATATCCATGAACTTTATTTGGGGTGACACCCAAGAGGGAGCTGATGTTAAAATTAGTTGGGCCAACTGCATTTTGCCTAAACTTTAAGTGGGATGTGTGGATAATCTTACTTTTTCTCCAAAGCAAGGTGTTGATTTAAGTTCACATGGCGGATCTTGAATAATGCTCGATAATTTCTGCCCACGCCTCATTTACCAATCTTTGCAAATGTGCATTCATTCTCTTCGCCTCCATCTATTAAGCCACTTTCCATGGGTATTATTCTACCCACTTTCCATATTCTAATGCACTCGGGGTACTAGCGCTGGGAAACCAGATGACTTTGTTTCCACCCCATTCTCAGGCCCCATTCCATCCTACAAAACTAACTCATGGTGGATTCCTTTGGGTGACGGGCCGTAGATTGTCCCTTGGTCTCCTCCGCTCATCCATTGAGGCATCAATGATGGCAAGTAGCCGCAGTGTCACAATATCTCTGCATGGTATAATGAGACAAGGTTGTTGACTTTGAAATGAGTTCGACATTGAAAGCTCCAAGTTTCTCCTCCTCCATTTGGGATCATGTCACTTGATAAAAGTGGCTTTACTCTTTCCTTCCGTATCCACAAGGTGTGGCTCCCTAGCTTTGATGTTTCATGGCAAACATGAGGAGAACTAGTATTCAATGTATATTGTCTTGGAATTAGTAAGTGTTGTCCCCATCACCAAAATGGATCGAAAAGCGCCCCGATGATGGGTATGAGAAAACTTGCCCATCCCTAAGATGTCTATCTTATGGTGGCAACCTTCATAGATGCACACGCAGTAAGACCTGCCGCTCATAGATTTCATCCATGACCATGATTTGCCCTCTCTATGCAGAGGGATGAGACAATTGATCATTGCTTCTTCTGTAATGATTTGGCAAGGGGCTTTTGGCCCTTTTTCATTATGATCTAAATAATTAGTAGGTCCATCGTCAATCTAATCCTGCAATTCTTAAAAGTCAAACAGGGCTTTCATTTGCATCCATTTTGAACATCTAGTCCATCTAGAAGAGACAAAATCTTTTCACCTTCAAAGGATAGGTCTTTCCGTGAGTACTCAAGTGTTCATTGATGTCAGAATTGTATTGTGAAAATTATAAGTGCTCTTCCCACAAGATGATGTCAACAAAGATTGTGGTAGACCCATCTTTCTCGATTCATACTTATCCATAGTCATCTTAGTGATATTTACTCCTTTTCATGTTATGTATGTGATGGGTGGTTTGTTTCATGGACATTTTCCTTCTATGTTTGAGTCCTCTGTATTCTTTTGTTTTCTTTTTGAGTAATAAAGGTCCACATTCATCAAAAACAACTTTACATAGATCATGACCATTCCCACAACAAGAAGGAATACGAATGGCACCTCATGTCTTTCACTCCTAAAACACTCTGCCCATGACAAGCGGTCTCAGCTCTAGATAAGGTGGGGGGATCTCTCCGCTTATACAATTCCTGCATTGTATATTTGTAGGATGTCACAATGGTAACGTGCTTATTTTTAAGTGTGCTTACGCCAAGCACACAAAATTACAGAGGTACTAATGTTTTCTAGCTAAGGATTTTACGTGGTAAAACTTAAAATGGAACCAACTAGTGCAAAATCTTTTTCCCCACGTTAGAGTTTTAGAAAACAAGTTAGTTTATTTAGGTGATTTAGGTAAAACATGGAAACTAGCCTTGTTTCATTTAATTTCGGGTCGGCAACCTCAAGATAAGGAGTTTACGAGTATTATCGAGGTAGGTGGGGAGCAATCATGAACAAGAAGAAGCAAGATTATGCTTATTTCAACATACAGTTATTAAAGATGAAAACCAGGTTCAAATGTCGCTTTTTGAGATGGTTAAAATTATTTATACTAGCATTCCATTCCCCGCAGGTCAAATCTACATAACGAGTGTCCAAAAGATAAAGAATTAGCACCGGGTAATAGGGTCAAACTGAACGACGCCACAGGGTGAGGACCGCCGGGTATGCGACTGCAGTTTTAACCGTGAGTTTGAACATGGTCATTTGACCGTGACTCGTGTGTCAAGTTTGTCGGTGCAGTTCACAATCAAAAATAGAAATCTTGTAAACTAACAATTAACTCTAAGGGGTAGAACCTTTGAACTGCTCGCTTCCGAGTGGTTTGCTCATCTTGCGCTCCTCTTCGATTGAACTTCAACTCGACCGGAATGGCGTGTGCTTGGGGCCATGTCAATGCTAGTTTAGAGGAGGCATTTGAATCGAGGGGGTTTGAGAACCGGCAGGCTGCGGGCTATCCTAATGAGGGTGTCGATTCTTAAGGCTAATTTTGAAAGGAGGGAATTTTTTGGAATAAATCCACCGGATGTATTGCTATCTGGGGCCTTCATAGCAATAGGAAGAGTAGGGTTAACAATACGGAGGGGTTTATCGTGGATTGTGGTTCTTGAGCAATTTCTTTTGGTCTTTGAGGTCTCTCCCAAAGTAGCAATAGGCTTCACACTCTTTTCTTGGCCACGGCTCTTAGCCAATTGGTGTCCATCACGGAGGGCATCTTCTCGGTCCCGAACCGCTTTCAAGGCAATTTCGAGGCTTCTTTGTGAGACAAACCATTTCTCGCATGTCGAACCCGGAGCAATATGTCTTCGTTCCCTTTATACCCGACAAAGAGAGAGATTCATAGGATGGCAACAACCAGCCATACCCTTTAGCTGACGTCGGAACGTTTTCCCCTGCGGGTCGGCTTGTTCATTTGTCGGGTCATCATCAAAGATGGGTCATAATTGCGCCATTTCAAAATGTACTCCGTAAAACCGCAATGCTTGTGGGTCCTCAATGCCGCATATGATGGCATCTTGCACATTGTTCTTCGTGCCTTCCCACATTGCCACCACTATACCAACTTGTTCAACGTCCCCGCCTTTTTTCCAAATCCGTAAAACAGGCACGCATCCTTTCTTCGGCGATCACCCTTTACGTGCTGTATAGCCCGGTGGCAATCTCATACACCATTTCCTTTCATTGAAGGGGTTATAATACCTGCTCGGGCTCACATCCGTCCTCGAAGAGAGCAAGTGCTGCAAACAAAAGCTCGAGTGAGTGCCCGTAGGTCGCGATAATGTGGTGCAATAAAAAGGTTTAAACTATCAGAGAAACGCGACCGCCATCCCGCCAAGCGCCTAAAATAGAACTCCACACAATCGCTGCCACGACTTTGTGTAGCACTTAAGCACTGTAAGAAAACATCGGGCCGCCGCTAAAACTAATGACCTACTACACTAGTAATCGATGAACATCGAATAAAGAAAATCTATGCTCACCAGATCCAAGTCCGCGATCTTTGATGAGCAAATACACTTATGAAGACCGCTATCCGGAAATTATAAAACCAATCAAGCAAGACCGCTGCCGCGATCTTGATGAGCAGCTACACTTATGAAGACCGCTATCTAGAAATTAGAAATCTATCAAGCAAGACGCGACCGCGATCTTGCTGAGCTGAAAATGTTAGAAAATACCTTCTCCGAGGGAGTCCTTAGGTGCCATGGGATCGCCGGGTTCAAGCATTTTAAATATGGGTTTTTTGGGTGGGTCGGGAGCGGAGGTCAAACGCGTTAGGCTACTGAATGAAATCGCGGGAGTAGAAATTAGTTTTGAATGTTTTGAGTTTCAATTTATAGAACGCGTCGCGAAATTAAATGCCCCCCTCTCATGATGGCGCTGCGAAAAAACGCGTGCAGCCATAATGGCGCCAGACGCCGCGATTACTCACGGCCGCCCGTATTTATTCCCTCGACATTAATGCGTCGCAGCGTAATATACCCGTCCGAAAGGCCAAGAACCCGCATTTAAAGGTCTTTATCCACTTGACGCCCCGCGCTCAATTTCGGTCATAATTTCGACCCGACACTTTATCCAAACCATAAATGCCTCCAAAATATCCGTTTCTGCGACGGACACCCCGCAAAATTTGAATTCGAGAACAAACCAATTCGAGAAAGCGGGAAAAGCCAATTCAAATTTCATTGTTTTGCAAGATCTTCGAGGCGCTGGAGCTGCGCCTAAGCTGGGCCAAGTTTGGGCAAGGATTTGCTGCAGAATTCCGCATCCATTGAAGGCGCTGACGAGGGCGCTGATAATCCGCTTGCAATCCGCCACTACACACTCGGAATTCTCGCGAACCGCATCGAATTGTGGTTTCGCCGAGGTAAAAGGCCTATTCCGATGCATATCCCTCACCAAGTGAACTGAACGTATCAAGAATGCAATCAATTTCAATTATAATCAAGAACCTCCAGTCCCTCGCACTAACATTCACTATGTATTGCATGGATTGATAAGATACCTCCTGATACTTTGTTGCAACTATGTAAAAATAGATGTTCTAAGCAAGACTGTGCACTCTGGTGTGTTTATTATACAATGTAAACGTGTTTCAAGTATATGCTTTCTTTCTCTATGTGGATGAAACTAAACACTGTTTTTATGACACTAAACACCGTATTCTGTGAGGTAGGAGTAATGCCTTATTCTGTAAGTCAATCGTTTAACTTTGGTGCTCCACGAGATCGCGGTCGCGATACCTTCAACCATCTACACTTGCTATTGACCAAAGAACTCCCGGATATCGATAACTAGGAGTTGAACCCACTAGCTAGCCTCGAAATTTGATTTGCACGAAGTTCTTATTGAAACAGCTAGTGTGAATGCTTGCAACTAGAAGCTAACCGCTGCTCTTACCCATGCTCGATAAGATCGTGCAGGGCGTAAAGTCGTGACCATTTCTTATTTTTCGGTTCATATTTTTTTGTAGTGGTTTATGATCACGGTGCTTTTCGCTCACTAGGATCGCACAACGCTTATTCACGACCTCTTGTTTGGAGGATGGCTGATGTAATTCCGCTGTATCTACTGGGGAAAAAGGTGGCAGAAGGAAGAGTCCACAATTTCGAGCGCCATCACAATTCGACTGTCCCGGAGGGTATGGTTGTCGTTTCAATTGTGAATGTTCTGGATGGACAGTTACCGCTACCAATTCTAACCTGAAATAGAAAAGAATGGGTGAAGCTGTGGGGACTTTTTTGTGTTGTGGTACAAGAAGGACATTGTTGCTCCACTAGATAGACATGAGGAAGCTTGCACCCCACCAGGTCAGATAAAAAGGATAGACTGGCAGGACAGAGGGAATGAGGGGTTAGCCACTAATGAGACGAATCATGTGCAAGGGCTTTCTAGAGATGAGTTAGTTGAGAAGGCGTGCACACTCATGCATGAATGCTGCTACATGGCTTATGCCTATGGTGTTATCGTTTTTGCCGATCCAAACCATGCTGTGTCTGACGTGAAGTTAGGGGAAGGCTCGATAAGGCGTGCTACTATCATGAACATTTTTCCAATGCGAAAAAAGATCTCTGTCGCCAGGGTGCAGAAATGCCCCAACTGCATGACCTTGTGAGATGGCCCATAGCCCTCGTGCTCGTTGATAACATTCCAGGTTTTCTACTCTTGTGGTTGCGGTGAAGGAGAAGGATGTGGAGAATGAACCTTACTCCATTAGACCCGAAAATTGGCATCACCAAAAAAGAGACCTTACAAAGATGGTCAATCGGAGACCCGCAACACGCCCAAAGACATAAATGTGAAAGAAAAACTAGTCTGCCGAGGCTATTCTAGACTTCAGGTCATCACATGCCGCATGAAACGATCTTGCGTAAATTTTACATCCTGGAGATAGCTTGCATGAGAACCTTTTATGGAACATGAAGTCCTCGGGCGCACAACTTTTGCATATAACATGCTAGATCTTTGCTCGAAAATGGTGTAGTCCCGAACCCGATGTTGAATAACAAACAGGTGTGCGTGAAAGCATGGCATAAAGCCTATGGCATTCCCATTTCCACTTTTTACAAGTGGAAGAAGCTCTTCAATGACGGCCACAGAATTGCTGAGCACGGAAATACTGGGTCTAAGAAGCCAAGGTCTCATACTTTGGCTGGCAATGCTGTGCTATCTATGTTCATAGATGAAAACGCAGAGACGATACACCGGGAAAATTATTTGTTTAGGGTCACAGAACAAAATGTTAAGAGGCTACCTTCGTCTTGACTAAGAAGGATATACACCAAGAAGTAGATATTTAAAATTCTGAGATGATAAAAAAGCATATTTCTCCTTCTTCATTTCATTTCGCTTGGAAAGAGAATCATTCAGAGGTAGCAATAGCTAAGAGGATAGCATTTTCCAAGTGTAACACTGTATTGTCATAAAGGAAAAGCTTAAAGACCAGATCCAAACGAAAAGAAGGGTACTTGCAAGAGAGAAAATCACATATGACGGCTCCAGATTTCATGGGAGCCTTTACTCGTCCTGGAGAGCTTTGTCGATAGATCTCCCGAAAGCACGCTTTTAACCATTATACATGATAAGATGGATCAGAATAAGACCATGGTCCCTCGCTCAGAGAAGCTAGCAAAGTCCTGTGATGGAGGGGTGAACGGGTGAAGGTCGGCATACAGGGTGCTCTCATGCACGGCCATGGTATAGGTGCCTTGGGCCACTTCTCACTGGACCTCCGCCTGATGATTCTAATTTTCATGTGGGATCCTTGAATCATACCTTGAAGACCACCGGAGAATAAATCCGAGATAATTGGGGCCATTTGAGAGATCTTGATCGTCCCCGAAGTATTTGGGGTGCAGCAATTTTAAACACGAGATAACCTTAGGACAAAAAATGATGAATGGCAGTAGAAATGATTTTATGCCTCCTATCAAAGGCCCCATGGTAGCAAAACAAGTTGCCTAGGAGGCTTTACTTGCGTGCTAGATAATTGCTCAGGTCAGAATAAGAATAGATATCTTTTCTCTTACTTGTCATACTTGGTTTGGTTAGGTGTATTTGATCAAGTGCAGCTGGGATTCATGATGGTTGGACACACCCACGATGACATAGATGCCCTATTTGGAAACTACTCTACTCTAATGAGAAGATCGATGCATTGACTATTCCGAGCTTATGCAACTCTTGTGCAAAGGTGTAGTTCAAAGGCTCCTTCACCTTACCTTGTGACAGAGGTTCCTGATTGGAAGGAATTCGTGAAAGGATTTATCCCTGATAAGAAGGACCGTTTATGTGGTCACTTGGAACCTCTACTCTTCAAGTTTTGCATGAAGGATGGATGGCCACTAATGTTCTACAAGATGAGGCGGTGGCATAGGGAGTGGCTCCCTGAAAAGGGAATCAGAATGTGGAAGGAGGATGCCCAAGGTTTACCTATGATTCCGAGAGGGTCACCTAAGGTCCTGCAGCCATATGGGAGCTTGAAAGATATAGGTGCATTAAGAGCTTCTATTGCCAAGTACATGATGCCTTTGGAGCCTATTTCTAGATTTTGGCGATAAGTCATGGTCCAACACATATATGAATGAAGTTATTGACTCTTGGTCCACCTTCACTGCGAGTGCTTGGTGACGTGCAGCCAGTAGAGTCGTCATTCGGGATTTCTGGCTCAGCACCTGGGCAAAGTGCATTGGAAGAACCCGAAAGAGTGTTTGTGGATGAGCACATTGAAGCATCTCATTCGTAGGGCCTTTCGGCAGACCCAAGAACCCGATTGAAATATTCAGGCCCCTACCAAGATGTCAAGAAGGGAATGCTCTTGCTAATCAAGACCACATGATAACTCGCCTCGACATGGATGGCTTTTGCCGAAGAGGACCAAAGAGAGGACCCTAATCTCCCACATTATGAAGAGGTGTTTGTCTCTTGGTTTGAACTGTTGCGGAAAGGGAACCTCATATGCAATGCAAAGATAGGGATTGTTGGAGCAAGAATTGGAGACCCAATCCTAATGACCACGCTACCAACCTTTGAAAACAATAGACTATGGTTGGGCCGTGAGACCAGGCCATTGTCGGTGGTGATCCCCAGAGTGTTGGGCTCGATTTGCAAGAATTAGTGGCTAAAGAAGCTAAGGCGATGATGAGAACTCTTGAGGTATGCAATGCTCTTTTACATAATTACTATATCATTCATAACATGAAAGTTACAATAGACTAGTTATTATTTGTTACGCTCTGCGTTTCCATCTCAACACAAGAGCTCTTACACTACACAATGCTAAGCGGGTGATTCATTCATCTTGAGGATCGTAGTAGTGATCCCCGATATCTCATAGCTCATTCGCTCGGAAGCCAAATCAGATGGATCATTACACGAATTGATGGACAACGAATCTCGGCCCAAAGCTTTTCTTCGCGGTGGGGATCAAGAAGAAGATGCCTCGTCTAGGCAACCAACAAGATCGAGTGGCTCATTGAGCACTTGATCGCCTCGATGTGGTGAATTGATGAAGGCAAATAATCCATGTGAGAGGAATGAACTTTAGCCCCAAAGTGAGAAGCTTTTATAGTGAGGTAGAATTATTGAGGTGAATTATTGGGGTAGACTTCCAGCCATTATTGCTCGTGGTATAAGACCGTTGTATAAATACAAGTATAATACATCTTCATTGTATGGATATATGTATGCGTACTAATATGCGTATGTTTCAAAACATGTTTGCTTGACTAATTTAGCTATGATTGAATTCAATGACAGTTTCGCGAATAAGTGGAGGTGGGATAGCACATCGTTACAATATACTTTCGGTTAAAGGTGCGTGATATTACATCCTTAATCAGAATGCTATTACATCCTTACTTAGTTATTATGTACCCATGTCATTATTACATTATTAGCGGTGATTCACTCGTCATCAACATCAAAGCTCGTGATGCCATTCAGCTCATAGATCTCCGATCGGGGAAGCCGATAAATATGGACTTTAACGCTGAAGTGAGCTTCCCGCAAGCACTAAGCAGGTCCATCAGCTTTAGATAAGAGCCATGGATCGCTTTAACGCTATTTCTAGCGCGTCGTGCATCGTTGTAGCTCAAGTAACACTTGAAAGAGCGGATGTGCTCGGACGAGGCATCGAGGAAGCCATGGAAGATGAATGGCCTCTACCCCTCGTGAAGCCGTTCTTATAGTGAAGTAAAATTATTCATGTGAATTATTGGCGTACAATGTAGGGCCATTATTGAGCTTATCTGAGTGTCATGTACACGTACAAGTATAACACAAAATTTGTATGTATATGTGTATGTTAATTACCTCATGTTTGTTGGGGTCGAAAGTACTAGGTGAAAGTATTCGTGCTTGAGCAAATAAGGTGTGCTCAAAATTCTCAAAATTGCGTTTTTTTATCCAATTAATGAAATAATGCTTTTCACTTTAAATTTATGAATGTAAATTAAACTACAGAGGGATCGGATCTGGTAGATCGACAGGGAAGAAGGCAACCTAATTCACTATTAGGTGCTACAGTATTATCGTCATTCCCATTGCTACAGTGTTCAGTTTAAATTATAATTTCAATGGTTTGTTAAGTCTAAAGACCATTGATACTTGAATAAGATAGAAATCATGTCTTATTGAGTTGAAGTAAAGGGTGAAGTGAATATCATTGTATCTCATTGACACTTTGATAGAAATTGTTGATTGAAATTCTCTCTAATACTAACAAAAGGCTGATAGAATTTTAACCTTCTCAAAGGGCAACTCAAAATATGCCCTTAGAAAAAAAAGTAGGCCCTACGCTTATAAGTTGATCCTTGGATGGGCAGCCCTCTAGATCAAGCGTGAGGTCCTCAATATTGTAAACATTAACCGATATTTGAAGAGTTGGTGATGATGGAAATTCATTGACATAGGTGGGACCAAAGGAGACCTAAGAATAAGTCATGTCGTGTGGTGGTGATCTGGATTGGGAGGGTACAGGGGTCAGCATAGGAGGAATATGAACATAAGTGCTTTCTGGAGTCTAAAAGTATAGTGGAGTTTGATGAGTAGGGTTGTCGAGGCAGATGTGAGCAATTTCGACAATGCATGGATGACCCTGGACGTGAGGAAGTCTGGGGAATGGGTGGGGGTGAGTGAGAACGGGAATGTAGGCGACCACCTTCAATATTATAATGCTATAGTAAGAATTACGAATAGCATCATAACGTTGCAGAGGGGCTAGCCGAGCAATAGTTTGATTGAGGAGCTCTTCTTAAGTGAAATTCTGGAAAGACATGGGAGAAAAAAACTAGGACCCGGCAACCGGTGCCAGTGTTTAGATCTGGATTCGAGAGAGCTTGAAGAACGACCCTTTGTGAGAACCTTTGCATCCAACAAGCAACTCCTAAACAGGAAAACAAATGTCACTCCTCAACAGGAAAATCTTGAATAATCACTGAGAATACATGAATCTCCAAAAGGAGGTGAGACAACAAAAATCCTAAACTTGTCTAAACATCTAAGTCTAAACTTCTGGTATATATAGTACAATGGCCTCGGGCTCAAAATAGCAAAAAGGCTGCCATTTTAGAATTCTCGGTTACCTAATCTAACAAATCTTTGCTGATGCTCTGCCATGATTTGTGGAGCCATTATTGCTGTGATTTGTGGCACTGAAGACTGGCGGGCCGTGGATTCTCTTACGTTGTGGACTCTCTTGGTCTCTTCTTCTTAGTTCGCGTGGCCTTGGCTCCTGGCGTGGATACTTGTTCTTTGCCCTTATGCTCTTTTGTATGCTTTAGAAACAGTCATGTGCCTTTGGGCATGAGACTAACAGCTATTTCACACTTGACTCCTCTGTACAGAGGGAGTTCCTTGATCTCATCTAGCAATAGATCATGAAATTCTTTTATCAATTTAGCCACTTACTTGGGTAGCTTACTGAAGGTCTTGTCCTCATTTTCTTCTTTTGTCTCTTCATCCACAAGCTGCAACTTAAAGATGTATGGTACTTAAGTCGTATTTAATTAAAGTGGGACTCATTCCATTTCCACTTTTTTGCGGAACTCTGTTATTTTACACAAGAAGGAGCACCCCGACCCGAAAACTGTCCTTAATTCAAATTTTTGACTGTTACTGTGCATCCAAGCTTTCTCCCGGTTTTTGTCGGATAACGAAGTCGAGTCCCCTGTTTTTGGGGCTTATTTGTCATCAAAATAAGAGTTTTTTTCGTGAGGGTGAATTCCTTTACCATGACATTTTGGCTCTATTTTCTTAGGTGGGTAGACAAGAGATCACAAATTCCAACAAAAAATAAGCAAATTGTTTACTTAATTACCAAAAAATACTAGTTTTGAGATACCTTATATTTATAAATGGGCTCATTACAATATATATTACAGTGAGTGAAGCGACCATAGTGGTCGTATTATCACAATGATTACACCCTCTTCACACATGAACCACCTAGTGCAAAACGGCGGGTGGAGCTCTGTCCAAGTCACGGAGCAACTTTACGACGATAGAAATTTGTATGAGGAGTTCCTTCATTGGCGTGCTTGTATGTCCAACTGATGTCACCACCCCTCTTCGGCATCTTTCTTCAATGAATCGGTCTTTTCATTGCTCCTAAGCATGTACTATCCGGGTCGAGATAAGGGACTGCGAAAAAGACAAAAATCAAGTTAGTCAAGTGATGCTACTGCAAAAAAATTAAAATAAAACACGGTTCTTAGGGCCATTTTGAAAAATATAGAGCTGAGGCCTTTCGACTTCGCGAAGTCGAGAAAGGCGCTCAAATTAAAAACGCAAGTTTTAGATTCGGCCTTTCTTGACTCGCGAAGTGAGAAAGGCGACTCAAAGTTTAAAAACGCAGGTTTTAGGGGTGAGAAGGCCTTTCTCGACTCGCGAAGTCGAGAAAGGCGCTCAAAAGCCGTAAAACACGTGTTTTAGAAATTCGAGAAGGCTTTTCTCGATCGAGTCGAAAGGCAGCTCAAAGCCGTAAACGCAGGTTTTGAAGTCGAAGTCCTTTCGACTTCTCAGGAAATGAAAGGCGCTCAAAGCCGTAAACGCAGATTTTAGGGGTGGAAGGCCTTTCTCATTTCGAGTTGAGAAAGGCAGCTCAAAGCAAAAATGCAAGTTTGAGGCCTTTCTCATTTCGCGAGTCGAAAAAGGCGACTCGAGAGTAAAAAAGGGCAATTTCAAAGCTCGAGTCCAGAGAAGGTCGAAAGCGAATAACCTTCAAACATCCTATGTATTTTCTATGAAAAAATACCCTCCCCATAAATTTCCTACATTATTTTCCATGAAAATATGCACCTATAATGCACATTATAACCCACGAGAGCCTATTAGACCTATGCATTGTCCCCATTTTGTGTCTTGAACCTTCAAAATGGGTTAAGCAAGGTGTAAATTATATCATGATCTTCGCATAAAGTTAAATTTTTACCTTAGAATAAGAATATATGCCTAGAAAGCGTGCACCATGGCAAGCAGCGTAATGTTTAACGATGTGAACATAGTAGCACACACATGAAAAAGAGGAAATTGGGGACACGTCAAAAATATAATCCTATATTATTAGCATTTATTTTACACTTTCTTTTTGAGCGTATTATTTTACCCGCCTTTTTCCGCCCATGGTTGAATTTTAAATACCAGCCTTTTTTTTCCGCCCATGGTTGAATTTTAAACTTTGGTACATACCTTTGAGACAGAAGTTCTTTTGTACCACTTGGAAGAAGCTCCCCAACGCCATAGCTCCCACCGGCTTGCTAAACAATTTCGGCTTGGCAGATTAACCAACACTTACGCCGAAAATCGTGGCTATGCAAAATCAACACTTACGCTGAAAATCGTGGAAAGAGTTGGAGCAAGAAACGGGCATACATGCAGAAAAAGAATAGGAAAGATCGGGAGCAAGAAGGCTATGGCAGATCTTTTTATAAGGTATGGCCGTCATTTCTTTTGCTAGTCGTCATTTCTTTTGCTAGTCGTCATTCATGCTGTTTCTTCCGCTGTTTCTTGCGCCTGCGCCTTGTTGCCGCTGCCGGGAGAGGCAAAGAAAAGAATGGAAAAAAAAAATAAAGAAGCACAGGCACCGGAATGGAAGGATTTAGAGAAAGGAGACTATGAAAGGCGATAGAGGCAAAAACCTGCTCTTCCTGTTTGGATCAAAGCCAAGGAACGGAGCTTGGATATGGCGCTCAAATGTGCTTGTATGGAGGCGGAGCCCCTGCGCCTTGTTGCCGCTGCCGGGAGAGGCAAAGAAAAGAATGGAAAAAAATAAATAAAGGAGCACAGAGCAGAGGTTAATGAGGCACCGGAATGGAAGGAATTAGAGAAAGGATTTAGAGAAAGGAGGATTTAGAGAATGGAAGGAAGGATTTAGAGAAGGATTTAGAGAAAGGAGGCGAAGCCCCTAGCCTTTGTTGCATTGCTTGGGGAGCTTCTGAATGTCATCTTCTGAATGTTCTTCCTCTGAAAGGAGGATTTAGAGAAAGGATTCAGAGAAAGGAGGATTTAGAGAATGGAAGGAAGGATTTAGAGAAGGATATAGAGAAAGGAGGCGAAGCCCCTGCGCCTTGTTGCCGCTGCCGGGAGCTTCTTCTGAATGTCATCTTCTGAATCTTCTTCCTCTGAAAGGAGGATTTAGAGAAAGGATTCAGAGAAAGGAGGATTTAGAGAATGGAAGGAAGGATTTAGAGAAGGATTTAGAGAAAGGAGGCGAAGCCCCTGCGCCTTGTTGCCGCTGCCGGGAGCTTCTTCTGAATGTCATCTTCTGAATCTTCTTCCTCTGAAAGGGCAACAATATCAGGGATCAGAGGAGGCTGCTCCACGATTTTAGCACTGCTTGGCCTCCTGCTTGGCGCCTTATCAACAGATTATGGAGCCCTAAGCATCGATTATTCAGCATTTTACAACCCTGGTGCTGCCCAAACCAGAGCACAAGGGTAATTGGCTAAGATGGGCGCAAGACACTACAGCAGAGGAAGCTATGGCCATTCTGGCCAGCAAATCGCCTTTCTTGCCTTTCTTGCATGGTAGCAGATGAAGAATCGCCTTTCTTGCATGGTAGCAGAGCCATGGTAGCATACAAGCTCAATGCTCTCACTTTTCACTGAATTGGGTCTTTGTTTACGAAAAACCCCAGAAAGTTGGTTGCATGACCATTTCTTGTTGATGAAGGGATGCTTCATTCTCGACTCACCGAAGTCGAGAATGGAGGCACTTGTGTTGTGTTGTATTTGGGCTTAGTTGTGTATTTGGGCATGCCAAGGATTACTATTTAAGTTAGTCATCATTTTACATCCACTTCACATCATGAGGGGGGAAAATGATGTTTACAATTCAACATGCACATGCGGTCCATGCACATTTTAAGCCTTGCACATTCTTGGCAGCCCCGGTCCATGCACATTCTCGCCTTGAGGGCGAGAAATGGTCTAAGGCTAAATTAATGTCTAGGCTAAATTAATTAATTGTATATATTGACTCAGAAAATGTTTTCTAATTTATATATTTAATTACATTGACAACTCTAATTAATTAATTTGTAATTTATTTATTTATTTATATTATGAATATTGTATTATTATTTTTATTTTGGAGGGGTGGGGAGACTCCTCCCCTTGCCACTCCCTCCCTCCCCCCCTTGCTCTCCCTCCCTTGCCCCTTCCCTCCCCTTGCCCCTCTTCTCACCCCCCTTTCCGAACTCACCTCCCCTTGCACCCTCCTCTCACCTCCCCCTTGCCCCCTCTTCCCCCCCTTTTCGAACTCACCTCCCTTGCACCCTCCTCTCACCTCCCTTGCCCCCTCTTCTCCCCCCTTTCCCGAACTTCCTCCCCTTGCACCCCTCCTCTCACCTCCCCTTGCCCCCTCTTCTCACCCCCTTTTGAACTTCTTCCCTCCCCCTTCTTCTAACTTAACCCCTTCCTTACTTCTCTCAACTTCTCCCTTCCCCTTCCCCTCCCCCGATCTAACAACGATTCAATGAAAAAAAATTTGTCTGTATGAGTCCCATTTTCAGTCTGAGTCCCAAAATTCGAGATTTGTCCCACTTTAATTAAATACGACGTACTTGCTCCTCTTAATGCATTTGAGTAACTTCTTACTAGACATGCATTGCATAATTGGGGTGATCTCTTTACCTGCTATTTCAATAGTCTTGCCGTTGGCGCCATCAAGGTTACTTTTTGGTTCCCGCATTCTAATACCACTTTTGCTGGAATGAGGTACTCCATTCCTATGATGAGGTCATATTTTCCTATATTCATTACTTATACTCCCATTTCGATGTTAATGTCGGGAAAGTCTATGATGAAGTTCACCCTCTTTCCTGATGTGTGCCTGATTCCACTACTTGCCAAAACTACAGGTTTGGGCTTTGACTTCAAGGTTTTCAACTTTACTTAAGCATTTTAGCCATCCTTGGCAAAGCAAAATTATGGATGCCTCCACACATAGTAAATATAGCCATGGGCTTCCTCATCGTCCTCTTCCGGCGGAGTCTCCCATCCTCCTAGCTCCATAAGAGCCATATTCATCATGCAGGGACTGTGCACCTTGTGCCCTGACTAGAAACACCTGAAGCACAGCTGCTTGTCTATACATTCTTGTCTTTTCTCCTTCGGGGTGGATGCCATGAGTTCTTGCCTTTACCATATGTTCCCTGCTTCTACCCCTGCTCCTGGAGTCCCATCCCTTGTAGGTTGAGCGCCTTGAATTCTGCTTCTGACATAGTCCACGTGAAGCTATATTTTGTGAAAGTATATGACAGTGTTGACTGGATTATTCTAGAAGGAAGGAAGTAAGGAAGGAAGTACCTCGTGTGTCTTGATGATGTTGATGTCCAGTTTGTAGCAAATGTCATGAAACTTCATTATTCTGCTCATTTTATGATTCTCTTTCAAGGAGAACCATTGGCATTATTTCAGGTGGGACGTGGCATTTGCCAGGGCTGTCCTCCCTTTGCTATTTATAATTGTGGCAAAACCCCCCTCTCAAATATTCTCTCTTGCAGCACAAGAAGGCATCTTGCATGGTCTCCCCATGAACATTGGTTCACAAAAGATTTGTAACCAGTATGCGGATGTCATTTTTCTATGCCTAAATGTTAATGAGAGCAGAATTTGCAGAATGTCATTTCCAATATCTTTGTGGGATGGCAAAAGCGTGCTGCCTTATGGGCGCCTTGAACTCTCCAGTGCCATCTTCTGTGGTTGAATTTTCATGGAAGATTCTTCCTCATGGGAAGGCAACTAGGCTTCTGGGCATTCTGGTCAGTATACATCTTTTGTCTGAAGATGCATGTGATGCCATTATTAAGGGTTGGAAATGCATTTGTTTTGGTGGTCTATGGCTAAATTATCCATGGCGGGCCATGTAACTGTAGCTAAGTAAGTTCTCAGTAGTACACATGTCTACATGCCATCCATCTTGCTAGCACCATAGACTACAATGCAACTTATTGTGCATACTGTCATGAACTTTATTTGGGGTGACACTGAAGAGGGAGCTGATGTTAAAATTAGTTGGGCCAACTGCATTTTGCCTAAACTTTGCGGTGGGATGTGGATAATTCACTTTCTTCTCCAAAGCAAGGTGTTGATTTCTAAGTTCACATGGCGGATCTTGAATAATGCTGATAATTTCTCGGGTCTACGTCTCATTTACCAATCTTTGCAAATGTGCATTCATTCTCTTTGGCTCTCCATCTATTAAGCCACTTCTTCCATGGGTATTATTCTACCTACTTTCTCCATATTCTAATGCACTCAGGGGGGTACTAGCTGCTTGGGGAAATCAGACGCACTTTGTTTCAAATCCCATTCTCAGGGCCCGTGACGATCCTACAAACTAGCGTTGGTGGATTCCTTTGGGTGACGGCCAGGTAGATTGTCCCTTGGTCTCCTCTGTTCATCCATTGAGGCATCAATGATGGCAAGTAGCCAGTGTGCTGACAATATCTGCATGGTATAATGAGACAAGGTTGTTGACTTGAAATGAGTTCAGATTGAAGTTTCTCCTCCAAGTTTCTCCTCCTCCATTTGGGATCATGTCACTTGATAAAAAGTGGCTTCTACTCTTCCTTCAGATCCACAAGGTGTGGCTCCCTAGCTTTGGATGTTTCATGGCAGTGTCAAGGAGGAGAACTAGTGCATTCAATGTATATTGTCTTGCTTTAGCCTGAAGTGTTGTCCCCATCACCAAAATGGATCGAAAAGCAGTCTGATGATGGGTATGAGAAAACTTGCTCCATCCTAAGATGTCTATCTTATGGTGGCAAATCCTTCATAGATGCATGCGAGTAAAGACTGTCGTTCATAGATTTCATCCAGATGACCATGTGATTTGCCCTCTCTGCATGCAGAGGGATGAGACAATTGATCATTGCTTCTTCTTGTATCAGCATACTTGGCATGTTTGGCAGTGGCTTTTGGCCCTTTTTCATTATGATCTAAATAATTAGTAGGTCCTATCGTCAATCTATCCCAATTCTTGGGGCAAGCTGAAACAGAGGGCTTTCTATTTGGTATCCATTTGGAACATCTAGTCCATCTAGAAGAGACAAAATCTTTTCACCTTCAAAGGATAGGTCTTTCCAGATACTCAAGTGTTCATTGATGCTCGTAATTGTATTGTGAAAATTTATAAGTGCTCTTCCTTACAAGATGATGTCAACAGTATCATGTAATAGACCTATCTTCAGATTCATACTTATCCATAGTCAGTTGTGTTCTTAGTGATATTTACTCTCTCCTTTTCTATGTTATGTATGTGATGGGTAGTTTTGCTCTATGGACATTTTCTTCGTTATGTTTGAGTCCTCTATGTATTCTTTGTTTTCTTTTGAGTAATAAAGGTCCACATTCATCAAAAACAACTTTACATAGATCATGACCACTTCCACAACAAGAAGGAATACGTAATGGCACCTTCATGTCTTTCACTCGAACACTTGCCCATGACAAGCGGTCTCAGCTAGATAAGGTGGGGGATCTTCTGCTTATACAATCGGGGCATTGTATATTTGTAGGGGATGTCACAATGGTATCAAAGCTTTATTTTAAGCAGGCTACGTCAAGCATTGGCCAAAATTATTAGTAGAGGTACTAACAAGCCTAGCTAAGGATTTTACGTGTAAAATCCCAAAAATGAACCTCAACTAGTGCAAAAATCTTTTTTCCCCACGTTAGAGTTTTAGAAAACAAGTTAGTTTATTTAGGTGATTTAGGTAAAACATGGAAACTAGCCTTGAGCCATTTAATTTTTGGGTCGGCAACCCTTGAAGAGGTGAGTTGATGGAGTATTATTGAGAGAGATAGGTAGGTGGGAGCAATCGCAATTGTCGAAAGAAGCAAGATTATGTGCTTATTTCCAGTTACAGGTTATTAAAGATGAAAACCATATATTCTGAAATGTCGTGCTTTTGAGATGGTTAGAAATCTTTATTTAATACTAGCATTCCATTCCATGCTCCCACTGCTTCTCATAGCACCATCTGTGCATGACTTGACATTATACATATTGGAGGTTCTAGATGAGTGTCTTTAATTGCTGACATGATCTATTTATTTATTCCAGATTTTCTAGTATCATCATTAGTGCCAAGGGTTTTCCCTTGAAAATCTTTCGAGATAGGATTTTTTTAATCCTAGTAGTAATGGTTGTACTAGCTCATTATACAGTCCCATGATCTCTTGGTCTTCGTGGACATTGAAATATCTATTCTATTGTACTTTATTCTATTATCTTCTTTCATATAAGATTATTGGCTTAACTTTCCGGTTCCAAATGTCAACAAAAAAATTCCAAAATGTCCAGATTTGGAATCAGAAATTGATTTCTGGCAACCCGGCTCTATCTGCTCTCTCTGCTCTGTATTTGGGCTAAAACAATTGCACCAGACCCAAATTTGGTGTTGCTCGTAGTTCCGGCAGACCCCATGAGTGCCAAGCCAAGCCGTCTTTGCTACAGGGCTCGTACAGAGCTTTGAAAATCAAGCTCTTGCAGTTGCAAAGCTTTATGAATTCGTGCTTGTGAAGTAACAAGATTTCCTCAAGTATACAACAGAAGACTCCTTGGGAGAATTTTTTGCGAGAATTTTTTGCAACCGTTCTATTTGGGCAGCTTCCTTACATCTGTAATTGGGATCTTCAGGGTTTGCAGTAATCAAAAACAAATCCGGTATCAACGGAATGCTCTAGAGTGAAATTGCAACCATAACAATCCGAAAACGCCTAATTTTTTCAGGTATGGCAATTATTTCCAATACCATAGTACGAGAATTTTTGCTGCTGACTTTTGGTAACCGGTTTTTTTGTTACAGGGCTCTAGCTTTCACTCCGTACTATTTCGGCTTTAATCTAACCGATTCTCAGCAAAGACTTGCGCCTTCATACCAAATCACTTAGCTGGATGGTCTTCCTTTATGATTTGGTAAAGTTCTTTTCGAAAATTAAAGCTTTCTTTCTTATTGCAGTTGTATTGGCTGCAACTAAGAAGTTCTAATAAGTTTGCATCATCAATTACACCAAAATTGGTCTTAGTTGCATTCATAGAAAGCATGGCATATTACATAAATATCTAGGGCTTTAAAAGATTATTAAAAGATGCCGCTCCAAAAAATATTAGATTAAGAAATAAAGATTAATAGATACAATGGTCCAACTAATATACCCCAACAAGCAAATGCTTATGGAGCCAGATCCTGTATCAGGAGGAGCAGAAATGGGGCTTATAGCCTCTGTACTATTTGGACTAGAAATAGGGGATGTTTTATAAGTAGGGGTTGAGGCAATTGGACTAGGACTAGGACTAGGACTAGGACTTGAACTTGAACTTGGAGTTGGACCCGGGCTCGGACTTGTTGATGTATTACTGGGACTTAAAGGCGTTGGACTATAGCCTGTTCCATCACAAAATTAAAAGAGATAATTATTTAGAAGTGTTGCAATAATCGAAAATGTAGAAAAAGGATAATAAAAAAAAGGGAAGTAAAATTAGCACCTGGTGTTGGGGATGAAGATGGTGATGGATCCACAATAATTGAAGGTGATGGTGATGAAGCCAGAATGGAAGATGGCGGTGGAGGTGGATGTGCAATACTAGAAGGCGGAGATGATGGAACCCCAATAGAAGATGGTGAAGGAGCTATAGAACCTGTAAAAAGGTTAATATGCTAACGTTAGTGGTTTAAAGTTTTCTAAAGCAAAATAAATAAGGAAATCTATGTCCACATTAGTCAAACTTTAAATGGGGCAATAAGAATGCCTTTATATGGGTTACAAAATGTGCACCTGACGGACTCGGAGATGGAGCTGTGGAAGATAATAAACCTAATGTTAGAATGAATAAATATATATGATCATGAATTCTAGTATCATATACAAATACAACCTTGAACTTCTAGTCTAAAATTGAAAAGAAAAACATACCATTGCACTGAGAAGGATCTACATTATTGAGCTTGCAAGTTGAAGCAATCTGAAGGCTTCTTGTAGCATTGATATTTAGACTTCCACTACCACTTGAATAGGTGTTGAGGAGAGTACAAAGACAAAGGGGATTAGAAGAGTACATCGTGGATATGGCTTGACAACATGAAGAGGAGGGACTAGAATCTGTGCCCTGAAGATAACTCAAGCAAGGAAGTAGAGTAATGGCCGAGCATGTAGAAGTAGATTGAGCCAAAGCTTGCTTCATCAGACACCATGATGCTATAATGAAGATGTACGCCATAATAGACTCCATGCTTCAACCTTGTTCTATTTATACAAAGCTGATTCTACAACGTTGTATAAGGCTGATTATATCATCTTACAAAAGAGTAAGTACATAATGTGCCATTCCCAGCTATTGATACTCACTATTACCAAAGCCTCTTCTTACAATAAGCTCCGCCTTTGCATGTATACCTAGCTTTACTTATGATGAAGTCCCCTTTTTAAGGATGACTTTGGTAAAATCAATGCACATTTCTGTCTTAAATTATATGTTTTCCATGTACTCTTTGATTTTTTAAAATTTAGTAGTGTATAGACTTTAAGGTCAACTCTACTATTGGCTTCAATATTATATTGTCAACGATGCATTTATGGGACCTCTTATAAACAATAGTTTTCGTGAGAAATCAACACATTATATATATTTAAATCACTTACGAAATTCTTACTATAGAACTTCAAATTAAAGCCATCAATATACAGTCGTGCTCATAATGACTCAATTGACTAAATCAATTTAAGGTATGTAAGGGTATATACAACTATTCAACTTTTATATTATATGTCATGATAACGAACATGTGTACCAACAAAAATGATGATTAGGTTGAAGTTGATTATTCGCGACAGCTGAAAATAATCTTAACATAGAAATGCAAGTACTTGTGGCATTGTAGATGTTGAAAACCTATGTTAAATACTTAAAAAGACATAATACTTGCGGCAATGCAGATCTTGAAAATATATGATAAATACTTAAAAGATTATGTCTTAGAATCTTGATGCAATATAGCACCATGTGCCTCATGATGCTCACGTTACTATTGAGAACTTTCTGGATGTAAAGAATATATCTTTACAACTTCTTTTGATTTCAACATGCTCCATTATGCTAAAAAATACAAGACATTTTAGCACAATGGCAAGTTGTGGTAACCCATTTGAAAGAGGAATGATGTGAAGTCGTGTTTTCTTGTATTCCTTTTGATTCTCCAAGTTATTTCCTTAGATTCCACTGAGATTACCCAATGATTCCATTTCCAGTTCCCTCAAGATACCTTGTTGGACAGTGTGAAAAAGGTCAAGTTAATCAACACTACAAATCAATTGGCACTCTACCAATCTAGTAGATGGGTATCTTGAAATTTTGGTTGGACAATGTGAAAGAGGTAAAGTTAATCAACGTATTAGATTCATTGGGTATTTGGTCTCGTGTTAGCACCCTAGTTTAGTATAAATAGATCTAGAGTTCGAGCTGCTCTAGACTATATTCAATGTAATGTGATTGAGGCGGAGACTCAATAAATAATGCTAGTAAGTGTTATGTGTTGGTCATATGTACAATAAGATGCTACTAATGTGGTATGACACAAAAAGCAGTTATAGTAATTTTCTAATAAAATGCTACTAATGTGGTATGACCCAATCTTCTTATCACTCATATATATAGTTCAGTCTCCGTTTCTGTTTGACACTATTTATTTGAAGTTAATTTGTTTGAAGCATCCTGGTGTTGACACGTATCTGCAACTTCTCACTTTCGTTTGCACTTCTCATTTTCATTTGCACCTCATTGGTTTGAGGACCCCCTTTCTTGCTCTGCAAGAAATGGATTGATCTTCCTATTTCTTGCCCTGCAATCAATCCCATGTTGGGAGCGAGAAAATAGGCCTAACAGTTGCCTCAATCTTTTGTTCGCATCGGCGGCATCCACATTGCTGCCTATTTGCGAGGCGCCGCAAAAGGAGAGGTGGGTTTGCTTGAGATGTTTAGAATCTCTTGGACAAGCCGAAGATCGCATCAAAAAGTTCGTGTGTCTGGCTTCTTCTGTTTATCTGTTCTTTGGCCTGTTTTCTGGTTTATCTGTTCTTCCTCTGTTTATCTGTTCTTTGGCTGAAGCACCTTTTGTAGAAGCTCCAGCTGCTGCGACTAACGCCTTGAGGGCCTCTGATGTTGTTTAACTTTGTGCGGTTGTCTTGTACATGACCTAAAACTTACTCACACCTCAAAATGGAGCCAAAGGATGGATCTGTGATATATGATGGTTAGGGTTTGTGTGCAAAGCTTTTGCTACAGCGGCACTGCTATACTAGATTGAAGGCCGGCGCTAGGCACCATAGCTGGAAGCAGGAAATGACAAGGCATGGAAGTAAGAGAAAATCTTTAATGTAGATATGTCTGACCCTACTTTCTTCTGATTGATAATTTAAATGAAGTACTTCGGGCTGGCCGTCTAAAATTATAACTGGGAGCTAAGTTCGAATATGGCAGAGCTTTTGTATACCGACATCCTTTAATGCCTTTTTGAGCCAATAGAGTTCTTAGACTAGCTAGGAGCCTTCTCGTTGTTACTTGATGCACCCTGTATACAAGGGATATCAATGTGATTGTCTGTGTGAAGCTATAGTGGGGAGACTGAGAGTTCCAAATTGCATCTAATGCATGTGCCTTAGTACACCAAATTTGCATACATTTGCAGACTGATATTCAAACCGTGTCAGCCGTGCATCATTTTTCCAAACATCATTCTCATTTAGATTATTTACCATATACTAAAAAAATAATTTCTCAAAGAAAGCTTCAAAATTGTCATGTAAATCGATAAAAGTCACGAAACGATATCGAATCAGAAAATGGCGCATTGTGTATTTCCAATTTATTTTAGTTATTCAACAAACCACTAATTGATTATCAAAAGAGGTGTTCCTTTCATGATGTCAGAGTCTAGCTTGTGAGTGATAATTGAATGATGTTTCTCTAACAACATCTCTATGTTGTGAGACAGCATATTTGCATTCAAACTTTTCACTACTTTGTCATTTCTAGGTTGAGGCTCAAAATAGGGAAAACAAATTTGGAAGTCATGGCCCTCTAAATAGGCCATAGTGAATCAAAACTATTTTGTGTGTCGTAAATATACAACCTCTATGCCACATAAAATGAGATGGCAATGTATAATAAGATCAGATTGATTGTAGTTATTACTACTTCGTATTAGGAGGTGGTTGTGGTCTTTTTTTTTTTTGTTGAAGAGAAATGTTCGCGGGCCGCCGCGATAAATTTCTTATATTATAATATTTTGATGTGTATCTGTTTTCAACTTCGCCCTAAATCAAACGGTTTAGATCATTCGGCCTATAGACCCAAGGGCTAAGATTCATTCCAAGGTTTAGGGTTTTGATTCGTTATCTTTCTTCCATTTATTTTACTGCCTATCAAAGCTTACAGAACGGGTCAAATGGATGTATATTAGGATTCGGGCGGTCATCTTCACCGTGGTTGGAGCAGGATGGTGCATGCCTGTCTTGAATGCCTAGCTTTGAATGCCTTTGCTGCGGATGTGTTCGATGCTGCTCCTACCCAAAAAGGTGGATGTCAGGGAATTCACCTATAAGTAAGCTTGCATTTTGGCATGAGGGGATTCGTCTACAAGTTGCTTGCATTTTGACATGAAAAGGAAGCTTTATGGTGAGTTCAAGATGTGTGCCATCAATCCCTTTGTTTGGAAGCTTGCATTTTAGATGAGGGATCTTAAAATCCTAGAACATTTTGATTTCACCCTAAAAATGTAACGGCAGAGTAGCTTTCAACATAAATATAGTTTGTTTTTCTTTTTGTTTTGTACAAATTTGCCTTCATTAGGGCGGATTTGGGGTCTCAAAATGGCCTCATAAGAGCCATTCCACGTCAGATTTCTTATTCTTCTCCCCAATGCCATGTAGATTACCTACCCTTCATAATTATAGATTCTCACGGATTTCGAGAGATTGCGCATTTATTGTCCCATTTTCACATATTAGAAACAAATAAAAAATATTTATGGCATTAAACCATCGCGACTACGACTAATAATGATGGCTTATTGACATTCACGAGGCAAAGGAATTTGAATATAAAAAAGTGATGGTTGATGTTGAAAGGAGGGCGCTGATGATATCCATTCCTCATTGAGAATGAAACAAGCTTGAGATGCTCTATCGGACTTGTTCCCATATATATAGCGAATACATCTCAAAGAACAAGATGCAAAGAGGTTTGTGGAAGCCCCTAACAAAATCATTTAAGCTCATATGGATGCACTCAGTACATGCATATACTATGGGTGCATGCACTTGGTTTTGTTAGAAATGGGACAATTATGAAGTGGACAAGGCATGGAGAAATCCCGTAAGCATCCAAGGTAGCTTTTTTCGTAGAAGCACTGAAAGGGGTGGAGGAAAAATAGTCACCATCCCTCTTAGATATATGACAGAATGGAGATATGATTAATAGCTATGCCAAAATAACTTATTGTGTTGAAGAGGAGGAGATCACTGGAATAGCATCGATCCAAGAAGTACCCCTTTAAGGAAGGGGAAATGTCCGTGAAGATGCTAATAAATGACATTATACTTTGCAATGCGAAGGGTTTATACATTCTTGAAGTACAAAGGTTATGGTGTTTGTGTTTAGATACCTCTAATACAAGAAGTCTTTGACTACTTTTCACAATAGATTCCTTTAAAAATCTATTGCTATTTAAATTATAGCAAAAATGAGTCTTGAAACTCTTTAAGTAGTAGAAGAACTCTTTGACTAGTTATCCATTTGATGACCATTTTTTAAGAAAATATGATATGTGACATTCTTATATGCAAATATTCATAAAATTTATGAACATTGAAGGTCAAAGCCATTCTTGTTTAAAGAGGATCATATGATGCGAAATCTTCATGCCAAGAAGTAATTGCATATAAGAAATTAAGCTGGTGTGATCCTTTATAAAAAAAAATAAATAGAAACACAAATAATTGAGCTTACAACTTAGCTTAAACAAATAGTATTTTAATAAACCAACAATTTACATACTAACACTTTACACTTTAAATAAGATATTTCTTTTTTTTTTCCTTTTTACTTGAAAGCTATTTTTTTTTTTCAAGATGGATCACACCAAGTTTAATAATACATATGCAAAAAAAAGGGACACACTAAATTCGCATGGTGTGATCCACTTTATTATTTGTTGTCAAATTAAAATTAAACACAAGTACTCAATGCTTTACCACTCTTAAGTACATAAGTCATTATCCCTTTTCAAAGAGCATATTCTTTTTCAAGAAGGATCACACCAAGTTTAATAGTACATATGCAACAAAAATGGAACACACTAAATTCGTGATCGCGGTGATCCACTTTCTTATTTGTTCTCAAATTAAAATTAAACACAAGTACCCTTATCATTTAATGCTTTACCACCCCAAGTGCATAAAGTTATTAGTCATTTTCAAAGAGCATATCTTTTTTAAGAAGGATCACATCAAGTTTAATACTACAATGCAAAAACAATAGAACACAATCATTTCGCATGGTGTGATACGCTTTCTTGCTTGTTGTCAAATTAAACTTAAACACAAGTACCCCTTCCTATTTACATCTAAAATACTTTACCAACTCTAGTAGTACATAAAGTTATTAGCCCTTTTCAAAAAGCAAACACTTTATCAATAAATGAGCACGTCACATATCCACACTTAACTTCAAATAAGACACATATATATTTCTTTTATTAAAAGATAATCAAAGTAATTTTACTATAGGAAGTCATCTTTTCAAAAAAAGATCACATCAAGCTTAATTTTGTATAAGCTAAAAGGTTGGAATATACTAAATTCGCATGGTGTGATCCACTTTCTTGTTTGTTGTCAATAGATAATAACACCAAGTCCCTCATCAATAGTCTCCCAATTGCATATAAAATATGTATCATTCCAAGTTATATTATGTTTTATGAACTAAACTTTTTCAAAGAGGGTCCCAAAGCAATACAAACACTTAATCAATAAGCCAACACTTTACCAACAACCAAAGCTTTATTAAATAAGATTATTATGTTATTTTATCAAACCTAACAATGTTTCCATATGTGACACTTTGTGTTAACTGATCCAAAGGCCTGACATCTGATAAATATAGCCCAAAGAAAAATATTTGATTCCTTGGGTGAATATAAATCAAGAAGAGGGAACAAAAAAGAAGCAAGGATCACATGACGCGAAATCTCACTACAAATTTACAAAGTGCATATGCATTTTCGCATGGTGTGATCCATGTATTATTGAGGGTGCAAATTTGCAAATATCCTCCTCTTCAAATCCCTCCCCCCCCTCCCTTCCCTTTTTTTTTTTTTGCAATATACTATCCATAGCATTTATTTTGAACCCTATAGTTCTACCTATTCATTGTGTATGAATGTCGCCTCCGGCGATGCAACTCCATAGTCACCCTTCTTTAAGAATAGCATTCTCACCCACGAGCCTATGGATAGATATCCTTCCAATCATGCCTTTATTGTTTTGTAAGTGATGAACCGAAGTAAGCAATGTAGGAGTACTAGGAGCAATGATGGATGCAATAAAAGATACTGGTCGGTCGTTGAATTGTAAGAATGAATGGCGGGAACAATATGATGAATGGGAAGAGTGAAAAGTAGGAAAACTTCAGAATGAAAATTTGGGTAGTAAAAACATGGCATGTAACGTGACGCTTGCTTGTCAAGACATCGCCCTCGTCGTTGTCGCTTAACTCTATGCTCGCCCCTCATCGATGCTATAACATACTCACCCATGAACCTTTCCTACTTCTTGACCTTGAGTGTTACGTAAATGGGGCAAATATACGACACTATTGGAGACTTGGATTCCAAATGAAGAGTGAAGGCGGTGAGGATGCACGTCTTGCGCTTAATGTGAACAATGGAAATCTTGGTGCCAAAATTTGAAAAGGTAGTTGGTGCATGTGGGATTGTGCACAGTAGGCGGAATTATTTTGGTCCGCGATACAATTTTCGAAAAATGCGGGCCATTAATGTGGTTGCAATGAATGCACAAACATGTCCTATGAAATTTTGCCATGTGGATGCCAAGTAAGCTGCTCCTCTTTCTACTTGCCAACTAATCTTCGACTTTGGGAAAAAATGCGCAAAACATCATTGGTCGCGAGAAACATGACGTGGAATTCTGGCATCCAAGTTATGGGCCATTTTGAGACCCCAAATCCGCCCTAATGTTCTAGACTTTTATAGCTGGAAAGTAGCATCGTTATGGGAAGAACACTCCTGCTTGCAACTATTCATCATTTGCGGAAGAGGCAAGATTTGGCATTTGCAGGACATCTGTTGGTATGTTCTTACAATAAAAATCGGGTCCAATAAACTCTATTTGATTCATGCTATGCTGCGGCAGAAGTTGAAGCTTGCATAGTGGTGGTTTAAAAAACAAGAATTGGAAAGGAGGTGCTTAAACTCTAGGAAGGCTATGGCAATTTTGAAGACTCAAAATGGTAGGATATGAATTTCATCGTAGCATGGATAGCAAAAGCACAATGGAATAGAAAGTCCTCTATATAATAAGAAGGATGGTCAATTGTACAAGGATATTCAACTCATTCTGTTAACATGTGTGGTGATGGTGTAAGTGGAGCAATACACCAACTATCTTGACTACTTATCTCAATATGATTTAGCAATCACTTTATTCATTGTTCTTCCAAACTATAAAACTTTTACCACTGTTATCATCCTTCTCTCCCTGCTGCAGTCAACACAAGATAATAGACAATCTCTCCCTGCTGCAGCCAACAAAAGCAAATAGAACAAAGCAATGCAAATGAAAAACTTCAAACTAAAACATTGATAATACAATATTGCATCCGATCTGATACTTCCCAAAACAGAGCAGGGATATTTCTTTGCATTCAAGCTGCAATTGACAGTACAGTATAAGTCCAAGTTGGACATTCAAACAATCGTTTGCTGATGATGCAACATCAAGCAACAATAAGATTTACAATAAGGCCTATTTCCAGGTGAATGCTTTTGCTTTTCTTGCTTAAAAATGCAGGTAATATGCTCCGCAACTTCGCAAAGATACAATAACTGCAACGAAATTAATCAACTTCACAATGTAGATTCTTCAACACTGCATGTAACTTCTGTAACTGTAATAACTGTATGTCTCTCATGTAGCAGCAAATAATATGCTCAGTGAACTCACAGAGACATCAAGCTGCTGCACCACATTTAAGAATGGAGATATTGATCTATCCTTATCATTTGGAGAATTCAACGATATACTGGAAGCAATAATGAAGTAAACATAACAATTCAGATCTTCACAAATACAAATCACAGATTGTTGTTAATCATGCCATAATTATAATCATTGTGCCTAGAGTAGAACATGATCATATTCCTTTGTTTATCTAATGGTCCTAGGTCTTATGCTTATCCCATTTAAAAGCATTGTTGGACCATTCAAGATTTCTATTTTATGATTTAAGGTGGCTCGATCAAGTCAAGCCACCACAACTGCTACGTCCGATCGGCCATGCTTAACCGTCGGACCATTTGTATTTGTACAGTGCCGGAATTGGATCTGGCATAATGCCGGATTCCTTAGGAGAAAACCAAGTAGCAAGGTTTGAAATGGTTTTTGGTTTCTAATCTAATGGTCGATGAACAGTGTTTGCTTCAGTGCGAATCTACAGTGTTTTCTATGATTTAGTGTAATGGTATAATGCATTATGTTTAAAATGCACCATAGCCTAGCTATGCATAATAGAAGTGAATATAGTTGTGTTGCTATGAAGATGTAAATTCTAACTGATCATTATCAACATATGGTATCAGAGCAGGATTAAACATGGCCAGCAGACTGGGAGCCACACTTCTGAGTGCCATTGAGGTGTACAAAGGTGGCTCTGAATTCCAAGTCTGGAAGGAAAAGGTTGAAGAAGTGCTACGAGTTGAAGGTCTATGGGAAGTCATAGAAGAAGGAGAGCAGACTCCTGTGGTTGTTCAGACAACCAGCAAAGGGAAGTCATATGCTAGTGCTGCTGCATCAGGGACTGGTGGAAGCCCCAGCAAAGATGCAAGTGGAGGAAGCTCCATGGAGGTGACGAGTGAAGTATCAGAGATTGCTGTTAAGGCAAAAATCCTGGAAGCTAAAGCTGTCATTAAAAGTAAACTGAGCCCATCAGCCCAAGCATTCTGCTTAGAATGAGAAACATGTCTCCAAGGGAAATGTGGGCATACCTTTTGAAGACTTATCAGGTAAAAACTTCATCCCAGTTAGATGTCTTAGACAAAGAACTTAGGGATTTGAAGTACAAAGAAGGAGAGGATGTCAAAGATTTCTTTGAGAAATTTGACAATGTGATTGCTGACCTTAACAACTGTCCTAAAGTATCAAAAGGGACGAAATGCTATAACTGCCAAGGGTATGGTCACTTGGCTTCAAACTGCTCCAGCCCTAAGGATTTTTCCAGAAACAAAGAAGCAAATGTCTTCAAAGCTGGCAGAGGCAGGGGATCTAATTCTGGAGGAAGAAGAATTCAAGGCAAAGGGAGAGGCAAATTTGCACAAGTCAACATAGCAACTGAGCAAGCAAGTGAGCCAGATGAGGAGTCTGACGAGAATGCAGAGGTAAGAAACTCAAAACTGCTGTCAGTAATTTCAGACAGTAAACTAAAAGATAATGATATGTGCTAGATAGTGGAGCTGAAAGAAGCGTGATTAAGTCACCTTCCAAGCTTAAGGCAAAATTCTCCAAGAACTCAAGTTTTGTGCATATGGGAGATGGAAACTTGCAAAAAGTAGAACAAGCAGGAATGTTGGAGCTGTTTGATCTAGAAGGAAAACCAGTTATTCTAGAAAATGTTTTATGTGTGCCAAATTTAGTCAAGAATTTGATTTCTGTAACTCAGCTAGTAGACTTGGGATACCATGTTAATTTTGAGGCAGATTGTTGCAAAGTTCTCTTGAATAATGAAGTGAAATTTTTGGCAAAGAGAGTTGGCAAACTGTTTGGATTTCATAACAATATACTTGGAAGTATTAATGCAATTACAGTTCCTACTTTTAAAATATGGCATGAACGTCTAGGACATACTCACATTGATAATTTGGAACTCATGGTTAAACTAGGATACATCACAGGAGGAAAGAGAAAGGAGGAACATTTTCATTGTGGTGGCTGCCTTAAAGGTAAATCATGCAGATTATCTTTTCCAAAGAAAGGACAAAGAGCCAAAGACATTATAGAATTAATACACAGTGATCTTTGTGGGCCCTTGAATGTTAGAAGTATACATGGAAAACGGTATTTTATTACTTTCACTGATGATTTCTCCAGAAAAACCAAATGTTATACCTTGAGAACTAAAGACCAAGCATTTGAGGCTTTTAAACGATTTCAGGCTGAAGTTGAAAGACAGACAGGTAAAAAGATCAAATGTCTAAGAACAGACAGAGGTGGAGAATTTGTGTCAGACAAATTTAATAGCTATTGTTTTCAAAATGGGATAAAGAGGCAAGTGACATGCTCTCATACACCACAACAGAATGGAGTCTCAGAGAGAAAGAACATGACCATCTTGAATGCCGTGAGATCAATGATTAAGCATGCTAAATTGCCTAACTTCCTTTGGGAAGAAGCTGTTAAAACTGCAGTAATGATTCAGAACAAGCTGCCTTCTAGAAGCATAAATGGAAAATGCCCAGATGAACTATGGTATGGAATGAAACCTAATTATGATAAACTCAGAGTGTATGGCTGCCTCTCATATGCACATGTACCAGAGGAGACTCGAAAAAAACTAGATGACAGGGCTGTTGAATGTTATTTGATAGGATATGACGAGCAGTCAAATGGATACTTATTGTATGAACCTTTAACAAAGAGGATCATAACCAGCAGGGATGTACACTTTGTTGAAGAAATACTCTATAAAGACAGAGGAGCAGTGGATACAAGGCAGAAAGTAGAAGCCCCTGATCAAAATAAAAAACAAGTTATGCATGTGGACTTAGATAATGATGAAGTAAAGGAGAATGATCTTATCACAAGACATAATGATGAAGGGTCACAAGAAATAGGTAGTGACAATCCTAACACCTCCTGGAAGTTCGTAATTAAGCTCGGATATACCACAAAAGAAAACAAGGAAAGGTGAAAGGTAAAGATCACTGGAAGAAGCTAGAATCGATGTTAGCAAGTTTGGGCGATTAAGAGAAGGGAAAAGCAGAAGATTAAACATAACAGAAGATTCAGAAATTGAATTGGATGCCATAATGGCAATCATTGAGCCTCATATACCTGCAACATATGAGGAAGCAATTTCAAGTATGGATGCTATAGAATGGAGACGTGCCATGGAAGAAGAAATAAAGGCTTTCAATAGAACAGGGACTTATGAATTAGTCAGCAAACCAGCAAACAAAAATCTTGTGGACAATAAATGGATATTTAAAATTAAATTGGGAGCTGATGGTAAATCTAAGATCTACACAGCTAGACTTGTGGCTAAGGGATATTCCCAAAGAAAAGGCATGGATTATGATGAGACATTCTCACCTATAGTAAAGCTTGCAAGCATTAGAATGCTCTTGGCATATGCAAATGCCCATGATCTTGAAATACATCACATGGATGTTAGCACGGCATTTCTAAATGCATCTCTTGAGGAAGAAATCTATATGAAACAAGCAATTGGATTTGAACAAGGAAAAGAAATGGTTTGGAAATTAAATCGAGCTGTTTATGGGCTTAAACAGTCTCCCAGAGAGTGGTACAAATGCATAGACAATTTTTTAAGAGGAAGTGGTTTTAAGAGATTGGAAAGTGATGGAAATCTTTACTTGTTTGAGGAGGAACAGAATTTTTGCATCATAGCACTATATGTGGATGATTGCATCATGTTGGCCAATAATATAAAATGCTTGGACAAGTGCAAACAAATTCTGAAATCAAAATTCAAGATGCAAGATCTTGGGGAACTCAAACGTTTCTTGGGAATTGAAGTAACAAGGGATAGAAAGGAAAGGAAGTTACTGCTCACTCAAACATCCAACATTCAAAATATCTTAGACAGATTTGGGATGACAAATTGCAATGATGCAGCCACACCACTTATTAATGGTCACAAAATATCAGCTGACATGTGTCCAAGAACACAAACAGAAATTGCAGAAATGGCCACTACTCCATACAGAGAATTGTTAGGTTGTTTGCTCTATGTTTCAAATTGCACACGTCCTGACATCTCTTTCTCAGTTAGTTTATTAAGCAGGTATTCAAACAATCCAGGCAAGGGGCATTGGATAGCTGCAAAACGAGTTCTAAGATTTCTGAAAGGTACTCAAGGTGAGGGCATATGTTTCTCAAATAATGATCTAGAGTTGAAAGCATCTTGTGATGCAGATTGAGCATCAGACCTAGACTTCAGGAAATCAACATCTGGCTTCACATTAATGCTAGGAGGAGGCTCAGTTACATGGAAATCTAGAAAACAAGACAGTGTTGCAATGTCTTCTGCTGAAGCAGAATATGCTGCAACAACTTTGGCTGCCAAGGAGATAATTTGGGCAAGAAGACTGCTAAGTGAGTTGAAACTAATACAAAGTCATCCTACTGTTCTATTAAGTGACAGTCTGAGCTGTATAGCAATTACCAAAAACCCTGTCATGCATCAGAGAACCAAACACATTGAGATCCATATGCATTTTATTAGAGAGCAAGTTGCTAACAGAAGGATTTCAGTTGAACATGTGAGCACTCAAGAACAGGTTGCTGATATTCTAACTAAAGCTTTACCTCAAGCAAAGTTCAACAAGTTCAAATACATGCTGGGAGTTCAAGGTAAAGAAATCTGTACAAGTCTGATTATGGCATGAAGGAGGAATGTTGTTAATCATGCCATAATTATAATCATTGTGCCTAGAGTAGAACATGATCATATTCCTTTGTTTATCTAATGGTCCTAGGTCTTATGCTTATCCCATTCAAAAGCATTGTTGGACCATTCAAGATTTCTATTTTATGATTTAAGGTGGCTCGATCAAGTCAAGCCACCACAACTGCTACGTCCGATCGGCCACGCTTAACCGTCGGACCATTTTGTATTTGTACAGTGCCGGATTTGGATCTGGCACAGTGAAGTGCCGGATTCCTTAGGAGAAAACCAAGTAGCAAGGTTAGAAATGGTTTTTGGTTTCTAATCTAATGGTCGATGAACAGTGTTTGCTTCAGTGCCGAATCTACAGTGTTTTCTATGATTTAGTGTAATGGTATAATGCATTATGTTTAAAATGCACCATAGCCTAGCTATGCATAATAGAAGTGAATATAGTTGTGTTGCTATGAAGATGTAAATTCTAACTGATCATTATCAACACAGATAATTCTATGCAATAGGACTGCACTCACTGGAATAATGGTGTTCCTGGAGCCGTGCCAATGGATTGCTTCTGCCTTCTTTTATGTTCTCCAAATCAGTCGATTTCCATGCTCGGTGCTCCTATGTGGCTGGAGCTGATTGTTCAGCCGCTTGAACCACACGGAATGGGACCTAAACCATCGTTGAGAATCAAGCAAATGATATGAAATGGTCTTCCTTCCATTTTCGGTCGGCATTACGTTACACCTTGGAGCTTAGGGTTTCAAGAGGTTTAGATGCCACTTTTAGGGCCATGCTAGTTCGACTTTGGCAAGAAAAAATTGAAAAAAATGTGAAGAGGCTTGAACATTGAAGGGGGCACCATGAAAAAACAAATGAGAAAATATAGTAAACTGACTGGCTTGAGACAAAGATTCTGGCAGCATGGTATAACAGACAAAAACCACTTTGTTTTCTCTCGCTCCTCTTTGACATCCTTTTTTTGTTTGTTTGTTTGAGTTTGGGTAGTGTTACTGGAATTTTCTGAGTCAGGTTACCATTACATATGCCAATAAGGGAATGCAACAAATGTGGATGGGCACTGAAGAAATGGCAATCATGAATAGAAGCAAAACTGGAAGATAGTCTAGGAAGGTTTTGGAATGCTGATAATCATGATGAAAAATGGTGGATCGTATTAACGCAATCTTTAAAGTCAATCCAAACATGGACCTAAAGTTGTATCTAAACCGCACTGTTCTGGGTCTTCTTATAGGTGTTTCTTTCGATTATTGACTCCAAAAAGTTGAGTGTATCACTAGTTTGCTTCAAATTTGAGCATCTCCCGGATTATAGATAGGCCTATGCAAATCTTTGCATGCTTGTCGGGACTTCTCTTCAAGTATAGGTCTGATTCCCTAAATAGTACTGAATGCATCTTGAACTTTGAATATATCCCTGTTTTACCCTGTATGGAAAAAAATAGAAGTGTTGCACTTGGCACTAGCAGAGACACTTAACTCCAAAATGAGCAGAATGAAGGGCACCAAAATGATGGAAATGAGGTCGTATTCATAAATGAGGGTCAAAATTGGGCAACTGCAGGGCCTTTTGGACATCTAAGATGCCAACATAAGTAAGACAAATAAATGGCTAGTGCAGAATGTTGATAATGGTCTCTCCATTGAAGAAACTGGTGAGATAGCATGTGCTCAGATGATTTATGTTGACCCCTTGTGGGTCAACATTATGCCCCAAATAAATGGGGCTGGTCCCGTCAGCCCAAATAGATGCATGTGGATAGCTAGTAGTTCAGAACTTGGATAGTTTCAACACCTTGGCGAAGTGGACCTGCTTGAATATGCTTATAGTCTGGGAAGACAGAGTAATATCATGGGGGACAATAAAGTAAAATGGAGCATGTATAGGGTGAACATACTCTAGTGTGCAGACAGTACATCGTATAAGGACCAACAATGGACGGTATGATTTGTGACCTGTATGTAGGGATTGCAAAGATCATCAGATTTAGACAAACTGGTATGCAGACCAGCATGTCATAAAGGCCAGCAGACAGCAGATGGATAGTACAATTTGTGTATGCAGACAAGTTGGTACACTGCACAAGTGTAAACAGTGAGGCAAACTGGTATGCAGACCAGTATGGTGCATGAACAGAAACTTGCATGCAGGCAAGTTCACATGTGAAAACAAATGAAGCAAACCGGTATCTGGAACCCGGTATGGTGTATGAACAGAAACTTGCATGCAGGCAAGTTCACATTACAGCTACATTTAAACCCAATTTCTCCACTTTGTTTGCTCGAGATCCTACAAATGAAATTCAGTCCTGAATGCATGTTAGAACATTGGTACCAGCACATGACATGAAGACCAACATGATATGGGGATGCATAATAGAACTTGTGTGCATGTTTGGCACTGTGTACGAAGGAGAATAGCGAGGCAAATTAGTAGGCGGATCAGTATGATGGGCAAATATGTAAACTAACAGACATGCACGTGAAAGCTAATACGTCTTGTATGCGATCAGGATGATGGTTTGCAATGTGAACAATTGGTGTGATAGACTGGTATGCAAACAGGTATAATATTATAAACAGAAGACTTGCATGCAGGGCAAGGCCACATTAAGGACCTATGATTCCAATTGCTCATCTGTTAACCACTGTTCCAACTCCTGCAAAAAGGTCAAACCTTAAGTATGCATTAGAGAGTTTATACAAAGATTTACCTTAACCCCAAGACTTTTCACTCACCATATCTACTACATCTATCTGACAAGCACAACTATTGAGACCCTAGATAAATCGACCAAGTCCTATGGACACAGCTAATAGTGACAATTACATGACTAAAATAAAACATGCAGGTAGATCCTAACCCCGTAGAAGCGACCAAACTTTTGAATTGTAAACTAAACTATAGACTACACTAGACCATCTAACTAAATCCTAAGCCTACCATATGCCCCAAAATGGAGCTTTGTCTTGAATCTCTCAAGGCCAGTACTTTTTGAGATATTTAAGGTTTGCAGGATTTGGCAGCAACCGAAGATCGTTGTCTTGCAACCAGTATGAATTTTGCCCCGCCTTTCCTGCTATAAAGAATGGTCCTTTCCAACGAGGTTGAAATTTCTTAATCTTTTGCTCTCTATTCCACTTCAACACCAATTCTCCTTCCTCAAACTCACCCTGAAGGTTATTTTTCCTCTGGAAATAAGCCTTATCTTTGGCTTTTTTCATCTGCAAGTTCATTTCACATATCCACCTATCCTCTTCCAGTTGCATTATTTGATCGAATCTAGCTTTCAAAGTATCGTCACATATTTCCATCTCTAGAGCATATTTCAGGGAAGGCAACTCAATATTAATGGGCAGCAATGCTTACATTGCCATAAACCCGGTCTAAATGGAGAATATCCGTGGTCTGTTTTCAAAGCGGTCCTATATGCCCAAAACCAATTATTCAACTTTACATGCCAATCTCTCTTTGATGCATCAACCGTCTTCTTCAACATCCCCATTAATACCTTGTTAGTTGACTCGGCCTTTGTCCGTTACCTTTCCTCGAATAGTATGCGGAGCTTTTACATGGTGGATTCTTAGCCACGGTCACTAAATCATCTATTACGGTGTTGATAAAATGTGTGCCAACTGCCTGTCAAGATCTTCCTTGGGATTCCAAACCTACAACATAAGTATGCAAATATAAACTCATTTGTATTCTCTGCTGTTGCTCTTAATGGAACCTCTGCCCATTTTGTAAATAATAAGTCATTTGCGACTAAAATGTACTCATTTGGTTTGATGAGGGTGGGTCTATTGGCCCTATGAAATCTAACCCCATATCTCAAAAGGTCTGCATGTGTCAATTGCCCCAAGTTCTCTTGGATGAAATTTTCCTATCCCAAATATCGGCATTCATGGCGATTGCTTCACATATTCTTGGCAATCTTGGTGGAGGGATGGCGGAAATAACCTGCCCTAAACACCTTTTTGTTGTAGCTCTTCCAGCCATATGGCGCCACAAACACCATTATGACAGGTTTTCCATAGTTGTCAATTGCTCTTCCTCGTCTAAGCATCAAAGTAATACACCTTCCACATAGTCTTGCGACATAATATATAAGCCCACCGGAATATATGAAAGGCAGTTCATCCTGAACTTCTTTAAGGCTTTTGCTAACAACCCTTCAGGCAGAGTTTGATCTTCCAAATATGCTTTAATCGGCATCATCCATGAGGTCCGTTTACCAATGTATAAAGCGTATTCTTTTCGTGCTTTTAAGATTGCCAAATTTCCTTGATTAACTAGAGCATTGCTTTCCATTTCATTTGTTGCATTCAGATTTTTCGCCTTAAGGGTGCCATCCTCCATTTTTCCTTCATGCATGTCAAAACGGAAAAAAACATAAGGCAAATACTTACTTGGATTTCGAGCGCCATCATATATCTTCACTGTTAATTGATATTCTTGCAACCTCACTGCCCATTTGTGAAGCTTCGCCTTCTTTGTACATTTACTAAAGAGCAACAGCATGGGATTTTGCTTCATATAGACTGTAACTTGCAAGTTTACAAAGTAGTGGCCACATTTATCTACAAGATGTATAAGCGATGCTGCATACTTTTCCATTTTAGGGTATTTCTCCTCTATTGTCTTCCCGTATCCCCTGGCACAATGCAACTCCTATAGCCCATTCTGTAACTGTGATATAAGCTGCATAAGGCTCTTCCTTGGGTGGTACTGTTTGGGGTCTGGGTTCGGGAACTCCTGCAAGACAGCCCTCTGTGAGGACCCGTGGATCAAACAGGAGAATCCGGTAGCTGTGTCACGCGGGATTTGCAAAAGAAACGAAGGAAAAGGAGAAAAGAGAGAACAAAAGAAAACGACAAGATAAAAAATGATGAGAACTAAACTCTTTGATATCAATGATGGTACATGAGCTCTCGCAATCGAGAGGAAGCAGAAGTGAGATAAGACCAAAAACTCATGTAGCCCGTGAAGGCTAGCTCTACTCATATATATAGTACAATGGCCTTTGGCCCAATATAGACACTCTGTCAATTTCGATTGCCGACTCTGGCGGGGAGGCCTGATTTATAGGCATGTTGGTGGTGCCTCTTGAAAGCTTCGAAATGACGCCGACGATGTGGTAGCGTCCCTTGTCTGGCGTTGCCTCTTCTTTGGCACGGAGCGTATACAAGTGGTCTGGCCGCTTGGTCTTCTGCGGGGCCTTTGATGACTGACATGTGCCTGACTGTGGGTCCTTGGCCTTGACCTGGTCCGTCGTGTGCATGAATAGTCCTGTACCAGGACATATAGGACTAACACTCCCCCCCATCAAACGACACTCAGGGTGAAGAAAAGGGGGAAGTGTTTCTGATGGCGGAAACCCAGCAGTCTGAAATTCATCCTCACGAGTATGAGGACGGGGGCCATTATGATAGTTGCCAATGAGATCTTGGCGTGCCTGAAGAGCTTCAAGAGTGTTGAGACCGATGGCAGGATGAGCGTCAATGAGAAATCCCGGCGTACCCGTCTTCAAAGGCGGTGTGTGCTTCAAAGAGGTACAAACCGGCATTCCATGAGAAGGCAAAGGTCCGAGGCCAAGGCACCGACACCGGCATTCGGGTTGCAATAAAAGATAGGGCAATCTGTCGATTAAGAGAGCTTAACAGGAGGCACTTTAAAGCAGCACAAAAACCTGCTTGGCGATGAACGGAGGGATCCGGGGAGGTGGCGGCATTTGCCAAAAAGGTATCAAGACCGTGGACAGCATATAATCCATTAGCTCTTTGATGGTGTGATTGACAAAATGAACACCTCGATCACTGACCAGTTCCGTGGGACAGCCAAAACGCGTGATGATGTGCGTATAGAGGACCTTGGCTGTGCTGGCGGCTGTGTTGTCTGGAAGGGCACAAGCCTCAGCCCATTTGGTAGCGTAATCAGTGATGACCAGAATGTAGCGGGCACGGGTGTGCCGCGCGGGAGGATCCATGGGCCCCACAAAGTCCATTCTCCATTTGCTGAAGGGAAGTGGCGTGGCGACCGGCGTCAACGGGAGTGCGCCACGGGCCGGTCCCTCCACACGCCGACCCGGACATCACACGTGCGGGCGTGAGCGTGGGCATCCTTGAAGAGCGTGGGCCAGAAATAGCCTGCGAGAAGTATTTTGCGTGCCGTGGTGTCACCATGAAAATGACCACCACCAAGCCCTTCATGGGCGTGTCGAACGATATCGGGCACTTCATGAGGAAGAACACAGCGTCGAAGGACCATATCTTTGCCACGTTTGTACAGATGGCCCGTAACCATGGTGTAGTCACAGACCTCACGGAGAAACTGATGGCGGCGTGATTGAAGCTTTGCGGGAGAGAGCGTGGGATCTTCTGAGGGAAGAGCACCGGTGAGAAGATACTGCTGAAAATCATGAAACCAATGGGGCGTGGCCGTGACAAAAAACAGCTGAGCGTCAGGAAAGGCATCTGAAACACCCGTGGAGGGATCATCTGTGTGGATGCGTGAGAGATAATCCGGTATGACATGAGATTTGCCAGCTTTATGAATGATTTCAAAAGGAGCGAATTCTTGCAGAAGAAGGACCCAACGAGCAAGTGCGCCTGGGGTGGACTTTGATCAAATAAAGAAGTGTCGATGATCAACAAAGAATTTGATCCGACCGCCCAACAAATAATGACTGAAGCGTTGGACACAAAAATTAAGCCCAATGCCTCCCCTCTCGGCGAGAGTAGTTGCGCCAGCGAGATTGAGTTTTCTCACGACATAACAATTCGGTTTATCTCAGGTGCTTGGCGTCAAATGCTTGTGAGAGAACAAAGACCGATAGCAAATGCGGAGACATCTACATGAACATGAAAAGGCTTGTCCCATTGAGGGGGAACAAGCACGGGGCCTGAAAGTAAGCAAGATCTTCAATCTGTTGGAAAGCAAAGATCCACCGGGAATTCCAAGCCCAAGTGGATTCATCACCCGTGAGTTTATGAATGGGATCAAGAATGGCCGCAAGTCCGGGAATGAAGGTGGAATAATAATTTACCTTGCCCGGGAAGGAACGTGTCTCCTTGATATTGGATGGTGCTTGAGCTTTAAGCACGCGAATGGCCCGATTTTAGCGGGATCCGTGGTGATACACGCTTCATCGACCACATGGCCTAACAAGCCGAGAACACGGAGGTGAGGTGACAATATTTGCATTTCTTGGGATTGAGACTAATGCCGATTCATCACATTTCTGAAAAACAAGTTCTAATTTATCCGGTGGTCATCCATGGAACTCAGAGGGCGGAAAAGTCATCTTGAAAATGCGGAGGAAGGGTTTCTCCTTCATATAATCATGAAAAACCGAGAGCATGATGCGTTGAAACGTTGATGGAGAGTTTGATAACCCAAAAGGAACCACCTTGTAGGCAAAAGTGCCTTACCGGGGTGGTGAAAGTAGTCTTAAGTTGATCAGCTTCTTTGATTGAAATTTGATTGTAGCCCGAGAAACCATCCATGAAGGAGTACATTTCATGACCAAATGACCTCTTCGTAACCCGGCCGGTGAAGGGAAGCGGGAAGTGATCACGCTCCGTGGCCTGATTGAGTTTGCGATAGTCCACGCAAACGCGGATCTTACCGTTGTGTTTGAGAGCAATGACGATGGGGCTCACCCATTCAGAATGTTTGACCTCGTAGATCAAACCGCAGGCTAGAAGTTTGTCAATTTCAGCCTTGACTTCGGTCCACGGTAATTTGGGTTGAGCTGCATCGTTTGCTATACAGGACGTGCATCGGATTTGGTAGGAATTTGTTGATACCCCGAAGACCTTTATAGCTCCAGGCAAAAATGTGTTTGAACTTTTTGAAGAGCGTGATGGCGCGTGCTCGATAGGTGGTCGGAAGATTTGCAGCTAGGCGGACTGGTTGATTGTTGCCAACGTCCACAATCTCCACCTCAGGGGTTTGAATGTGAGGAACAACTTCCGCGTCATGAACAATATGAGCGAGGAGGTTGAAACATGACAAGAGGAGCTGCATTTTGTGTTGTGAAGAAAAGGTTGTTGAGCGCCATCCAACAGTGGTTGCTTCATGACAGCATGAACGTCCAGCTTTGCAGGAGAAAGTGCTGTGGCGGAAAAATGGTCAAGACGTTGAATTCTATTGCAAGGAGCCAGGTAAGGGTTGAGCAGAGCAGCCACGGTACCGTCACGATCGAGTCATCTCTCCCGAGGGATCAAGATATTCGTGGTAGGATGAAAGAGGCGTGACTCGGTGGTGGAGCCCGAACTTGATAGATATTCCGCTTCTTCGTAATCGATGCCCGAGAGAGAAGGTTCGGCATGTTCAACAGAGATGGGCTTGCCTGTTTCCAAATCCATGGTGGCATTGAGATGACCATCCGTAATGACGAAGCTGGTCCGCGGGCCCAAGAATGAATACTTTTGGCCTAACGGAGAAAAGGTCTGCCGACCAACATTTCATAATCACCGGGATCTTCACCGGCTTTCCAAACACCGAATTCTAGAGGGAATCGCAATTCGCCTATATTGATGTGAAGCAGTGGTGTGACGCCTTGAGGGCGCGTGATATGGCCATTGGCCAACTTGATATCATAAGGGGCACGGTAAAGTTGCTTGATGCCCAACTGCTTTCTGAGTTTATCTATGATAAGATTGATAGCACTACCTCCATCGATTTGAACATGATTGACTTGTTGATTGTCCACCGTGGCATGTACCGTGGGTGTGGAGGTAGCCACCGGAAACCAAAATAATGGGGAAGGGGTAATGGCGGTCCTTGAGAGCGTGACGAGTTTCAAAATGGTGGCAAGACTCAAAGGGATTTTGATCTTGGCGAGCTCTTCTTGGAGTTCCAAAGGAACATGAGAGAACGGATCAGCAGGAGCCAAGGGAGCAGGAGTCTGAGGTAACGAAGCAGCAACTTCTTTGAGAAGCTCCACCTCTGCAGCGATGTTGGGATATGTCTGAGAGCGTGGAGGGTGAGAGGACGGAGGTGCGTCATGACGCTGAGCTCTGGTGGTGGCGTGTACATTTGCCAGTGTGCGGCCTTCAGCAGCCTGCATGAGGTTGAGGATACTTTGTCTGACTTTGGGCATGACATGAGGCATGAGTTTATCCAAATCTGGGGCAAAGTGAACCTTTTTGTCTTCAAAGATGAGGGATCGTGGTCAAGCGCAAAAGCAAGGCCGCGTATCATGAGGAAGGATGGTCAAGGGGCGTGATACCCTAGTCCGGGCGTGAAACCAAACCAACCCAATTTGACGGTTGAACTGGAGGATTGAGAGCCTAATAAATTTCTTCCTGGGCTTGTTGATCCATCGGAGGAGTGGCTGCAGGAGCTGGTTGATACCTTGATTGTTGAGGCACGCGTGGTGGTTTTCGAAGAACAGGACGAGGGCCCTGTTTGCCATTTGCGATCCAAAGTTGATAGGCTGTGAGGCGTACGGACGTGGTTTGATTCGTGCCTGGAAGTTGGACTTGAACTTGAGGAAGTTGAGGGCATGCCGTGGTGGTATGACCCCATTCCAGACAATGGTAACACCGAGCTTTAGCAGGATCAAAAGGAGGACGGTTGCTTTGTCCCCGTGGGCTCGCCGAGATTGTTGATACCGCTGAGGAGGTTGTGCTTGAAATTCTTGAGGTTGATATGTCGTTTGTTCTTTGGCGATGGTCTGGACTTGATAAACCATCTTTTGCCGGAAGAGCGTAGGATGAGTACGAGTGCATTCTTCCGTGGCATGATTGCACATGTTGCAGCATTTACAATGAGGAGGGCCATTGGAGGAGTTGCACTCATTGGCCAGATGGCCTTGATATTTGCAGATGTGGCACCAGATTTGATCTGCGTTGCAAAGATTTACAATGAGGAGGGCCATTGGAGGAGTTGCACTCATTGGCCAGATGGCCTTGATATTTGTAGATGTGGCACCAGATTTGACTGCGTTGAGGATTTGAGTGTTGAGGCTGAACGGCAGTCTGAGGTACCATGACAGGTGGAATGAAAGGGAGCTCCTGGAGAGCCACGCCACGGGATGAAACATTAACTGAATGATTGACGAGTTCGATGGCCTGCTCCAAAGTCTTGGGGCTTGGTATTGATCATGAGATGGATAGCAGGAAAAAGTCCCTGGAGAAACCAGACTAGGATCTGGCTCTGCATGGGGTATTCTTGGAGTTTGCTGAGGAGTATATGAAGACGATCCGCAAAATCCCGGGCTGACTCCGTGGGCTCTTGCTGAAGATCATTGAGTTGTTTGAGAAGAAGTTGATCATCATCTGTGGTGCCATAGTGAGAAAGAAAAGCAATCTTCATATCTGTCCAGTTTTGTTTCCAATGGCTTTTGTTTGCCATGAGCCATTGATGAGGGGATCCACACAGCGTGGTGGAAAAGATGTGGAACTTCAATTGAGGTTGAGCTTGACCATTTAGGACAGCCAGAGCCTCAAATTCTTCCATATGAGCTTGAGCACTTTGGTCTAATGGTTTGCCTTTAGTGCTGCCAAAGGTGGGATAGGTCAACTTGAGAGTCTGAAAAGCAGATTGGGAATGGTCTTGTGCATAGAGAGGCGGTGTATAAGGAGGAACATAATGGGGCAGAACTTCCATGGATTTCGTATGGGGTGGCAAAGGAGCGTAAAGACCCCAAGATGTGCAAAAGGAGGTTCCTGTGGTGGAGGACCTTGGGGTCCGTGGTAGGAGGTTTGAGATCGGTAAGAGTGTAAACGGGAAGTGTTTGTTGAAAAGAAGAGGATTGAGGATATGTCTGAACCTAGGGAGGGCCGAAAGAAACATGGGGATAACCCATTCCTCCAGGGGGAGATGATGGTTGTGAAGGCAAAGGAGTATGGCCAGAGGAGATATGAATGTAGGCACTCTCTGGAGTGTGGAAATAAGCTGGAGGTTGCTGAACAGGGGTATGATGAGGTGACTGAGGTTGTGAACAATATCTACACACTGGAGGAGAGCCAGGACGAGAGTGAACACGAGGAGTAGGTGGCGCCGACTGAGCTCGTGAGCGAATATGGCCTCCCTCAATATCATAACCTGTGTCATACATATCTCGAGCAACTTCGCGACGTTGATGGCGCTCCAAACGAGACGCCGTCTGGCTAAGAAGCTCCTCTGGTGTGAAAGCACGAGCAGACATGATTGAAGAAAGATGGAAAAGGAAATCAGACCCGGCAGCGGCGACAGTGTTTGGGGTCTGGGTTCGGGAACTCCTGCAAGACAGCCCTCTGTGAGGACCCGTGGATCAAACAGGAGAATCCGGTAGCTGTGTCACGCGGGATTTGCAAAAGAAACGAAGGAAAAGGAGAAAAGAGAGAACAAAAGAAAACGACAAGATAAAAAATGATGAGAACTAAACTCTTTGATATCGATGATGGTACATGAGCTCTCGCAATCGAGAGGAAGCAGAAGTGAGATAAGACCAAAAACTCATCTAGCCCGTGAAGGGTAGCTCTACTCATATATATAGTACAATGGCCTTTGGCCCAATATAGACACTCTGTCAATTCTCGGTGCCGACTCCTGGAAGGAGGCCTGATTTGTAGGCATGTTGGCGGTGCCTCTTGGAAAGCCTGAAATGACGCTGACGGTGACAGCGCGTCACTTGTCTGTGCGTTGCCTCTTCTTTGGCACGGGCACAGCCTTCTGCGTAGTCTGCTGCTTGGTCTTCTGCGGGGCCTTTGACGACTGACCTGTGCCTGACTGTGGGTCCTTGGCCTTGACCTGGTCCGTCGTGTGCATGAATAGTCCTGTACCAGGACATACAGGACTAACAGGTACTAGTAACTCTCCACTGCTCATAGTTTTCAGCAACTCCTTCCATGCATCCTGGCAAGCTGGTGTCCAATCTATTTGGATAGATTTACTTCTTCCTTTTGTAACGTGCCCCTGCCTAGTCAACTGTGTGATGGGGCTTAGGATATGAGACATATTTGGGATGTGCATCCTCGTAAAACTCACCATCCCAATGAGACTTTTCCTTTGCTTTTTAAAGTCTTGGCGTGGTGGCAGGGACTATAATCCTAAGCTTATCTTCTGCGATTTGTATGCCCTTAGTGGAAACTTGATGCCCCAATAATGTTCCTTTGTTAGTAAAGAAGATGCATTTGGAAGGGTTTAGGCATACCTCGAATTTCTTACAAAGCTCACAGATCTGTCGGATCTGAAAAATATGTTCTTGAAAAGTCGCCAAGCACAGGTCATCTAAAAAAATCCTGAGTAAATCTGATGGAATGTCCTTAAAAACCCTGCACATAATTCTTTGAAAAGCCGCAGGAGCGTTCATAAGGCCGAAAGGCATCCTTCTCATTGCATACTTTCCCCATGGAGTTATAAAGGAAGTTTTTGGTTGATCTTCTTCTCTAATATAGACTTGATTGAATCCTGAGAAGCCATCCATAAATGAATATACTTCCTTACCTGCTACTGTATGAAGTATATCTTCAAGAAACGGTAACGGGTAACAATCCTTAAGCGTGGCCTTGTTTAACTCTTGATAGTCAATGCATATTCTCAGTTTTCCATTTTTTTCGTGATCGCAAGACTATACATGATACCCAAGTTGGGTTCTGTATTTCATAAATCAAGCCTGCTTTCAACATTTTCTGAATTTCCTCTTGCACCAGCATTAGCAAAGCTGGATTTATCCTTCGTAATTTCTACAGTACTGGCTTAGCCTCCGGCTTTAATTTAATTTCAAATTCATATATATCCTTAGACACACCTTTCATTTCTGAATAGTCATAAGCAAATATCTCTCGAATATTCTTGGAATAATTGAGCAAGGTCGTTTTTTTTCACGTGTATTGCTAACGAAGGCCCCCAAAGCTAATTTCCTTTCTTGACCATTCTTCACAATAGTGATCTCAAAAATGTGCTCTTCACTTGCAACGTCAACAACGAGTATTGGATGCAATTTTGCTAAATCTTCTTCGTCTATATCTTCCTCTTTAATTGCTCCCTGACAAAGGTGATCAAATAAGGCAGCCTTGCATAATGCATCAGCCTCTGAATTTTGTTTGCGTGGCACATGATTTATTTTCCAAAAAGCAAAAGCTGCTAATTTAGCATGTACTTCATTACACAACTGCAATAGATGTTCACTTCTAATTCTATAATCTCCAAGGACTTGATTGAAGACAAGTTGTGAATCGCCTCTAATATGAAGATGTGTGATGCCATACTCCTGCGCAATTGTTAGACCAGCCAATAATGATCTATACTCTGCTGCATTGGACGTACAGCCATGGAGGAGATCCCCTTTCTTTGCAAGCACTTCCATCCTCTCATTTTTAGTACAACCCCATGCAAGTTTTAGTTGTAACTTTCTAGAGATCCCTAGATCAAACCATAAATATGCATGTTTTTCAGCTCCATCCTCTTTTACTATCGCAGCCTAGTCTACTAGTAAGTGATGAGTGTTACTAGACATCACCAAAGTTACCTCTTTGTTGATAATAAAATTGCCCATCCCTTCATAAGACATCATGTCCTCTGTTTCTATAAAAAACATTCCCCCATTATTCTCTTCATCACTTTTCGCCTTTCCCTCTCTGTTAAAGATGTGTGACATTTTCGCTCCATTCGAGATACTGCAATAGCCTCCACTCCATACCGGTCTAGCATCAACGGATTTCATCCATCTTCTACCCAATAATAAATCATAGCTTGTGGGCTTACCTGGATCGTCGTAGGATGGTACAACAACAAAGTTTGCCACCACCGTTATCTCCTCGACTATCACTGGGACATCTGTTACAATTCCAATAGGCTTCACTTTGTGACCGAAAAAAAGTTCAAGTATCCGTGACCGTGGGCTTATTCACTTTTAATCCAAGCTGCATCATCACATTATATGGCATGACATTAGAACCAGATCCTCCATCTACATAAATCCTTTCCAAATGTTTCCCTTTAATTGTAGCTTCACACTCGAAAATACCGGGATCTTTTGCAGCTTCATTCACTATTATAGCACTCACTAAGCATTCTTCATCAACATTCTCAGTACAGTCAACATTCTCAGTACAGTTTACACAACTCTCACGATTCTGTTCCATTAGGTCCAGCAATTTCTGTTTGTATGAAGGGGCGACTTTGAGCAATGTTAGCAGATCCATCCGTACACTTGAACCCTTCAACAATCTTTCCAAATCATGTGGCCCTTCAGTTTCTTCTGTTTTCTTGGGTGCAATAGGTAAGTTAGTTCTTAGGTGACCTAAAGTAATGTCTGAGAAGTTCTTGCATGCTTGGCCAGTTGTATGGCTTTGTTTTCTGCCTGCGTATGTTGATACTTCACTGCTTCACAATGCTGAGCATGAGTTTGTTGCCTTGTAGGTACATTCAAGACTTCATCTTCTTGTTCACCTTCCACATTTTGTTCTATCAGATTGATATTTGCACTTGAACTTGTGCTTGCACCTTTGTTTTTTCCCAGATCCTGCTTAGATAAATACTGTTTTACCTTGCACTTTTCTTCTGTATGTCCTATTTCTTTGTAAAATGCACAAACCGGGCATTCTTTTCCATAATGGCCTCTTACGTTACATTTTGGGCAAGGTCTTGCAAAACATGTAGCTTCAGTATGTCCCAACCTTTGGCAAAACGTACACGAATTAATTGTAGCATTTGCTGCTTGCACTTTTAAAGCTTCAGTAAGTTGTTTTGATATTTTTAATAATGCCTGCATGCCCGTTTCAAGTCTATCCGTAGCTTTTGCCACCTCCATCTTGATTTCTTCTTCAAATCGAACCTTCTTGTCTTTCTTTTCATTGTGTACAGCATATATTTCTCCTTCTCTTTCATTTTCCCATTCATGGGTAAGATGTTGATGAGTATAAACTTTACTGTCATCTTCTGGCATCAAAGCTATCGTCTTAGATATTTCTATGGCGATAGAGGATGCCTTATGGAAGGAATCTAGCTGTCCTGCAAGTTGAAGCTTGTATAATTTTTTGTAGACCTTGTACAATGGCTTCAAACCAAGCACAAAAAACTCCACCACATAATCTGTAGGAGTTTGCACTTCCATTTGTTGACATTTCGTTAGATACGTGTGAAAACGCTCCACAAAGGAAGATACACTTTCTCCCATTCGTATGATCATAGTGTGCAACCCCTGAATTAGTGTACGTTTAGAAGACGCAACTCCAAATCTGTCCAAAAACTTCTGCGTAAGAGTGTCCCATGGGCCGCTGCCATAGCTTACTTGATAGCTATACCATTGTTTAGCATCTCCGCTCATGCACTGTCCAAATGATTTTACGATACTCTCAGGACCATTTTTCTTCTTCCCATATTGTTCAAACCAGTCCTCAAATTGGGTGATGAAATCCTGGGGATTCTTGGTTCTATCAAACATTGGAGCAGGGGAAGGCATGGTGACTTCAATATGGTAAGGATGTACTACTGGAACTGCTTCTGAACTTCTTACGACATTATGATACTGATCTGCAGCATTCTGGTAATGTTGGTCTGCCATTTGTACAGACCCCTCTGACTCGCCTTCTCTTTCCATGGATTCGTATAAGGCCACTCCACTGCAAAGGTCCCACCAGAAGTGCCAAAATGGTGATGGTGTAAGTGGAGCAATACACCAACTATCTTGACTACTTATCTCAATATGATTTAGCAATCACTTTATTCATTATTCTTCCAAACTATAAAACTTTTACCACTGTTATCATCCTTCTCTCCCTGCTGCAGTCAACACAAGATAATAGACAATCTCTCCCTGCTGCAGCCAAATGCAAATGAAAAACTTCAAACTAAAACAGTGATAATACAATATTGCATCCGATCTATTACTTCCCAAAACAAAGCAGGGATATTTCTTTGTATTCAAGCTGCAATTGACAGTACAGTATAAGTCCAAGTTGGACATTCAAATAATTGTTTGCTGATGATGCAACATCAAGCAACAATAAGATTTACAATAAGGCTTATTTCCAGGTGAATGCTTTTGCTTTTCTTGCTTAAAAATGCAGGTAATATGCTCCGCAACTTCGCAAAGATATAATAACTGCAACGAAATTAATCAACTTCACAATGTAGATTCTTCAAGATTTGCGTGTACCTTTCAGAATCGTAATAATCAGATGTCTCTCATGTAGCAAAGAAATAATATGCTCGGTGAACTCACAGAGACATCAAGCTGCTGCACCACATTTAAGAATGGAGATATTGCTCTATCCTTTATCATTTGGAGAATTCAACGATATACTGGAAGCAATAATGAAGTAAACATAACAATTCAGATCTTCACAAATACAAATCACAGATAATTCTATGCAATAGGACTGCACTCACTGGAATAATGGTGTTCCTGGAGCCGTGCCAATGGATTGCTTCTGCCTTCTTTTATGTTCTCCAAATCAGCCGATTTCCATGCTCGGTGCTCCCATGTGGCTGGAGCTGATTGTTCAGCCGCTTGAACCACACGGAATGGGACCTAAACCGTCGTTGAGAATCAAGCAAATGATATGAAATGGTCTTCCTTCCATTTTCGGTCGGCATTACGTTACACCTTGTAGATGCCACTTTTAGGGCCATGCTAGTTCAACTTTGGCAAGAAAAAATTGAAAAAAATGTGAAGAGGCTTGAACATTGAAGGGGGCACCATGAAAAAACGAATGAGAAAATATAGTAAACTGAGTGGCTTGAGACAAAGATTTCGGGCAAAGATCGTGATAAATGACAAAAACCACTTTGTTTTCTCTCGCTCCTCTTTGACATCTTTTTGTTTGTTTGTTTGTTTGAGTTTTGGTAGAAGCATCGAAATTTTCTCGAGTCAGTTACCATTACATATGCAAATAAGGGAATGCAACAAATGTGGATGGGCACTGAAGAAATGGCAATCATGAATGGAAGCAAAACTGGAAGATAGTCTAGGAAGGTTTTGGAATGTTGATAATCATGATGAAAATGGTGGATCGTATTTAACGCAATCTTTAAAGTCAATCCAAAGATGGACCTAAAGTTGTATCTAAAACCGCACTGCTCGGGTCTCCGTGTAGGTGTTTCTTCGATTATTGACTCCAAAAGTTGAGTGTATCACTAGTTTGCTTCAAATTTGAGCATCTCCACGATTATAGATAGGCCTATGCAAATCTTTGCATGCTTGTCGGGACTTCTCTTCAAGTATAGGTCTGATTCCCTAAATAGTATTGAATGCATCATGAACTTTGAATATATCCTTGTTTTACCCTGTAATGGAAAAAAATAAAAGTGTTGCACTTGGCACTAGCAGAGACACTTAACTCCAAAATGAGCGGAATGAAGGGCATCAAAATGATGGAAATGAGGTCGTATTCATAAATGAGGGTCAAGATTGGGCAACTGCAGGGCCTTTTGGACATCTAAGATGCCAACATAAGTAAGACAAATAAATGGCTAGTGCAGAATGTTGATAATGGTCTCTCCATTGAAGAAACTGGTGAGGTAGCATGTGCTCAGATGATTTATGTTGACCCCTTGTGGGTCAACAATGTGGATGATTGCAGGTTGGACAAGATCCAAAGTAGATACATAATACATGTATGAGTTTGAAGAGATTACAATTCACGTTGAGTAGCAAATACCTAAGCAGAGGTGTTTATATGTTGAAACATGTCTGCGAACATATAAATTATCATAATCTGCATCTGCTCTATTCTAGCAGCACAATAGTTCATGCTTTAGTTAAATATAGGGATAGCAGAAACAAAACAAAATTGCAAAATGAAATTGAAATTAGTAGAAAGCAGGACCTTAGTAATGAGTTATCGAGGTGGTGCTTTTTTAATATGGTTGGATTTAGAAGAGGCTCTGAAAATGCTCAGCTTGAAGTAGTTTCTGTTCCGACTCCAATACGACAAATGAGAAAATTAGCACTGAAAAAATAATTGCAGTTTGTGGCAGTTTGAAGAGATCCGTTTAGTTGGACCAGGCCCATTCAGTTGAAGAAGCATGATCATATCTCTTTATTTGAAAAAGCATGTTAATACATGTTTTGAACAAGCTTAAACTCATGCTTTTTGGTTTTTCTTTGACGATTTGGATCTTCTCATAGTCCTATTATCTTTATTCTGCAGAAACATTACAGGAACAAGCTAAAGCAACAAAATAATCTTAAGTGCAAGTTATGAAGTTCGGTTTTTTCAGACCCAGATCAAGCAAATGGATTATGAAACAAATTGAGTTCTTGGCAGCTGGATCCTTCCGAGATGTGCTTATTACAGTTCAAGGCATTTTTACTTTCAAATAATTAACCTTTTTATCTCCCACAGCCTACGGACTATTTAGAGTTGTCCCTTGATGAACCCAAGTGGGTTCATTCGTACACTTTTTTTGAAATTCTATTATAGCTCCGAGATAAAGAATTTGTCTACATACTTACAATGTGTTGTCCTCCATGAGTGTACATATAAGGAAAAATTTATGAAAAATATAGAAAGCTTCTATTACCAAATATAACGTGGAGCCGAATGCAAAGAGGTCAAGTTTATTCTCAAAGTCTTTAACATTTCTCACATTATTTTGCAAAAATGATTCTTCCTAGGAATTCTAATTCTTCCATGTTGTAAATCATGATATGAGAAATCTATCACAAAAAGAATTAGAAAAATCTATGGTAGAATTTTCGAGAAATAATTCCTTAAAGTTTGAAGTTCAGAAGTTCTTTATGGACCCAGTTAGGTCCCCAGAGGGTCAAAACTTTGAAAATTCATAGTACTACTCCACTTTTTGAAAAAATGAAATCCATTTAGCAAGACGTGTGGTAGTTAGTATCTATTTCCACTAAAAAATAATAGTACCTTCACATTCTTATTCTATTTCAAATATTATGGATATGAAATGGTTCCTGGATGTCTGTTTTTCAGAAATTTCTTACAGACCTGATTGGGTCTCTCAAGGATTGAAATTATGATTTGCTCATTGATACATCAAATTTTTACGAAATCACATGAAATTTGAAAAATGAGTAGCATTTGTCAAATATGTTCATAGAAAAATTAATGTTATCTTGAAATTTGTATTCCATGTTGAGTGTCATGAGATTATATCATATTATCGAAACCATTGAATTGGGTGTATTTCAAGGTGCGATTGTGCCAAACTTGTGAAGAATTTTATTTTCCCATTGAATATGGTGGTACAACTTCGAGTTAATCTTACAATTCAGGTGTTCATATTTAAAATCTCATAAGTGTCACGAAGAACTAGTCCCTAATATGGAGAAGGAATTGAGGGACCCATACAGGTTGATGAACCCAAACAGGTCCCTGAGACAACTCTAGTGTTAGATTGAGATTTCCAGACCAAAGAAGAGCCTGATTGAGGCCATATTTTAATAGAGCTTCCATAACAAAAAAAATTAGAGTCCATACATGCAGTACTGCCTTCCAGCTTTCCATAACGAAAGATTCAAAATTGTAATGCAAATTTGACGGTCCATGTTGTTCTTTTATACATTGCAACTCATCTGTTGTTCACGTTTCTAAACTTACTGAAAATGCCTAGGACAGACAGCTCCAACTGAAACCAATTACTACTCTAAGGGCATGACTATCTTCCCATGTTTCAGCTAAAGATTGAGCACCACTTGATGTAGGCATGCACACGAGCACGATGTTGCAATTGGTAATTACATCAATCTGGAGCAGTTGAGTACTTATTGTAATCAAACAGAGGAGAAATAAAGTGATTATGCAATAGCAACTTACAAAATAACAATAACTTCAAAGAATTTGTCTCATATATTTTACAAAATAATAATAACAACTTCCAAACTGTTTGTCTTATATAGTAAGGGGTCATATTAAGGGGTAGGAAACTCTGCCTACAGGACACTAGATTACCAAAAAGAAACAAGCCAAACCTTTCCATAATCATATAGGCCATGCCAAATGAAGACCATTTAGTTTCTCCCTTTGAGAAATTGTAAGTCACTTTAGCTGCCACATACATTGAGAATGACTCACTTTAATCTAAACCTCCATGTCTAATTGCCACTATAAATTATCCTTCACATAAACAAAAAATAATTTCTCTATGGTTTTCCCTCTATACATCAAACAAGGTAATGACTTTTGTTTCTTCCAAATTAGGTGAATTGCTATTTTTTGCAGTCTACTACAATGTTGCACACACTATTGTGCATTGTTATTGCATTCTACTAGTGATCTTATAGAAACTTTGAAATCTTATAAATAGGGAGACCTTCCAGGTGGGAACATTGTTGGCTTATCATTTATATATTAGTGGGGACATCTTGGTTGGGAGCAGCGTTGACTCATCATTTACAAGTTTCTAACTTATGCCAGGCAATGCTAGGCACTATAACTATAACATTATATTATAACTATTAAGAAATGACAATGTTATATGTGTGTCATATGTCCAATAGGATGATATGACGTATGACATGCAAAAGTGGCAAGAATGAGGTTACTAATGTGATATGACCTATAACATGCAAAAGTGACAAGGAGGTTTTGTTATGATTTTTTTGAGTTCCTTTTGTATTTACTATATGCAACTTTGGGGAGATTACAATGATCATTTGCACAATTTTCTTATTTACCACAAGCAGTTAACGCGAAGGCCTTCGCCACCGCTGCTTTGTATTTTTTGGTTTGTGTTTTAAGGCTATATGAAATATGAGGTTTGACAATAAGAAAGGAGAACTTGTTTTTTCATTTTACATTTTTCGTTAATCGTATCTCCAAATATCTATTCTATTTATTCGTTGAAGATGGAAGTCAGGCTTCTTCAGTTGAATTCGTTAATTTTCTTTGACAAGATAACTGAGAACGTCGAACCGAAAGAAATAGAGTCAAAAGGTCTAAATGGAATGTGTGCTATAGTTTTCTTAGTAATATTACATATTCAAATGGGAAATGAGCAAATGTTTATGTAAATTTCATGGTCAATAGGCTAAGGAATGTTATAATTATTGGTTTACGTACAACATTCTGAATAGGTTAACTTTAACTACGCTAGGTAGGTGGTAGTCTCTTGGGTGTCTTGATGTTCATATGACACGCTTCACAACAAAAATGCGAGCCCTCAAATGAGCAAATGGGTATGTATAGGCTAAGAAATTATATTATGTTGATTTTTGTACAACAATCTGTACAGATGGTTAACCATGCTAGGTAGGTTGGTTAGTTTGGAAATAATCTGAGCATATAAAAAATAACTCTTATAGTAAAAAGCTTTTAAACATGTTTTGGGTGATTCCAGTGATTCCATTACCTACACATCAAAAATGAACGTCCATACTCAAACACATCAGATTTATTCCAATACGATGCCAGCCATAGCTTTTCATTGTTGTACTTCAAAGCTGAAGATCTCAAAAGTTTCAACAATGGTCTAGATCCTGAATATTTCAAAAATGGTCTAGCAAATGTCTAATTTATGGGTTTTGATGCATTGTATTTTATTTTTTTTAGCTGTCAAGATTAGTTTTCATAAAAATTACAAATTCTACAAACATAAAGTCCCTTCTTAGCTATGTTCTTCACAAAATTATAATACCTTTTTCCTACAAACATAAAGTTCTTCTTAATGACACTTTTTTTAGATTACAAAAGAGAAAATTTCCACTTATCTTGAAAGAGTTAAAAACAAAATATTAGTACAAAGGCTCATCCCTTAAAAGCAAATGTCCATTTACTTGAAAGGTGCCCAAGCAAAATGTTAGTACATTACATGTATCATAGGAAGCCATCTTGAATCCATTCCAGGCCATGCTATCTTATGCTATGAGCTGCTTCTATATCTATCACAGGAAGCCAATCTGAATCCACTCTCGGCCGCGATATCTTTTGCAAGGAGCTGTTTCAAGTGATTGTATATTACATATCGTCAATCTTGTGGCCGCGATATCTTATGCAATAAGCTGCTTCAAGTAATTGTATTTACATATCATCAATCTCAACTTGTGGTTTCAAGGCAATGGATTTTAATGTCCCCACTTACTAGACTGGTGTTGACTATATTCAAACTTATGATCTCGAGTGTGGCAAATTTAAGGTCCTACTACTGGACCATTCCTCGAAGGGTTTTTTTTCTCAATACATATGCCTTCTAGAAAAGAAGAAAAAGAGAATTGTATGCTAAGTTCAAGTCAATACAGTTTTAAGAATAAAATAGAGATCAGTTCAGAATCAAGTCGTCATTAATTGAGTTGGTGCTTTACCATATTAAGTGTTAGTCCCGTGCAGCCAGGCACTGGACTATTCCTGAGCACAACACAAGTCAAAGGCAAGGGTCAAGATCAAGCGTCAGGCAGCAAACCCAAGCCCCCACTGAAAAACACGCAGGGACCCATGCCCTCGTCAAAGAAGAGGACCAGACAAGACAAATGACCACCTCCGGGGAGTTTGACCTTAAATTAGCGGGATTTCGGGCACTAATGACGGCACTGCAAAGGTTCCCTCAAATCAAGCATATGATCCAGGAGTTGGTAACCGAGATCATAAGGCTCTGCCACGTATCTATTTTGGGCCCAAGGTTGTTGTACTATATATATCAGTAGAGTTAGATCTCAAGTTTTTAGATGAGACCTAGTATCGTCGTGTTTCAGTTTTCTCGTCTCAGCAAGACCTCATATATTCCTTTTGATATTCAAAGGATTCTTATCTTGGCATATAGTTTCCTTTGCTTTTCTGTTTCATTCTTTCTGTTTTGATTCGTTTGCAAAATCCCGCGTGACACACTATACTAAGAATTTGTCTGTTTGATCTAAGGGTCCTCACAGAGGGTTGTCTTGCAGTCGATCCCAAACACAGACCCTAAACACTGCTGCCACTGCCAGGTCTGAGCCAAACTGGGCTAGATTGATCGCCATCAACGCAGAGAAGCTACTTGCGACATGTACGATGCTGATTATGACATTGAAGGAGGCCACTTCCTCTCGTGTGCTCATTCTGTACCTCCTACCCCTCGCGCATGTTCTCGGTCGGGGTCACCCCTACTTGCAAAAATTGCTCTCAACCACGCTATTACGCATCACACTCCCGTGCATCAGACTCCTCACTACTCTCAAACACCAGAAAGCACTTATATTCGTATTCCCTCTGGACTGATGCCATTACCTTCGCAATCTTGTTCCCCACAGCATGGTATGGGCTACACTCAGGTTGCTTTTGGTTCCAACCATGTCCAAGAATTTCAGTCTTCTCCATCTTTTCAACCTCTTGTTAACATCTACAACATTGGTGATCTCAAATTGAATGAGGATGGCCCCCAAGGGATCTTGTCAAATGACACCCAAATTTCAGGATCTCCTGGATTCAGTGTCCCCATGCAAATCCCTTGCTCATAGCCCTCGGTTATGCCTCCAGGACCTGATTATTCTTCTGCCCTACCACTTTACACCTGTGTTCCCGTCCTCCGGTCGGTTGCTCACAACCAACTTACCTATCCGATTTTTGAGAGTACGAAGGGAAAGTCCATTCTTGATCATAGCGCTCAGGCCCACATGGAAGAATTTGAAGCTCTGGCTATCTTAAATGTCTACTCTCAGACACAGCTCAAGTTTCAAATTTTCTCAACCATGTTGCATGGAGCACCTCATCAATGGCTCATGGCCAATAAATGTCATTGGAAACAAAACTGGCAAGGAATGAAGACCGCCTTTCTGTCACATTATAGTACCACCGATGATGATCAATAACTTTGCAAGCAACTCAATGATCTTCAACAACAACCTACGGAGTCTGCCCGTGACTTTGTTGATCGTCTGCATATCTTGGTTAGCAAGCTCAAGGAGTATCCCACGCAGAGTTAGATTTTAGTTTGGTTTCTGCAGGGCCTCCCTCTCGCTATTCGTCTTATGACTGAATACTTGCGACCCAAGACATTGGACCACGCTATCGAACTGGTCAATTATTCTGTCAATATGTCTTCCCGTGGCATTCTCCTCACAGATCTCCCTTTCATTCCTCATGTTATGGTTCCACAAAATATGGTTCAACCTTATCCATCTGCTCCACCACAAAGAAGCCAAATTTGGTGCCACATTTATAAGTATCAATGCCATCTGGCCAATGAATGCAATTCTACTAATGGTCCTCCTCACTGCAGACGTTGCAATATGTGCAATAATACTATTGAAGAATGCACGCACTCTCATCCGATGCCTTTTCGATAGAAAATGGTCTTTCAAGTTCAGATGATACCTCAGCAATATCAACAGCCTCAGCAATATCCACAACAACACCATTATCCACAATCGCTGCCACCTCAGCAATCACGAGGACAAAGCTCACGTACTCTATTTGATCCTACGAAAGCTCAACGTTATCACTGCCAAGAGTGGGGCCACACCACCACGGCGTGCCCATAACTCCCCAAGTACAAGTGCAACCTCCAGGCACTAATCAAACTGCCTCGGTGTGCCTCACAGCTTATCAACTCTGGGTAGCCAATGAGAAACAAGGCCCCCGCCCTACGTTAAAAAAACCACCTCGCGTGCCTCAACAGCAGAGGACCCATCAAGCTCCTACACCTGCTGTCTTGGACCAATAAGTTCAAGAAGAGATCTATCAAGCTCTCAACCCTTTGGTACAACCGTCCAACTGGGTTGGTCTGGTCTCACGCCAGCACCTAAGTACCTGACCTTTGATGCTCACGCCTTAAGACACGCAAACTGCTTTTGCAGTGGACACTATTCCTCATGAGGAACATAAGACGGTACATTTTGTCCCTGATCTAGGCAAGCTCATGCCTCATGTTATGCCCAAAGTTCGTCAAAGTAATCTAAAGCTCATGCAAGCTACTGAAGGACGCACGCTGGCCAATGATCATGCTACCACTCGTGCTCAATAGCACCAGAAGGTGCCCTCAACGTCCACGCCCGCCTCACGCACAATATTGCTGCTGAAGTTGAACTCATCAAGGAAGTTTCAGCCTCGATGCCCCACACACACCATTGGATTCTCCGGATTCTTTAGCGCATGTTCACTTGGAACTGCAAGAGGAGCTCGCCTCTCCACCGTTCTAAAGTTATGTCCTGCCCTCCGGGAACAATTGCCGCTACCCACTGTTCTTGTTAGAGCTGTTGCCACTTCCACACCCATGGTTCATGCAACTGTTGGAAATCGCCGGATCAATCATGTCCAGATTGATGGAGGTAATGCTGTCAACCTCATCACGGATAAACTCAGGAAACAACTTGGCATCGCTCAACTATATGCAAACAATCTTGCAGAAGCGAGATGCCATAACCGGCATTATTGATGCAATGTTGGCGCCAGAATAGAAGCACCATTCGACGCCATAACCGGCATTATGGGTGCAACGTCGACACCGGCAAAACAAATTCAGAATTGGCCAGCAACAGTCATTGTGCAAGAGCAAATAGTTGTCGATTCAAAGAAGCCTAGCATGAAGCGGTAGCGACCCTTCCTAAATGACTTTTTAACGACCTACAATAAAATTGTTAAAATCCGATCAAGATGTTGCACTGAGACTATCCTCCTATTTCGGCATTAGATAGATAGATAGATAGATAGATAGATAGATAGATAGATAGATAGATAGATAGATAGATAGATAGATAGATAGATAGATAGATAGATTCCTAGAAACGGGGGTATTTGGCTCAAATGGCAATAATGTTTTTTTGTGATCGATCAAATAAAAAGTGGCCATCATGAAACCTATAGATGAGAGATAGGTAGGTAGGTAGATGGATGGATGGATACATTTTTAGCTTATAGATAGAGAGAGACGTATCTAATAGCTGTAGAATCAATTAAAGCGGAGTTGAAATTCTTTAAGTTACAGTGCTTTAGGGTAACTATAAAAAATAACTCAAAGAAGTATAAATTGTGAATTTCAACTCCAATTTAAGATGGATTTGATCTAATTGAAAAAATCTTACTCTAATCTATAGTGGTCATGACAGCAACTTTTGCATTTGAGGAGCTACAAAAACTATACTAACATATGTACAAGAATCTTTTTATTTAGAGGGTATTTTTGAATATTTGCAAACTTGTAGGGTATATTTGAAATTTTCCATTCAAAATAGCAATTGTACACAAGATTCTTCACCCTAACAAAAAATACACCCTTGCAAAGAATTTTGAAGACCCTTTTAATATAGCAACTTTAAAAGTCCATGAATCAGATTCTAGTGACTACACCTGTTCTCTTAATGAGTTTTATCGCATGTTCTGATTCACACATAAAAAAAAGGAAAGGTAAGCTGTGCACTCAAAATGGTGAAGTTGCCCGTGTATAGAAATCTTAAGATCTTAGGTTCTTGTTGGTTGCATTTACACTAATTTCTTCGCCTTGTAACAGCATAGATAATGCAGTCAGCTTCTAGATAGGACTGTTTTCCTTTCAAACTGGTGACGGAGCTCTTGGTTAAGCTGGCTTGTGGCATGGGCTATATGAGAGGATATGAAGCTGTGCATGGTGCAGTTGTTTCACTGTGCACATGCACACATGAACCCCACAATGAAATTGTTCTTGTTATCAATGCCAAAGTACTATACATACAAGGAGCATGCCCCTGATTTTATTATCAAAAATTGGGATGCCAATACAGCATCAGAATATACAGAAGTTACATAGCCTTACCTGAATCTTCAATAGAACTTTCTTCGCCAGTTTGAGAAACCACCTCATCTGAACCCACTTTCCCAAATTGTTGTTCATGCAGCTCATGTAACACTTGAAGTGAATCTGCTTCTAAATCAGCAGCAATAGCTTCTGCTTCAAGGTTTTCGGCTTCCTCAAAATCTTTCAGATCGATTGCCAAGTGCCGCTCATCTCTAGCAGCTGCAGCGACAAGTCTTAGTCTCTCGCAACGTGATTTTGCAGCAACTTTGTCTTTGACAATTATCAGGCGTTCTAGTTCTGTTATAAAGGTCCTCTTTGATTCAATTTCTATTTCCAGATTGTTAAACTCCAATGTATAGCTTTCAATTTCCTTGTTAAGATTATCCTTCTCTGCTGATAAAGATTTTGCCTCAGCTGCCAAACGTGCTGCTTCTTTGAAGTTTCTTGTAGTTGCTGCATGCTTTTTCTCAGTTTCTAATTCAGGTCCTCTTTTATCAATAAAGACCAACCTCTGCTTGGCTCTTGTGATCTCTTGATGAAGCTTAGCTTTCGATGAAGATAACTCCTGTCAAGCATAGTTTAAATTAACGCAAATTGGAACAAATTAAAAGGCATTTTCCCATAATTGACGTACACATCAAACAAAAAAGAAGCAAAAGAATAGTAATTGCTGAAACTACTTTTCTGGTTAACCAAAATATGCAAGGTTCAGTTAGCTAATTCCATTGTTTGTAAAAATCAACCAAGGAAAGCAATCACTCATTCTCCCAGCATTATTGAAATATGCAATACAGAGGGAACAGAGTAAAACCCAAACCTCCATGATAGTCCTTGCAGCTGTCATCTCTTGCTTGATGTCTTGAGATTCCTTTAAGGCCTGGTTTTCCTTTTCTGTCAATTTTATCTTTTTGTCTCTCATGTCTTTAGCAGTTTGAACTATGCTTCTTCTGCGCTCAAGGACTTCTTGGAAAATACATACTTCTTGCAGTGCAGATGATGCAGATCTCTTAAGAATAACACTCTCTTCCTCTGCACATGACAAGCCTGCCTTCAACTTTTCTCGTTCTCTCTGAATATGCTGGGTCTCAATTTCAAGGTCTCCTAATTCAATTGATAAAGCTTTAGATTGCAACGCAAAATCCACTTTCTTATGCGCAAAACCTGCTTTTGCTGTATTAATTCTTTCTTCTATATTAGCAATTAATGTATCATGCTTAATAATTTGGGCTTCCTTAAGCTTAACCAGAGCAAGCAAGTCTTGCAACTCATTTTCAAGTAATGTCTTTTCTTCAACTAACCGAGTTTGTTCCTGTAAATCAATAGATGTAGATGCCTCAATATCTCTGTCAATTTCGCTATTAGCTTCCTCAATCTTGGTCAATTCACCCATAAGCTTTGTTCTTTTTAATTCCAAGGCCGCCTCCTCGACTGAAAGAAACTCAATCTTCTCATTGTTTAGCTCTTCAGCTTGTTTCGTGATCCTTTCAGCTGCTGTCTCTGCTTCCTAATACATCAAAACAAGCATAGAAAGAATCAATAACCTTTTGTAATAAGAGCATTTTAACATTTTATAGTAAGAGTGTCAATCCTTCCCAAAAAAACAAATTTGTAGCAAAACAAGCAGCTGTCAGAAAGTGCTCTGCCAGCAAAGGAAACCCAAACTTTGATATGCGAGATTAGCATCAATGAATAGAGTACGGCAGAGCATTTCTTCTTTGATTCAAAAATAAAATGTCCAGTAATAGGTTTTGTTCTTGGCTTTGTGCCATCAACCATGCTGGCATTTATTGTCCTCGAGATGCAAAGGCAATTAAGAAAACTCTCGTGGAAAACTTTATGGAAAAACTAACGTGTTAGCAACTCTACACTTGCAGACCACAAGACTATGTCATCTTATAACCAAGACTTCTTTACTGGCTTACCTTCTGACCTGGCGCTTTTATTTTTCAAATGCCATATCCTTGAGACCTCAGTGGAGAGATGCTATTGACAAATATGATGTTGGAACATTTCTATTTGATTTCAAATGCTTAAATTGTTAAACAGGGCATTTAACCTAAGGGACTCACTATATTTGACTTCATGAAATACAGCTGGCCAGTAGGGACAATGAAACAGCATCAGAGCTAAAATATGATGGTAAATCTGAGTCAATCCTAGAAAAATGCAAGAGTCTGCATCAGCTGTACATAATGAACCACAACATCCTAACCTGGTGTGCCTCAAATAATCAAGGTTTTTAACCACATTTTACACAAAGCTTGCATATGATTATTGCTGTTAACATGAAACGTAAACTAATAAGTTCCATTTGGTGAAGAATTGCTTATGCCATTCATCCGAGAACATATATCATATAAGGTCTCTCAAACCAAGGTAATATGGCCATTGATCCTAATTTGGCGGGCAGCAAAATCTTAATGATATAGATATAGAAAGAATCCTTGATAAGAAAATTAAAGATAAATCATTTAGCAACTTTTCTTTCTACTGCACCCAAAGAGAAGAGGCAAAGCAGAGAAAACATGGAGATCTATTATACCTGTTGTAGTACCGCAAACATGTGCTCTCCCTCTTCCTCAACAGCTATCTGTTTCATCAAAATCTCTTGCAAAGTTGAAAATGCTGAGTCGCAGCTAATTTCAGCATCTTTTAATGATGCTTCTGCCTGCTCTATAGCCTTCTCGGCTTCTAGAATCTGATCACTCAATTTGATAGCTGTCTCAAAGTCGTCCCTTTCACATGCCGCCTGAAGCTCAGATTCCAACTCCTTCCTCTGAGCAGACGCATTTGAAACTTTTTCTGCTGCCTGACGCCTTAGTTGTGCCGAGGATTTACGCAGAACAGATGCCTCTGCAGCTTTTGTTTGGAGATTTTTCAATTTGATATCTAACTCTGCCTTGGCAATCTGCAATCTCCTATTCATTGCTTCGCTCAGTCTCTCATCTATATTCTGTCTTGCTTGGCCTGCTGAGTCATCACGCTTTAGTTCAACTTCATCAGCATCTAACTTGACATTCAGCACCTTTTTATCTCCATACTCGATCTTATCAACATCGCCAGTTTCAGCACTGCTATCTGGGTTTTGTACAGCTGCTTCATCAGTGGTGATGGCTTATGTCTGCTTTCATGCCATCATGACCCTCTGATTGAATTGTACAATTTTTATCTGAGCCAGACTCATGCTCATAGTTAGCTTCTACTTGGGTAACAATATCTGGCATTTCAACTACTTCATTTGGGTTGCTTAATTCACTATGTACTACTGCTATGGTTCTAAAATCTGCATTGATTTTTAGATCTGGCTTGGACCCAGCAAGCGTCCAAGAATCTTTATTTGCATCTTCCAACTGAGGTCCGTGTGAAGATTGTTTCATGTGCCCATTTTCTTCATACTCCTCAGCATCTCTCGCATACCCAATCCTGAGGCCTTTCTTCTTCTTCCTGACTCCCAATTTTGGCAAAGGGAATGCGGGCCTTGTAAAGGCATTCAATGACGAAGAATTTGAAGATGATATAGATCGTCATAAGCTGCTAAGATATCTAAATTCTTTCTATCTCTTTCTACGTTAACATCCAACCCGCTTGTAAAACTGTTATCCAACAACCTAGTGTTTCTTGTAGTTTCTTCAAAGGCGCTGCTTGAATCTGTGATTAGAATCATGCCTTCAGAAGCAGGGTTGTTGACAGGCTCATTGTCAATGGAAGAGAAACTAAGTCCACAAAAGAGTCCTTCATCAAGAGGCTGCGGAACTGCACCTTGTGTAGAATGTAAAATAGAAGGTGTATTTTCCTCTATTTGGGTATCTTTCTTACTATCTCCTGATTTGATATCTTGCAGAGGAGAATCTGATACTACCAAGTCCATTCCCTCAAATAAAGATTCCATGTCAATCTCCCCTTCCTGATGTTCCATGTCAATGCAATTTACAAACTTAGTTGATCATAAGTTCTACTGTACAGATCTGATACTTACCCGGGTTACCCCTCTGCAAAACCAGATGTTGAGGACTCAGATAATCGATAAAGAACCCAAACTCGAATCCATGATTCAGATCCTTATACGACTCATGCGAGTTACTGGGCTGGATCTCCAGCGAACTTAGAATCTGGGGCATTGGTCGGAACCGCTAAAAGCAACTAAATCAACTGCTGGTTTTTTCCACAGATCTTGTCAGCTTAAACACCCTAATGCCTAATCTGATTTGAATACAGAAAGATGCAATTAGTAGTACTTATGCAGAAGAAGCTCGTTTGTTTGTACGGTATTGGTTGACGTGTCAAATACGAGGGTATTTATCTTGTTCAGATGTTGTATAGTTGTTCAGATGTTGTATAGGGGAAGGGAAACACGGGCTCCCCTTCCGCAAAATCGGCAGGGGCCGCAAAATGTGGCAGGCCCGCGACCGGCGGCCCCTGCCGATTTTGCGGAAGGGGATCCCCTGCTTCCCTTCCCTTACAATATGGAAGTTGGGGAATCATATTCTTCTCCAACGAGCTCGTATTCTTCAGCAGCAAATCGTGTTCTTCAGCAGCAAATCATGCTCTGCGGCAGTAGATTCGGCAAGATCCGGCAAGCTTCAAGCAGTTCAGGTAGGATCCGGCAAGCTTCAAGCAGCAGATGGAGCTTTGCAGTAGATCCGGCAAGCTTCGAATAGGGCTTCGTCCGGTGAATTAACCTAACCCTAAAACCTTCCATCGGCTGTTTACCTGCTAACATGCACAGATATACCTGCTGGGCGGAATGGATGCCCCAAGCTGGGCGGAATGGATGCCCCAACTTCCATTCCGCGTTATTGGTGAAGACACGTGGCGGCACACAAATGCACAGTGATGACCCAACTTCCATATTATACGTGTTCTTGCCTACGTAATTCAGTTTGGGATTTTTGTTGGCGTTCCTCAACCGCAATCTAAAACAATCTATACATGACACGTACGATTTCACACCTTCTAGGCCAACACCTGGTTTGGCGCTTCCATAGTTTGGTTAATGATGAGATGTGTCACTAAATTTTCTAAACTATTCGTGGTGATATCGCGCAACCAGCATCGGCTCTGCAAAGCCCACCGACAGCAATCAGGCACTCCAAAGCTTCCTACATGAAGTTTGGTGTGCCACAGGCATCTGAATATTACTTGAAGTGTATAGATAGCAGAGCAGCTACCATATCCGAGGCAAAACAAGAGCAGTCACTTACGTTTTCATTAAAAAAAATTTGGTTTTCTGAAGAGATATTTGTTTTTGTTCTTCTTGGTTATTTTGGGCCCATTGTTCTTATCAGATTTGAGATTGCTCTGTTATTGCACAATGCCTTAAGATGCTCGTTATTGGAGGTTTTTGTGGGACAGACTGTATGAGACCTTTTCATTTTGGTCCCCCTGCCCAATGAGTGTATGAGCCTCACTTGCAAGGGAGGAGTACCCTGCTTGCTTCCTTTTTGAGTGACCTTGGCATTTGAAAAGTTTGGTTGTCGAATTCCTCTGTCTTCACTTCTTCTGCAACTCTAAATTACCTCCCACATTCTTCCTCCACTCCATTTGGTTCTGCTTAGCCCTCCACCATAAGTAAGCTCCCTTTTTAGCAAACCCACAATGTCATATTCAACCATCACCCTGTTTGTAACCTCTGCCTACAACTCTCGCCTTAAACCAAGAACAAATGCAAAAAATGGGCTAGATTCAACAAAAAATGGTGCATCCGATCAGAAAAGGGCGGCGAATATGAGGTTTTAATGCTTGTTGCCAAGTGAATCCCATCATCGGACGAAGAGAGGTATGAAAAAATTCCAATCAGTAGAGCTGTTTGCATGGCACGGCATGTTAAAACTTCGATTCCATCTACCTCTGCTGTAATACGGAGATATATGGCTGGAAGTAGCACTTCATGCGTAATCTCTGCAATAAGTGGTAGCATATGAAAATGGCCAGCAACAAACGAACTCTTCAGGATTCATCCATCCCTAAACATTCTAACTGTTATGATAACAAATCTTTTTTGAGCTCCAAATCGAGGGATTTTTTGACAAAATGTGTCTGGCAATCTGAAAGAAAATAGTGACAGCTTCTTTGTTTATGAAGCAAATATCAGTTCTCAAGGAAGGAATATGTGTGCCTTAGCACCTCTCATCCATGTAATTCCCTTCATTTCTGCTCTAGAACCAAGGCTCAGTTCTCACTCAGTCTTGAGTTGAACGAGGGCAGAAATGGAGATTGGCAGTTCTTGACTCGAAAATCCCTTTAGCCATGGCCATTGCACGCCTATATTATTGGCATACCATGCTTATTATATTGTTTTCTATTTGAAGCTTCCACTACTCTGAGTTACCTCTATTATCGGATGGTAAAGGTATTTTTGAACCATTACTGCCAATGGAGGGACTAAAAGGGTCCATGATACATCCAATGATATTCCAACACAAATACAATTGAGTTGTGAGGGAGAGTTGGAAAGTTTAAAAAACGTGTCTGTTTCAACATTTGATTTTGATGCAAGACTTAGTTTGAAGGGAAAATCTTCAATTCTAGAACTACTAGGTGTGGAAAACATATGGAAAGAACCACCTCCATGGGCATCTCTTAAACAACACAAAACAGAATACATGCTATAACCACCTCCATGGGCATCTCTTAAACAACACAAAACAGAATACATCATGCTGATCAGTGAAACCATTATAATCGGGATTAAAAAACCTCGCCCTTTCGGGTTTTCAAGGAAAAACCCTGACCATAATAGAATCACTAAACAGGCTAGGTTTCCAAAGGTGAAAACAAAATACCCTCAGGCCTACCAGCCTTGTTGGGATGGGCACACAGGTATAGCACATGCAAGTCGGCAAGAAGAAGGGAATAATGCTCGCGCCAAGTTCAACCGCAACAATCTTGTAACAAGAGTGTAGGCTCCCAGCTCAACTATCACGTCCCTTCAGCTTGATATCTGCAAAACAACAAAGAAAATGAGGTAAAAAGCCCATCGGACTGATCCAGGCTCTAGGGCCTTCCATGGCACAAGGCCCACCATGACTCTAGGGTCACCAACCAGGCACGGGGCCTCCATCCAGGCACTAAGGCCACCAACTAGGCATGAAAGCCTCCAATTGTCACTAGGCGAAAAAACAAGACAGCTCCACTTAAGGCTTAATGGAAAAACAAAGGGCAGGTGGGTGGGGCTAGACACTCCAAGAAGAAAGAGATGCTCGTTGAGGAAGCTGATGGGGAAAACCTGCGAGACAAGGAAACTAAATATGAGGACTTCACAAAGGACAAAAATAACTGTCAAGCAACTACCTAGTAGTTCAAGAACTTCATTTACCTTCAATTCCTTGAAAATTAATGGGAATCGACATCTCAATGGGAATGAACAAATTTGCCTCTGCATGATCTGTCTTGGTTAATGGTGAACCTTACGGGTCTCTTTGACCTCGGGGAAGGGTATTAGGCGGGGCCTGCCCGCTTGCCCCATACCTTTTTTTAATTATGGCCAACCTTCTCACAAGGATGGTTAATCTCAAAGTATTGGAAGGGGCATCAATGGTGCGGCTTTTACCGAATCAAGCCGAAAAACTCACAGTCATGCAATATGCGGATGACACCTTTATGTTCCTCAGGTATGACGATGGCAGCTTTCATTCCTTTCGTGAGATATTGATTGCTTTTGAGGTTATATCAGGCATAGGGCTAAATGCCACCAAATGTTCCGTTTTATGGGCTTTAGAGGGAGATATTGACCCTCGTGCTAATGGATTGGGCTTCCGGTCGTGGGCTATAGGGAAAAACAGATTAAGCTATTGGGTTTGCCCCTCTCTGTCTCAGATAATATGAAGGGTCTCTGGGCTCCTATTTTAGACAAACTTAGAAAAAAGGTTGGGTTATGGTCCTCTAAAGGATTATCTGTAGCAGGAAGAGTAACAGTTGCTAATGCTGTTCTGGCCAGCTCTCACATATATTCCTCGTCAGTGTTGGTAGCCCAGAAAGGAATATATAATCAAATACAGGTTATCATTAGAAAGTTCATCCAGGGGGTATGGCTAACGTTGCTTGGTCCGAGCTATGTAGGGATAAAAGGGATGGAGGGATTGGATGTAAGGACCCTTTCATGCAGGCTCAAGCTCTGGCGGCCAGATTTGTCTGGCGAGTTTTACAAGGGGGTACATCTCCTGCTCTGGCATTTGTTAAGCACTGGTTTGATCTGTGCAAGATCCAAGGCAAACCATCTCTTCCTAGGGATGAACTAGGAGCCTCTTTTTGTAACTTTAAGGTGGCCCCTGGCACTTCCCCAGTCATGAGGCGTATTCTTCATGCCCGGAGGGAGGTGCAAAAGAGATGCTCCCCATGACTATACCTCGAGAGGTGAGAAAGCCGGTATATTCGGAACATTCATGTATGGGAAGAGAATGGACGCCCCCTGGCATTAGTTCATCCTCGCATCTTTAAGAAATGGCGAGACCATGGGATCCTAAAATTGCAGCATCTTTGGGAAAACGATAGATGGGTCTCTTGGGAGAATTTAGACTCAAAGTGCAAAGAGCGGGGGGAGGGTGATAGAAAGATACTACGGAAAATTATAGGCAATGTTAAGCTTCTCTTAGGGTCTACCGTGGTCACGAGGAAAAGTGGTCCTGCGGGGTAAGAAGATATACAATGTTGCAAGTGTATATCGGGCCCTTTGTGATGACTCTCCTCTTAAAGCAGAGGCTAGGCTTCAAGTGAATGGATCCGCGGCTAAGCTCCTCTTAGCAAACTCCTGGAAAACCTTATGCTCTAGGAGAATACAATTTTTTAGATGGGAGGCTCTCCAGGGAGGTCTCAACACTAAAGTGAAGCTGGTCCATAGAGGAATTGTGTCTACAGACCTATGTCCTCTTGGGTGCCGTGCTAGCTTAATCTCTTTCACATCTCTTCTTTCTGTCCAAGAATTATTGAGTTCTGGTATTGGATATGCCCTCTTATGAGACTGCATATGCATCAACTTGGATGGCCGAATGTTGTTATGATCTTAGACAGAGATTGTACTGATGCCTCCCTGCTTAGTGTGGCTCTCTGGGTTATATGGAGACATCGATGCGATGTCGCTTTGGGGGGGCAATCCATCTCTATTGAGAAACTTAAGAGTCTTTTCAATAAGGAAGTTGCTTTAATGGCATTGTCCCACCACAGGAAGATGGGGATGAGTTACAATAAGGGATTGGACAGAATTGGTAAGATTGAAGGATTTTATAACTACTTTAAGTGCCACTGGATGAGTTCGAAGGACCTAGACTTTCATGATAGGTCTAATGGTGGAACAACTTGAGTTTAGTGGAGAAAGCAATCTGAGTAACTGTCCAGATGGGGCCTCTCTACCATTATGTTGTTGTGGAATAGGACTTCCCTTAGTACACACACCATTCATGCATAGAGATCCCATATAATTGGCCTAATGCTTCCTATTTGTCCCACTGGGGACTCTCTGTATCTTTATTATTATTATTAATAACAAAAAAAAACACACTCTTACCCTCAAAAAAAAAAAAATTTCCTTGAAAATGAAGGTGTGGAAAACATATGGAAAGAACCACCTCCATGGGCATCTCTTAAACAACACAAAACAGAATACATGCTGAAAAAGAGGCAGGAAAAGTGTGTACCACTAGAAATGCCGAACTCTAATAAAGCTTCTGAGATGTCGGTTGCAGCAAGGCCTAAAGAACGAGAAACTAGAAGCTGTTCACGCAAGGCTGGAATCACATAGCCATCTTTAGCAGACTCAGAGGACCACCGACCATGGGCTTTAAATAAACGATCTGGAACATTAAAAGTTGCAGCAGTAGTAGCTCCACCCCATCTACCAGAATAAGTACCAAAAGCATCAGGATCCTCTCCAATAGATTGCAAGCAATACCGAAACCATGAACGAAGGGTGGAGTAAGAGATCACATTCTTACGGAGTGAAGGGCCAGATGCAGAGCAATGAACACCACGGAAAAGAAAACCACCTGATGGACCATCCACAGCTCTAAATTTTCCCATATAGATAAGAAGCAATTGGACTGGGCAATATGAACCACCCAAACGGGCAATGGAAACCCAAGAACCTACAGCATTTTGATCAGTTTTAGAGGATCGGATGTAGAGACTAGCATGCGAGGAAAGGAAAATTATTTCATGCCAATGTAAAGAAAGCAGTTCCGAGCTACGCAAAAAGGCCGAGAAAGCTAAGACAAGAGCTGTGCAGCGCATGACATCTAACAACGTTGCTAAAGGACCCGCAAAGGTATCAATAATTCTCCTAACCATGTGGGGTAACAAAGGTTGCTTCTTGTTGATACTAGAGGGAATATTTCGTTTGGCTAGATCGCGAACAAGGGAAACCAGCGGGTGTTCAGTAGGTTTACCAAGGCCTGCAACCTGATGATGGAAAGCAATGGATGCCAAGATGTTATTGACTCGTGAAAGAGAAGGTGAGGATGACAAGATCTTAGTGATGTAAAGACAAATAGTCATGGAGGATGAGGGTAAAAATGAGAGATTTTTGGACAAGCACCAAGACTTAAATTCAAACCAAGGTTGGCGGTAAGCTCTCAAGGTGTTTGGAGCCCTCGCGACAAAGGTATATAACCCTTCAAAGGGACAATAAGTGACATATCTCCGAATCCGCATTATCCATAGACATCCAAAACTCAGAACTGAAAACATCTGAAACAAAACACAAAACTCACCATGTCAGAAGCACGAAGTCGAAGCGCAATCAACGGACTAGTAGGTTTTCCACAAGGCAAAGAAGATCTAAAAGCGCCACGCAAAGCATATCCACCGGCTGGAAAATATAAATGGTCTACAAAGCAAGCAAGCCAATTCCCAAACTCATCATGAAGCACTGGCCACCAAGGAGCAGACTCCCAATGGAAAATGATTAACGTGTCTTAGCTACAAGGCTCGGAGGAGGAAAGCAATAGCTGTTAGTGTTGGACCATGATTGAGAGAAAGCATCGGGTGGTGATAAAAAACTAGGATGTGGGTGCCAACAATTAAATTTAGAAGTACGAGCATTATGAGCATTGGCAAAACGATCCCAATCATGCGGACCCCATCTCATATCTATCAAGGAAAAAGTCGTCACGATAACATATAGTCATCAAAATCAATAAGCTTTGATAGATAGTCACCTAATCGGGTTTAGGCTCCGAGGAATCCAGGCTGGTTTAAGGGTAATCCTATGCTTGGAGCACAATATAGAGATCCTGATACACAAGGAATGTAGGTGACTAATACGAGATCCACCCTTTGAAAGGATAAAGTATGCATTTAAGGAATCGCCAAAAGTCAGAACCTGGGAGTTTTGCAAGGACAGAGCCCGGTTCTCAAGGAAATGGAATAGGCGTAAAGCTCACGCAGGCTTGAGGATGAAGATTTCAAGATCGAGGAGAAAGTACCCAAGCAAAATCAGTACTCGGAAAAGAACCATGAAGCCAAACTCCCATCCCGAAAGTTACTAGCATCATAGCATAAAGAAATGGAAGGGTTAAGGGGTTCCCAAATGTAAGCATTATTAAGGAGATCAAAGGAGGAGGACCAAATTTCCGCATGCTCAGATGGGGATAATTGTAAATGTTGGGACCAAGATGTAATGGAAGCATATAGCCTAGCAAGATTGAATGATAAGAGTTTGGAGAAAGGGCCAAAAACCATACGGAAAGACTCAATCATACCCATAAAAGAGGCTAATGTTCGCGCTGGAATGCAGATGGTAGCAAGGAGCTTGAAAGCTAAGTTGAAAAATTTTTGCGTCTTGCAAGAGCAATAGACAAGGAGCCCGAGGTGAGTCAACCGTGAAGCCCAAGAATTTGGCCACATGAGAGCATTCTAGCTAGAACTTATGTAGAGGTAAAATAAAGCCGGCTCCCTCAAAATCCTGCATCACCAAAGCTTAACATTCTTAAAATTAGAAACAGAAGTAGCAAATAAGAAGTCGTCTATATAGGGAATGTAAAGACATCCTGTAGAATGCTATAAACGAACCATCTGTCGCATTAGCTTGGTAAATATGTAGCATGCAGAAGAAAGACCAAAAGGCAAGGATGTGAACATGCAGTGAGTACCCTCAAACTCGAAATCAAGATATGTCCAACAAACAGGATTAATATCTAAATGATGGTATCCAGAGTGGAGATCAAAAGTAAACAAGGCATCATTAGGCTTGATAATATCACAGATTTCCTTTATAGTCTCATATTTAAAGGGAATATGAGCTAAAACAACTATTAACATAGCGAAGGTTCAAAATAAGACGCAATTTGTTTCCAGCTTTAGGCACCATGCTTAAAGATGAGCATATGAAGGGAATTGATTTTGAGACTGTCGCAGCACCTGAGGCAAGCAAGTCCTTGATAGCACCCCTAACAAACTCTGCATGTTGCTGCACATGCTTATGGTTTGGCTTAGACCAAGGTTGGACTAGGGGCCATGGAGCCACAGCTTATATAAACCATACTCCACCCAATCAAGCACCACAAGAAGAACAAAAGGATTCTAAAACCAAACTATTTCAATCTATCATAAATAAGTCATCAGGATGCAAACTTGAGAAGGCAGGTATGTTTATATCAAATAAATACAAAGAACTAACTCATTAGGAAACTCATAAACTATTAAAAGCATAATCCTCCTTGGTCACAATACCAACATCACCATGTCAAATAAAAGGCACCTTATTTGAAGCATTAAATAAAGATATAATAGATAGGCTACATCAATTACAAAGATACATAGTTAAGCTACAAAGATTATTTAGTTAACATTAGTTAGCCCTAGGTCAATAACCGAAGACACAAAGCCATTATTGGAACGATTTGATTAGGGCAACAGGAAGGAAAGAATGTTGCGGTCGGATCAGGCATAAAAGGCGCCGAAAATGGATGTTCTTTGGAAAAAACGCAAGTCCTGTGTTATTAAAATCAGGTATCTTATGCTGTAAATAGATATTGAAGACAAGGCTGATCCAAACGATCTGGCAAGTATAGAGAACTAGGCCGATTTAAGCACCTCTGTCAAGGCATGAATAGGCACATGAGTTTGCACAGGAAGTTCTGATCTCCTCTGAAGTAGCCCAGACCAACCCGTTTTCTAACAATCAAGAGACCATATCTGATCATCACAACTAACAGCAATATTTCGAGTTCTACAGACCGACAAGAGTTACAACAGAACCACAATTGCTACAAAACAGACATTGGTTGTGCACAAAACAGTTTGCACAGAATGAACCTACGGTTCAATCCCGAAATGGAGACACATAATACCGCTGAAAATTGGGATGTAGATTAGGAAAAATGCAACATGCAGATGCAGAATACTGCTAAAAATTGAAAGCTGTAGATTTAAGAACTTGGCAGTAAATTTTAACTATCCATACTACCTAGCTCTGATTGAATATAAGTCATGTAACAGCAGCACACAGAACTATGAGTTAAAGTAAAGGATCAGGTTGAGACAAATTTAAGAATGCCAAACAACTAAGGAATGGGAAATCAGAAGAAACATTTGTTGAATAGTGCTGAACACGGGAAAGAAGTGTGGAAGCTACCAAGCCTGGAAGCTACCATAAAAGTTTAAACTACAGAAGTTACCAAACGCGGAATTAGCATACAAAGGTAGAAAGAACAGCTTCGCTTGAACATTTGGTAGAACTCAGAGAAATAAGAAATTCAACATACTAGCTGGACACTCTCATAAAATAGAAAACAACCTTTATTCGCATGGAACCTTCAAGGACATGGAAAACAGATCAACGGCTGATTAGATGAGTTGTAGACTTGTTAAATGAGTTCAACCTACAAAAACTAAAGGGAAAAAGGCCTGCAGGCTGTTTAAACGCCGACGCTATTTGATATTAAACTAAAGATGCTTATTATTCACCGCATTATCTGAGAACATTGAGCAGCTCTTTCGCCAGCAAAGAAACTACCAAATTGAAGAGCTCATATTTGCTAAATTCACAAGATTTCAAAGCCAAGAAAACTGAAAGCACAACTCTTTATTATCAAGATCACTCCCTCAAAACAGAGAGGCAAAACACATACAATTTAAACATTCAAGCCGGTTTATAAAACAGATTATTAGTGTTTGTCAAAAGGGGAGCCAAGTCATTGAGGAGCCTGGAGCCAAGAGAGATTTAGATGGACGACGCCGCTAAATGGCCCGGTTGTCGACAAATATAGCAAAGATTAGAACCTTTAAGCCCAAATCGGAAACCAAACCGCTTCTTGGAGGTCCTACTTAGCTCAAGCTAGTTTCTGGCATCCCTTAACCGCTTATCACTATCACACCAATTAAATTCTCCCATTTCGTAGCATTCAGCCCACCGTTGGTCCTTCCCCGTCCCTTATCCGCACATAATTTTTCCTATTTGAAACCAAATTTGTACCTTTGTCAATAATCGCTTTGTTGGTCGGATCTAACGCCTTCGAGCCGCATATGACTTTCCGACTCATAAATGACTCCTCAACCTCGTTCAAAAATCCCATTGCTTGATATTCCCATCAAATTTGAGGCGTGGGAGCCCTAGCTTTCTTTGCTCTTCCTTTGGATTTCTTCCCGCAGAGAAGCAACCTTGGATTCCGTGGCTACCACATCCCCTGCTTTAGCACCCACCCAAAGGCTGCAATCTTGGACTCCATAACCGCCCGCCGGACCAGCAATTTTGGATTCCGGAAGGCTTTCCATGGCTCAGTAACCATGCGAGTCTCCTCATCAAGAGGGCACTCTTGATTTTGGATCATTCAAAGAACGAGGAAGCTTCACGTGGATAGGCCTCTTTCCCGGCTTGAAAGAATTCATTTTGGGGCCATTGATGATCTGAGGAGGAGCAAGAAACAGTTTGAAGGAATAGGCAAACAAAACGAAATGGTAGAAAGGGGATAAGTAAGGCTGGATAAAATTCACGAAAGGAAGAACTACAGGAAACTGGTAGCCTGGATCCCTTGCCCAGATCTAAATTGGACGTGATGGTATTCCGAAGGCAAAGCAACAACTATGAAGCACCGTTTGCCGAAATAAAACAAAGCATGGAAGACGTCGAACATGCAAAGGAGAAAGCAAAAAAAACCCACAATGGAAACGTATGCAAATAAAATGGACGAAAGAGGGAGGCTGTGAAGCCGTGGGCTAGACACTCCAAGAAGAAAGAGATGCTCGTTGAGGAAGCTGATGGGGAAAACCTGCGAGACAAGGAAACTAAATAGGAGGACTTCACAAAGGACAAAAATAACTGTCAAGCAACTACCTAGTAGTTCAAGAACTTCATTTACCTTCAATTCCTTGAAAATGAAGGTAAATGTCACATATTATATGTACGATAATATGCACTGTAGAATACTCAAAGAAAAGTGCCTCACTATTATTTATTGACATGCGTAGTCTTAAGAACATAATTTGTGGTAAATATTAGCATAAAGAGATATAATGTTCATGCACTCCCTCAATGAGATTCAAATTAGTGAGACATCATGTATCATAGTCTTTAGTCCATTTGCAAGGCTGCCACAATAAATTTCTTTATATTTAATAAAAATTAGAACAAATAAGGTAATCTCCGAGACACCCAGACTCAAAGCCCACTAGCTACCATTGGGTCTCGGAGAAAAAACGAGGCAATCCCGAATTTGTATTCTATAGACACTAGGCACTAGCATAGCTCCCAATCCTGCTTATTTCTAGACTGACATGCATCCACTATCACAAGATACATAAGTAGAAAGAAATCTTTGCCCTGAGAGTATTCCCTTCTTTTGATTCGGTCCGCCAAATACACGGGAGTCGGGGAAGAGAAATGTTCGCGGCAGCCTTGGCCGCTGCGATACATTTCTTGTAACAATAACCTTACTTCGCAAGTGAACGGTTTTGCTCCGGGTGTCCATTTTCAGTAGGTACTACACACCCCCCTTCCCAAAAGGTAAAAACAGTTTAGGTTGAATTATACCCGCGCGTCCAATAATGCCTCGCCAAGTGGCAAACTTTCAAACTCTGAATGTTAACAATTTTTTAGGCTTCTTCCTGCAACGCATTCTCAGCAAATACTGTTTATTCTCCGGCTGATTTTACCTCATCGATCAGAGATCTACCCAGCCCCAGTGCTCATCCTACCCACTGATTCTGAAGATTTTACCTATTTTCTCAAGATTTTACCTAACATTCCAAAGATTTTGCTACCGCATAATTCAACCTAAATTGTTTCCACGTTATAAAAATGTTGCTTTAGGCAACATTCTTATATACGTAAAAACCAGATACGTTCAATTCTTGCCCCTGCGCTAATCAGATCATGCCATTTGGCAAGTTTCAAATCAAGAATCATGTGTTCATCGCTGCTGTTTTACTTGCAATCTGGCATGATTACCCTACATTCTCTTGATTTGCTTGCATTCTGCTCATGTATGCTTGCATTCCAGCTGATCTTTACCGTTGCTCTGCTTCAAAAATCGAACGTCCCTTGTTTCCACATTTCAGGAAGGACCTTTTGGTCGACATTCCTGCATACGTAAATATAAGGTGTTAAAAATTTTGGCTTATCTCCAATGGTGTGCTGCCACGTATATTGCATTCTTTTAGGGAACGTTTATCTCTATTGTTCGTATTTTGAATTCTTGAGTTTTACTCGACATTCTAAAATCTTTTACTTTACATTCTAAAAGTTTTACTAAACATTCTAAGAATTTTACTGCACATTCTGGGAATTTTGCTCAAACAAACTTTTAGCCAGAGTGAACTGTAATGTTAACACTGCAAACCTATACAAAAAATTCCGAAACAATGAATAGATCAAGTTTTGTCTTTCTTACTGTCTTCTTGATAAATGGTACACGAATCTAAGCTTCAAAAATTAGAGCAGGCATAGGCATGGGAAGACTAAAGAAGCCATTGATATAGATCTCTAACACAGCAAAACTGCCATAGTAAAAGCGAAATAACGTCCAAGGCCGAAAAAGAAAACTTTGAAAAAGAAAGACTAGCCTGGCGCTTCCGCTTGTATCTCTGCAATTGTTGCATATTTCATAAGCTTGTAGCACCTCCAACAATAAAAAAAAAGAATTGCATACAAGAAAAGAAAAGGATTATTAGCATGAACACTAGAAAAGAAACAAGAACCACATAAATCTCACCAAGATTTGTAAGGTATCGTGAAACTTGCCAAGAATACTCCAAAATCGCAAATTTGCCGCAAAACTATAGAAGAGGAACCTGCGTACAAAGATTTATTAGAAAGATTGAAAATGATGATTGTAGATGCAAAAGAAGTTGAATCAAACCTCCAAAGCATCATAGCACCCTCCAAAACTAACGCCCTTTAAAAACCCTCTAGAATGGTCTAGCGCCATCGAAAATGGCATGGCACCCTCACAGACTGCCATAGCCATGGCTGGAGGCAGGGAGCAAAAAGAAAATGAATTTTGTGCCACGTCACAATTTTTAACACCTGTACATTCACATTGCAAGAACGGCAGGCTGCCATGAATTCTGCGGGGTAAACTTTTGCATCTGCACTGATGCGCGTCGGCAGAAGTTTCCCCCACAAAATTGCACCCTGTCGTTCTTGTATACATCAAGGTAAGTGGTTGTAAGTTCTTGCAAAATCTGAAATTATTCTGGATAAGAATGGCAAATGGCATGTCCAAAACCTGTGGAATCTTGATGTCATGGAGCATGAACGAGTTAAGCATTCTTGCCAATCCCTAACCTGCATAATTCGGGCGCTCCGGATTCTGCAGGTCAGGAGGCTGGTAATATGATGTGAATTGTATTGTGCTTTTATCTTTAGATAATATAAAAACAATAAATAGGAGATGCCATGGCATAATGATGACATGGCAATTGGTAATTCAAAAGAAGTTAGAATTTAGAAAACAAAACGTAAGAAAAGGGAAGGAGGGAAGAGACAACGGAGGATAAACGAGATAATTAGAGATTTAAAGAAGCGATTTAGAGGTAAGGCATTATTTTATGTTTTAAAGGAAGTAATCCTTCGGATACAAAATATGAAGAAGACGACGGAATTAATCTATAAGCACAGATTAATAACATGCTGCATAAGAATTTCTACCTCAGTCTCTAATTTTGGCAGAGGTTTCTATCTCAGTCTGTGATTCGGCAGCCTCTTATTCAATTGTCACTTGTCCCTGATTTCGACAGCCTTATCTCAAATCCGCTCTTCCAATTCTTTGTCGATGCTATCTGCCTGGTCGGATATAAGGACCTATGCCATGACGCTTCTATCTGTAATAACGGCAGACAAAAAAAAAGGGGGGGCCCTTATGGATCTGTTTCCTCAGTGTTCAATATATTTGCACATTAGGGCTCGCCAAAATTAGAAAATTATTATTTCATTCCAATATTAAGTTTAAAGGCTGAACGAGTTTCTTTTGAAAATAAAGATAGTTGTAGTTTAGTGGTCAAGGGCTTGGTCTCTTGGCTTGATGGTTCAAGCCTAAGCAAAATCGAAAGTTCTTAAAAAATTTTAAGATCTTTTTCAAAGTCTTCTGATATTTACTTATAGCTTATGGATTATAATTATGTCAATCCTTATGAGTTAGAGTATTATTGAGTTGCTTATAGATACACCTTACAAATGTTAGAAGGGCAATATATAGAACAAGTAAAATGTCAAACTTGACAACTAAATGGAATTGAACTTCCATCATATTGCTAGCCTAGTTGCACTTTGGTCTACCCACGGGGACTAAGCAGAAACCGAGGCCACGAGTGCTAATCACTCGACACTAGCGAGTGGGCACTGACGAAGCTCGCTAGTGAGGACTTGACATTGATCATGTCAAGTTGCACCTAGATGAAGGTTGTCTCATGAGCTAGAGATCAGTAGCTCAGGGTTGCCGCAACATGCTAATTTGGGTTTTGGGTCGATACGCAGGTTCCGCACCCGTGGATCCTGAGGTATTTGTGTTATATATTTAAGTATTAACTAGTGTCGGGCGAAGGAGCGTCACGAAATTGGTATCAGAGCTATATATATATTTGCTCCATATATCAAAGCTCCATATAGATTTGAATGAGAAATGTGAGAGAGCTTTCAAAATTTTAAAAGAGAAGTTGATAAATGCTCCTGTTTTTATTAACGTGGCAGACCCAAGTAAGAAGTATCAGGTTATGACAGAGGCTAGTGGGGAAGGAACAAGAGCTGTATTGATGCAGGACAAGCATGTGTGTGCATATATTTCCCATAAGATGAACGATGCTGAATGAAATTAACCCACTCATGAAAAGGAATTGTACATGCACTTAGAGCTTGGAGACATTATCTTTTAGGGTATCATTTTGAAGTGCATATCGACCATGCTAGTCTTGCATACTTTATGAAACAACCTAATTTGAATTTGAAACAACGTAGGTGGATGGAATTTCTTCAAGGGTATGACTTTCAGATTATTATAAAATGGGCGGTACAAATGTTATTGCAGACGCTTTGTCTAGACTTTTGCTCGCAATAACTATGATTACAACAGATTGGTTGGATGAGGTGAAAAATACTATTGCTACAGACAATTATTTTGGACCGAAATTGAAGGAAGTACAAAAAGGGAATCTGGAGATAAAGGATAATTATAGTTTTGAACAGGGGATATTGAGATACAAGTCAAGAGTTTATATTCCCGCAATAGATCACATCAAAAAAAAGATATTAAATGAATGTCATGATGCAGTAATATCAGGTCATTCAAGATTCCATAAGACATAACACAAGGTGAAGAGGAGTTTCTTTTGGCCAGGACTAAAAGATTATGTTCGTAAATATATCCAAAATTGTGTGATGTGTTTTGCGTGTCAAGTCAGAACAAATTAGGGCACCTGGTATTTTGTGGCCGTTACCTATTCCAAAAAGAAGATGGGAATATATTGGCATGGATTTTATAGTGGGATTGCCAAGGACACAAACAGAAAAGGATGCTATTCTTGTGGTGATTGACAGGTTAACCAAACATGCTCATTTCTTTTCAATTAGGAAAACAATAATAACGAAGGAAACTGCTAATATCTTTATTCATGACATTTTTCGTTTACATAGAATTCCTGCAAATATTGTTTCTGATAGGGATCCAAGATTTACTAATAATTTTTGGACTTCATTTTTCAAGGGAATTGGAACTCAATTGCAGATGAGCACAATCTATCAGCCAGAAATCGATGGGCAAATAAAAAGAGTAAACAGGGTCCTTGAGGACATGTTGCGGATGTATTGTCAAGACAATCCAAAGAAATGGGAAGGTTTGTTAGCAGAGTTTGCCTACAATAATTCTAAACAGTAATCTATAGGGATGACATCTTTTGAAGCACTTTACGGACATGACTGTTATGCTCCAATAAATTGGTATGATCACATGGTTAAATCTGAAATTTCTAGACAGATGTTGGAAGAATATGCAGATAAGGTGCAGCTTATAAGAAGCAGGCTAGTAGAAGCAAAACAAAGACAGAAGCAATTTGCAGATAAGCATCATCGAGAATTCAAGGTTGGAGACTTTGTATATCTCCGTGTGAGGCCAAATAAAAGTCTAACTTAGAATTGGAAAATGTGCTAAACTTGCTCTAAGGTATGCTGGTCCTTTCAAAATCATTAAAAGGATGGGGAAGCTAGCATATCAATTAGAGTTGCCACCACATGTAAAGATTCATGATGTTTTTCATGTTAGTTTGTTAAAATCCACTTTACATGATAGAGATCAATTGCTTCCTGAATTGCAATTAATCCAAGGGAATAATAGCTTTGAAGTAATGCCATCACAAATATTGCAGTATCCGGAACAAAAGTTGTATAGTAGAATAATCAAAGAAATCCTTATACAATGGATGGACTATCATATAGAATAGAATAGGTTTTTTAGAGAAGATGCAACTTGGATGGAATTAAATGAGGCTGAAGCAAATATGCTAAGGATTTTCCGAGTCTTTTTCAATCTATAGCATGTCATGGGATAAGACTATCTAAAAGATGTAGCAAACTTGTTAAGTATAAACAATACATGAAGTTGTGAAGGAGTATAATTTCAATAATGTAGATGTGGTGTGAATTGCATTCGACGAGGACGTCGAATCTTAAAGGGGATAAGAATGTGATGTGAATTGTATTGTGCTTTTATCTTTAAATAATATAAAATAAATAGGAGATGACATGTCACAATGATGACATGGCAATTGGTAATTCAAGGGAAGTTAGAATTTAGAAAACAAAACGTAAGAAAAGGGAAGGAGAGAAGAGACAACGGAGGATAAAAGAGATAATTAGAGATTTGAGGAAGTGATTTAGAGGTAAGGCAAAGGAAGTAATCCTTCGGATACAAAATATAGAAGAAGAGGATGTAATTAATCTATAAACATAGATCAAGAACATGCTGCATAATAATTTTTTCCCGATTTCGACAGCCTTATCTCAAATCCGCTCTTCCAATTCTTTGCCGATGCTATATTTGTGGTCGGATATAAGGACCTATGCCATGATGCTTCTATCTGTAATAACAAATGACGAAATGAAAAAAAAAAGGGGGTTTATGGATATGTTTCCTTAGTGTTTGACCGCTTCTATATTTGCACATTAGGGCTCGCCAAAATTAGGAAATTATTATTTCATTCCAAGATTTAGTTTAAAGGTTGAATGAATTTTATTTTTGAAAATAAAGATAGTTGCAATTTAGTGGTTAAGGGCTTGGTCTCTTGGCTTGATGGCGAGGGTTCAAGCCTAAGCAAAATCAAAAGCTTTTCAGATTTAACATCTTTTTCAAAGTCTTTTGAGCCTAAGCAATATTTACTTATAGCTTATGGATTATAATTATGTCGATTCTTATGAGTTAGAGCGTTCTTGAGTTGCTTATAGATACACCTTACAAATGTTAGAAGGGCAATATATAGAACAAGTAAACCATCAAACTTGACAACTAAATGAAATTGAACTTCCATGATCATGTTGCTAGCCTAGTTGCACCTTGGTCTGCCCACAGCTCCCCGGGAAGACTAAGCAGAAACCGAGGCCACAAGTGCTAGTCACTCGATACTAGCGAGTGGGCACTGATGAAGCTCGCTAGTGAGGACTTGACATTGGTCATGTCAAGTTGCACCTAGATGAAGATTGTCTCATGAGCTAGAGACCAGTAGCTCAGGGTTGCCGCAACATGCTAATTTGGGTTTTGGGTCGATACGCAGGTTCTACACCCGTGGATCCTAAGGTATTGTGTTATATATTTTAAGTATTAACCGGTATCGGCGAAAAGGGGTAATCCGAGAGCAAAAATGCCCTTCCCCTTCCTGTTCCACATCATGTCAAGAAGAGTGGCTGTCCATTCTTGTCTCCTATCAAATAAGAGCTCGCTATATGGCAACCATTCTATCTGAAAATGGAAACTCGACCGCATTCTTGTAGCGACCGGCTGGCACTTTGTTGATTCACATCCATCGCATCTTCATATATTGCCAAATTCAGCTTGATATATCCACCATAGCTTCATATCTTTGCCACTGGCGGTGCATCACCCGGATTAAGATGCAACAATCCTATAACTGCCGTGTTCTTGGCAAACAAAACTTGTTGCCTAAAAAAAAAACTCTGATCTTTGCCCAGAGAATCTTTGATCTTGGTTCAACAAACCCAAGAAATATTTGTTATATGCTTTCCTTGTCATCGTGGAATGCAAGAGGTCGTGCATTCTGGCCATGGCAAGGGCAGCTGGATACCGCCTGTAGCCAGTCGTGCCTAAACAGTGCTTCAGGTTGATGGCATTAGCTAGCTGCCCCTGCCAAGGCCGGAATGCACTCCTTCTTTGCATTCCACAAAATAACATGGAGGTGGATCGCCATTTTTTGGTGAGGGTGAATCTCGTGATGCCATGTGGCATCCTCTCCATTCTAGAATGGAAGTTGGCTTCATCATTCCGGCAATAAGAAACATTACAGACGTTTACAGGTCATTTTGCCCTTTCTTTTCTTTCCCCTGTTTTTGCCCACCTTCGTCCCTGTTAAAACCTCTTGCATGCAGAAGAAGAATCGATGAAAGAATTGATGCAGCGTTAAGCTCTCTTACATGCAAAAGAAGAGAATCGATGGAAGAATCGGCCAAAGCGGTCATCAATAGGGAACATAAATCCCCTGTTTACGCACTACGTTTTTGGTATGAAGAATCGACCCTTCTACAAGTGTCGGTCTGCGCAAGAATCAAGCTGGAAGAAGACAAAGAGAGAGAGAGTTGATGCCCGCAATAAAAATAGAGAAAAAATCCTCACGTATGCATTGCAAAAATCGTCTCGTTATATCTTTAGCTCAACAACCGTCCACCATTTCTGCCTACAAAGAATCCCTTGAAAAAATCTTCTGTCTTTTTTCCCTTCTCGCTCCAGCAACGAAATGGAAAACAAAAACGCTGAGATGAAGCCAGCTTCCTAAGCTTTTGCGATTGCGGGCCGAAGCTCCACATGACATATTCTTAAGCTTTTGCCAGCCGCGTGGCCGATCTTGAAAAGGGGGGGCCGAAATGGCTCCCCAACTTCCATGTTGTCGGGGAACGGAGCATGGTCCTTTTCGGTTTGGAAGGGACCCGCTCCCGGCTGCCGCTGGTCGCGGGGCCCCCCTTCCAAACCGGAAAGGGGTCCCATACTCCGTTCCCCAATACGTCAAGGTAAGTGGATGAGCGTTCCCCAATACATCAAGGAAAGTTGGTTGCATTCTGATTTATTTTTGAATGGAAGACTGCCATGTGGCGATCATTCTATCCCAGAATGACAAACTGCTACGACATTCTTTCACGACCTATAGCAGTAGGTCATCTGCATTTATGCATCTTCCAGAGACCCGGTCGACCGATTTCTTTCAGGAGTCCCGGTCGGGCCCTGCTTCTGTCTTGCAAGATAACAGACGAACAGAGCAAGATTTTGAGTGTATATGCTTGTATCTTGCAAGCTCTAATAGAAGAAAATGGTATTCTGATGGATCTCTAGGCATCGCCAAACCCTTGCACGCTTTCAAAAGTGAAAATAACCCCTGCTGCATGCGATTTTTTGATTGGTTATCTCATGCTTTCTTCAATCTTGGATAAAACGGATGAAACCTGTTTAATCAGAAGAAACTTTTCAAGCTTTTCTTGAAGCCATAGTCTTCCTTTTTTCCTTGACATCGTGGAATGGCCTAGGATGACCATTCCCTGTGTAGCAGGAGCAACTAGCTAAAGCCGGCCCGGTAGGGCTAGTAGGGAACGGCGGCTCTGATCCTTGTCTTCTAGTTACATTTCAAACAGATGGGTCATGTGGTGAGCCCAATTTGGAAATTATTTGGGTATAGGGATGATCCCTTGTATTGGGATTTCTCCTATGCCGGGATGAGTATGGGCATTGCGCTAGGGTTCAATTCCTAGGCTCATTGATGTCTCTTATTTATTTTCTTCTGAGAACATAGATCGTGGTAATTGGACTTTTGGATGCTGGCAATGGCCCTGAGGCCTCTTGAAGTTAAAGCTTTGAAAGTCATTTGCACTATTGCCACCATTCAGAAGTGCGTTGTACTGCTAACAAAGAATTGATGCCGGCAAGAACTATGTATGATCATCACTCTGATGCCAATAACTACTGAAGCGGTTAATGGCAGTGACGCCAGAGTGATCATCTTCAAGCATAGGCTTGTTGAAGCTCAGTTGGGCCACGCTTTTGTTGTCTCTGATGTCGCATGAGCGTTCTATCCAGGAGAGTTGTTGATAGAATACTCAAGCTCTCAGGGACATTAGCGATATCCCTGAGAGCTCGATTCCCCGAGCTTCCATGGTCTTGGAAAATTTAGTTTGCTGTAGTGTATCAGTTTTAGGAAATATGATTTGTTATGCTCCATTCAGATTATTGGGATAACATAGCTATTGGATTAGGTTTTTTTAATGCCTCTTACAAATCGGGTCAACATGGGGCTGTTTGACCCCATCTTGACTTTCAAGGGACAAGCCATATGGATGCTTAGGGAATATTCTGTAGGATGTCCCATGATCCAATGGCCACGAAAAATTATAACACACCCCCCACGATACACACCCCCACGAAATACATACATAATATAGCGATTTAATAAAACACTAGGGTTTAAGCCCTAGCGGAGATGGCCGGAACAAGAAAGAAACAGTGAATTCTGCTGGCTAACACTAATGAGGAAAGAAATGAGTGCAAAAGAACCCCTGCATGGGTTTACAGCGGATGACAAATGGGTATGATAACATGTTTTATTCACCCTGCTATTCTGCTAGGCTGTATCTAAGATGCTACGTTTTCAATCGTAATCTGGTATATTAGGTACTAGTTAAGATCGTGAAAGCAGCACAGATTGTGGGCATAAAAGGGTCGAAAGGCACATGGAAGGAGTTCCTAGGTGACAGATATCTTTCTGATCCAGCTCTACAACAGTGGGATGTTTTGGCTTCATTCGTGCAGACATTTACAGACGAAGATGATATTCAGGTAATCAGGAAGTTATGTTGATTATACCCACTTTTAATGTGCATGTAAGAATTTCATACAGGAATTCCATCTTTGAAACATCAAATACGACAACAATAACATTGCCTTCGTAATTCCTTTTCCTTTCTTTGAAGTTGCAAGGTCACCATGTGATTTGTACGGAGACCCAAAAATAATCAGCTGAACTAAAAAAATCTGCTGTGACTTGGCCCTTTAATAATCAAGGGTCCATCAGGCACCAAATCTTGAAATCCAGAATGTATTTCTCGCAAACAAAGAAGTTGATCGCATGCATTGCCAAAACATGTAACAAATACATCTTTTCAATTTGAATGGTAACATGAAAGAATGAACTGTTTTATCATCTGAAAATGTGTTCTGTCACAATGGCCTTTGCAACAAGAGATCAATATGTTTCGATACATTGCAAGTTTTTGGGCATTCATCCAACTCTATGCTAGTCGTTACTTGTGGACGAACTTGAAAGGGAGTCCTTGTTTTTCATCCCCATTTATGTCCCATCAGCATTTGATCAGTTTCATTACTGCCGGGAAAAAATCTTTGTTGTCTTCTGAGTCCTTGTATTTACAGTAGTATAATCCCCTATCTCCCCACTCTTCCAACCAAAAAAAAAAACCCAATTACCCAAAAGAAGAAAAAAGTGCGAGTGAACGTGACCTAAGTAACCAGAACAGAAATTATTATTTGTTTGTTCTGTAGGATATAATGTGCTTAAGGGATAGAACCTTGTGGCATGTGGGAACCTGAATGACTTATCTGCTTTTCGTTTCTACTATGTTTTCAGATGGTGAAAAGGTTCAGGGCATGGAAGAAGTGGATCGCAATGCATAAACTGCTTGATGAAACTGATCCATGGCCTAAGTCACCTGAGCAGGTGAACTGTGAAGCTAGCTTATGATGTATGTTTCAGCGTCAGATCTGTTTTTTTTACTTACTTCATTCTCAAGGGGCTCAGATGAAGATGAGGAACTGTTACACTGTGAGGATCTTTTTTCTTTAGCTATATTTCACATGAGAGGGGTTCCAAAGTAAATATATTGGAAATGTAGGTTCTAGTGCCGTTGGTTCCACCAACCAAGGCCCTACGTAAGGCGCTGTCAGATTTGTTATGTCGATAGAATAATGGCTGTTTTAAAATGAAGAAACAACCTATTTGTGGTTTTATAATAATGGCTATTTTGCTTATTAGATTAAACTTTTATCGTTATTATTCTGAGGTGCTGCATTTAATCTTTATTCTGCAACGGCTGCATTTAACTTTAAACTGCGGTAATGGCATTGCAGCGCTTGGTGAGCCTGACATCACAGCATCCTCGTTTTGGAAGTGCATATAGCTTTCCTTCATATGGCAAGGTTAGTGCTAAAACATGTTTTATAATGTTCTTCATCTGGTAGAAACTGATAGATCAATCTTCAACAATGCATTTAAGGCCTACATATTAAAGGAAAAGCAACAAGTATGATATTTGCCATTAGGAAAGTTCCCTTTGGTCTTCTGCAGTTATGAAACAATTTTGAGCATAGAAGAAACTGCCAAATTGGATGACAAAAAGCCAGTCCATTTCAATTCTTTGATGAATGCTTTTCACATGCCATTCCCTAATCACACAATTTTCCTATTTAAAGGAATGGGTTCGGACAAAGCGTGGAGCTTCATCCCAGGCAAAGACACCAGAAAGGATGCTTTCCCTTGATTGTGAAATGGTGGATTGTGAGAATGGTGAAAAGCAGGTGGTGCAAGTATGCATTGTAGATCGTGACTGCAAGGTATAGTTATCTACATCGATGTGTTATAACTTTTGAATTTCTTGACTTTACGTGTGAATGCTTTTTGTTGTGCAGACACTTATAAATACCCTTGTAAAACCATCTAAACGAGTAGTTAATTATTTAACACCAATTCATGGCATTTCGGCTGCAGATTTGGAGAAAGCAACCTGTACTCAGGAGGAAATTCAGGTAGTTTAGATCACCTTTTATACAAATTCGTTCTGCAGTTGCTAAATTATTTTTGGTGTTTCTTGAGCAGAGAAAGATAAAAAAATTACTGAAACCTGGAACCATTTTGATTGGTCACAGTCTCAATTATGATTTGCAAGGTAAATATTATTTCTGAAATTATGGATCTAACATACTGTTGGTTGTTATAAGGGTAATGTTGTGGATTTGCAGAGCTCAAGATTGACTATAGAAGGATTATTGATACTGCACTGATTTTTAAGCATCATGATAAGGCAGATGCTTTTTTCTCTCCTGGACTTAATGACTTATGCAAGGTAGTGTTTTAATCATAGTAGTCTGTTCATGTATGTTTCATTTAAGTGGATATCTGGAGCAACATGTATGTGCCACTTCCAGTTTCTGTGAAGGCTTTTACAAAGTTTTATTTTCATTCAGGCCATCTTAGGATATGAATTTCGACAGGCAGGCAAGCCTCATGATTGTTTAGAGGATGCTATAGTCCCAATGAAGATTGTACTTCATGAACTAGAGCACGGCCCTTCTGGACCTCTTCAGATTTATAAGGCACGTAGAATTCAAATTCTGAAGGCCCTGGTTGACCCACCCTCTTAAAAGTGTATTGTTATTTGTTTGTCAATTTTAGGAGCCAGTATTGGATAAAGAAAAGCTTTGTATGCTTTTCTTACACAAACTGCCAAGCATTGTGTGTATTAATGACTTGGAAAAGGTTTTCCCCAGACGCTTCCCTTGCAAGATCCAGGTTGGTGATTGATTGTTGTTTCCCCTCATTCTTTTGCTTTCCTCTTTGGATGATATATCTCTATAATTGGCTTGCTTATAGGAAATTGTAAGGAAGCGTGCAAGGCTGGGGACCTCTTATGCCGTTTTTGGTTCAAAGGATGCTGCAGATGGTGCTTTTTTGTCACTGGTTGGTGAATTAACCAAGGTATGAAGGTAAAATGTTGTCAGGGTTAATATACAGGTTAAACAAAATTGTCCTTGCAAATGCAGGATTGTTGGGGCAAGGCACAAAAAGTTGTGCATATAGCAGTCTCATCTACATTAGGAAAAGTCGGGAAATTGCCCATTTGCGTGCGCAAAATGTATAATGATTCTGACATGGACAGCTTAGAGAGTAGTGATATGGAACCTCGAACAAAAAAGCGACCATGTGAGATTTTGATTGAAGGAAATAATGGAGATGATGATCAAAACACGCAGAAAAAGAAAAGGGTTAGTGCTGAGAATGATGGAGAATGTTCATGTGGCCACTCAGAAGAGATATTCCGGCTGAAAAAGCTACTAGAAGCAAAAGAACATGAAATACAGAATTTGCAAAAGCTAGTTGTGATATGTGGAGGCAAGCTTAATACATGCATCTCATAACATCTACGTTGTTAAGATTGGCAGTTTTGGCAGCAAGCATTATGATCAATTTCTGGCAAAGTGTAGTTTTGTTCTTGGGCGCCAGAAGCAGCTTATGTAACCCCTCTTTCAGCAATTGTACCATGAGTGTTGATGGAACTGACGTGACAAGATGCTTTATATGTACAAAAAATTTATTGCGGCGGCCAAGCCGGCCGCAAACATTTCTCTTCCCGTAAAGGATGGTTGTCCCACATTCAGCCGTCCTATCCAATAGATGCGTGACACGTGTCCTTTCAAACACGTCCAAGAATTTTACTCACATTTCTCTTTTTATTACGCCATGTTCTGTCGCTTTTACTCACTGTTTTTGTTTTTTTACTTGTCATTTCGTTGTTTTTGCCCGATGCAAGTACACGTGGCGACGTCGGAGTGGTCCAACCATCCTTTACGTTAAAACAAAGCCCTTTTAGTGGGCTTTTTATGTTGTCAAGTGGGCCTCCGTGCTGACGTGTGTCGGCCCACTTTCCAACACTGACCCAGTAAAAGGGCTTTCTCTTATCCGGCAGCCATCTATTAGACACGTGAGTTAAAAAAAAAAGAAAAAAGAAAAAAACAAACAAACGTGGTAGCCACCAGAACAGTTTTTACACCATTTACTTATTACTAGGGTATTTATGTGATTCCACAAACAAAGAAGCAATAGAGCAAAACACGTGTGTAATTTTTTTTCAATTGTTCAAGTCATTTGTGCATAGAGAATTATGATTGAACTGATTATTTACATATGGTTGATCGAACCTAGTCTTTTTGAGCCTATTATAACACATGGCGTCTTCTATACTGTTTGATGCTCAGCTCTAGCAAAGCTTCATATTGCTTGATCCATTCTCATAGTGTGCAGCAAACAATGAAATTGGCCAAAAATTGCAGAGCTTCATACTGCTTGATCCATTCTTATAGTGTGCAGCAAACAATGAAATTGAACAAACTGATGCAATAAAAAAATTGCCATTCATATGATTAATGGTGGTTCTATTATTGTGTATTGCTACTTTTTGTAGCATAGAATTTGCTACTTTTGGAATATAGAAAGGAAAGCCATGCAAACCATCAAATATTCCAACACAATACTTCCTAGGAACGCCACTTGGACTTCTTGATGTGTCCACATAAAAAAGAACACTATCCACATCAAACAAGAACACTGCTCTACCAACAACATGATTTATTTGGTGATGAAGCAAGTGAAGAGGGTCAAATAGGGAAAACAAAGAAATTTATTTAGCTAGAAAATAAGGACATCAAGTACAAATAAAAGTCATTCCTTCTTTGAAGCAACTGCAAATATCTATGGTATTATATTTTAGCATTTCATTGACTTGTCCACTTTGTATATATTCCAGTTGACAACCCGTCAAATTAGAAATCTCTTGACTTGGTTCTCATGCAAGCATGTTAGCATTACCTTGTTCAGCACACATATCTGCAATCAAAAAATAAATTCCAACATTCTGATGCAATATGTTACCAACTACTTTGTTCAGCACACATGGCTGCAATCAAAACATAAATTTCAGCATCTCCTGGGTCAAAATGATGGGGGCAATCTGCAGATATTCTTCCTCTCTTCACATTACCATGAATTCTGCAGGCATTTAGCAAAGTAACATATGAAACAACACCAGCTTGGGTACACCTCCTGTTAGTTCAAATGTTAGCACATTTGGCCAACATTAGGAAACCATTATTTTTTAATGTTTGGGCAATGATGTAATGGTCTAAATTTTGTGGTAGTAAAGTTAGACTAGTTGCAAGAGGGAACATGGAGAGATTAGACCTTGTGTTGAAGACAACTCGTTAACATTGAGACCATAATATTGAAGACCACATATTATCTAAGCAATGGTAAGTGATGGTGATAAATGGTCTAAGATTTTATGGCGAAAGTAGGCTAGTTGCAAACATGGGGAGATTAGACCTTGTGTTGAAGGCAACTTGTCAACAATGGCACCATAATATTGTGAGATCATATACTTAATTATTTGGACAATGGTTAGAATTGTATGATTAGGATGAAAGGCCAAGATTAAGTGGTGCAAATAGAGGGTCAAGATGAAGTGGTGGAGATGGAAGGTTGAGATTAAGTGGTGCAATGGAAGGTTGAGATTATGAGGTGCTATTAAATGGCTTAGATTAAACTTTATGTTGTATAAATATTATGGAAAATAAAAAACTCTCTCTCTCTGGCTCTTGGCAGAATGTAGCCTCATTTGGGCTTAGTGGCAAAGCTCAAGGAGGAGGGTGAGAGCCTCCTCCATCTCAAAATCTGCCTGAAGCTTTTGTACTCCACAGTTTTGTCATAAAAAATTCAGTTTTGATGCATCAATTGAAGTTCTTAATTCTCTTGTGTTCTTCTTTTTTATCTGGTTCAGAAATTTAGTGTTTGCCACACTCCCCTTATGCTGGGCGGATATGGGAAATTCGCCCAACACTTGCTATTAATGAGGTCCTTTGCTTCAAGCAACCATTTTGCAAAATCCAAGAGATATATTATGCAATCATAATGTTCAGGAATTTGGAGAAGGCCATGGTCATATATAGCAAAATAGTAATGCCCTTCATCAACCATAGAACTGATGCAACACCATGCTGAATAATATATGAATGAGTCAACTTACCCTCGGCTAAAAGCATAGTTTTTGCAGAAGCACGGATGTTGATAAATGTGATGGTACCAGGTGTCATACCTTCCATTTGCATTTGATGTAGCGATTCCAAGGCCTCCACAACACAACCCTGCTTGACATATCCAGAAATTAGAGCTTTCTATTAAGTACCTATCTCTGTTATATACTAGAGCAGCAGACGATTTACCACTAGATGACAGCTTATATACCACAGAAACTCGAAAATCCTTACTTAGGTAACCTATCTTTCTTGTATATAGCTAGATAGGTTTGCTTCAAAAAGAAAAGGCCGAAGCCGCAGAAGCCAGATTGAATGTAAGAGGCTTCTTTGCCAGCTCAGATGACGGAGCAGGGGATGCATCATCTCTTGGGAAGTCAGAATAGGGAGATGGCCAGTAGCAGCAACCGCATAGAGAAGAATAGCTGGCTCTGCAGAAAGAATGGTCGCTACTTTTATTTGCCCTTTTTTTTCAATGCTACCATAGCCATATCTTGGGCGGATCAGATTCATCTTACCTTTAGAAAAAATGATGCTTCATTTAGATCCAAGTCTCCATCACCGATTTCTTTGCGACAGTTGCATATTATTATTGAGCGGTTGCACTTACGATTGATCATGAAGGCTATTAACAATGCGAATCCAATCTTAAATATCTAAAACCAGCAGCCATCCTGCAGAACAAAAGGGGCCAGTAATCAGATTATCAGTCATGTTTAAACAGAGCCTATGAGTAGGATTAGGGCTCAAAAATGCACTTTAATAGCTTTTGTGTTGAAGGGTATTCTTCCTGTTAGCCCTAATGCAGAATGAAGGAAAAGATTATGTCTATAAACACAAAGGATCGGAAATATGGGTATCAAGTTAGGAATGTATTATAAAAAGAGGGCAAAAGTTCTATGGCATGATCATGGCTCCAAGAAGAGAGATGGCTAATCTGACGGCTCCATCTCCTTTCAAAGTAGGCACAAACATACCACGTGACACTTGTTTCGCGTCTGGCTTTACATAACCCATTTCCACAAAGAAACAGACTGCCATGATTATCACGAAGAAGGCGATAACAAACTCCAATGCCATTTCTTCACAGTTGGCGACCCCTTACATCAGAACCTGAGCTACAGTGGTGATGTGTGAGAACGGAGCTCGGCGGAATGGGGCAGAGGAAGTGGGATCTGCAACGATGGATTGCAGCGGGCTCTATCTAGGGTTTTTCGACCAGCAAGGAGGTTTGGATCATGACACGTATGGGAGTAAGGAATTTTTCTTTTCTAAATTTAGGAAAACCGAAATTAATGTACGTGTCAAGCTGTGGGCTCTTCTCAGCCCCAAATATTAGACATAGACATCCATTTTTTAGGAAAAAAATAGACTGTTAGGTAGTGATATGTATTGCTTAAGAGCTCAACAAACATTGTTCTGCTAAATATATGATATATAATGCGCTTTTGCTTATGGGCAACATAATGGAGATCTATCTGCATGGCAATTTATGCTGTCCTCATTCTCATTGCCTTGAAAATACAATAGTTGGTTCAGCGATTCCACCTCTCATTGACAAGTATGAGATCATTAGTGGAGGTGTTTTATTTTTTTTGCTTAGCCAAGGAACTCCACATTAACTCTTTTGTATTGACATATTGGGCAAGAAGATACTTATAATATAATGGGAATAATACTTTATTTTCTGCGCTAATAATTAATAAGGCCAAAGAAGCAAGGAGCAAAATTGCAACCCAATTGGGTTGACTAGGTTGCAGAGACTACCAACGTTTATTTATTGCTTTGCATATTGGACAAGGTCTACATCTGAAAACCATGGTCTTTAGAATATTCTTTGAATATTTCTTTTTCAAAGAAGGGACTAATATAAGTTTTATTTATAGCAAAAGTTCTTACATTATCATATAGATAAACTTTTTTTTCCCCTCAAAAGAACTCGAATCCTGTTTTGCTTCAATTTTTGGCGCCCACCAGGCTGATTTTGAAAATGGATAAATGAAGCATAATCGAGGTGGAATGGAGTTTGAAAGATAAAGGCGTGAAACCATTGTTGAGTAGTTTGGAGAACCAGCTTGGAGCCCATGAGCAAAAGGTGGTCATTAGCATGAAGGCACTTCATTTCATTTAGAAATATTGCTTTACGCAATTATCAACGTTTAATGGAGATTTTGTTTGAGTTGAATCCTCCTAATGCTCCAAATCCAGAAGTGTATGGTTCTTACACAAATGAAACTAGTGGGAAGGTGATGTTCTTTGTGATGAGAGATGTAGCAAGACATGCCATCAAATGGCAAATTTAAGATGCCCCTTTTTTTAGCATTTGGTAGATGACAACGATCATTGTAAAGGAAAATCATCTAATTGTTTATGTTGTCCTTCCAAAGTCTGGTAAAGACAAGAGAGATTGAAACCATGCTCTATAAGATTTTAGAATTGGAAAGTGGTACAATTGCATGTTTGATGGAGGCCATTAGTGAGCTTTTTAAGGAATGGGAAGTTGATTGGAGTAAACTTGTTGCATTTGCTATTGATGGGTGCTAGTATCATGGTAAGGCATACAACTGGATTAGAGGCAAAGCTGAAAGCTAAAATTCCAAGGCTGGTATCAATTCATTGTGTGGCACATAGACAAGCATTGGTAACACAAAGTGCAGCTCAGTCTATACCTAAGTTTCAATGGATTCACAAGTTGGCAGCGAAGGTGTACAAATTGTTACACATTCATGTGTTCATATGCTAGAGGTTAAAGGCCTCTTAGATGAAGTCCTTAAGCCTTATGAGGTTAGATGGTTGAGCAAGGGCGAAGTAATAAAAAGGCTCGCAAGAGCAATCTTAAATGCACACATAGACATCCCACGTCATATACTAGCTAGGCAGATTCTTTTCCCTAATCCTAGAATGGCAACAACATTCAATGTCATCTTGGTCTTATGGGGTTTATTTGTCTAACGGTTTGGTAGAGGTACTATAATTTGTAGACAACTTAAGGGTTTTGCTTTAACTTATAAACAACTTAAAAGTGTTAAGATTTAACTTTAAAATAAGTTTTAAAGGTCTGGGAATACCGGACCCTGGTATCCCCCTTCAATAACAATAGAAAACACAACTTGGGGCCATTGGCGGTTTAATGGGCGCCAGCCTCGTCCTTTTCACCGGGCCAGGCCAAATCTACCAGCTCGCCCAAGCCAAAGATGGATTTCGAAATTGGTTTACAAAGCCGAAACTGATCTCAGGGCTTGGAATCAGGGCAAGAAAGTGGATCGGCAGACGAGTCCAAGGCAGAGAAGGCTACAAGAAAAATGAAGGTTTCTCACTGAAATGGGTTGCAGAGCTTGGATTTCTGGGTTTTGAAGGCCGATTTCCATCAGGGTCTTCTGGTTTTAGATGAACATAGCAATTAAACAAGCAGGATTCACAATAAGGATTCTTGATATAACTGGATTTTGGATCACAAGCCACTGGCACCTATGCTTCAGAAACCGACCCCAATCAGGTCGAAAATCAATACTTAAATTAAATCCCCACCTGAGTTAAATTGGTCTCTTGTTTTCCTTGTTCTGCTTCCAATTTGATCAGCCCAACCGATTCTCCTTCTTCCTCCTTTAGCCCACCCGACTACTCCTTCTGCTCTTAAATACTTTTTGCCCTAAGAACACTTGGCAAGATCAATCCCAGGATCAGGCCAGATGGTGCCTTGGCATGCCACATGCATCTCTGAGCAGAATCCTCCCGCTGGCAGCCACGATTCTTTCTCCCCTATTTTTAAGGTGCTTACACTTTTAACATTCAATTAAGGTTTTAAGTTACCTTAGCTAAAGTTTTTATTTAGATTTAAATGGCGCCCCCAACACACCCATGGACGCATACCACTGTGCTCTATACAAATTAATATGGACACAATCTAAGTCCCTGGGTTTATTACATTCTCACCTTGTAAAAATTAACTCATGTCCTCATGAGTTATGGGAAATGTCGGATATAACTTCTTGAACTTGTCGCGTCTTCCCATGTCGCGTCTTCTTGCGGATATCATGCCCATTGCACTAGGTATTTCGTCGCCGATCCTCCAGTACCCTAGTATCAACTCGCAAAATTGTTTGGGGCTTTACTGCGGGTGTCTCTTCTACTGCAACCAAGTGATCCTATGGCAGGATATGTGATGGATCACTGAGATACTTGCGTAAGTTGCTAACATGGAATACATTATGGACCTTGACGTCAATAGGCAATTCCAAACGGTATGCGACCTTGCCGATCCTCTGTATGATTTTGAAAGGACCCGCATATCTAGGTGCTAGTTTGCCAGCTTTCTTAAACTTCAAAGTACCCTGCTTAGGGTTAATCTTTAGGAACACCATATCATTCTCCTGGAATTCTAAAGGTCTTCTCCGTTTATCTGCATACTGCTTTTGTCGGTTCTGTGCTTTGGCAATATTTTGTCTAATAATGCGGAGTCAGATCCCAATATCCTCTCCCATGATCCGACGAAATCAACTTTTAATCGCGGACTACACCAAGTCAAGGGATATCGGCATTCTTGCCCATATCTTTGCTTCAAATGGGCTCATTTTTATGGAGTCTTGGTATGTATTGTTGTAGGCAAACTCAACTAAGTACAGATAAGATTCCCAAGTGTGCGGATATTCAGGAACATACATCCGGAGCATGTCTTCGACAACCTGATTAACTCTTTCAACTTGACCATCAGTTTGAGGATGATAGGCTGTATTCATCCTTAATTGGGTTCCAACCCCGTGGAATAATGCTTGCCAAACCTGGCCAACAAAGTGCGTGTCTCGGTCTGACACGATAACCTTAGGCATACCATGCAGACGGAATATATCCTTAATGAAAATCTTAGCAATATCTGCAGCAGTAGCCGTGATTTTGGTTGGCATAAAGTGGGCTTGCTTGGTGAGACGATCCATTACTACATAGATGGAAGCATATCCTGCTCGTGTCTTAGGCAATCCCACAATAAAATCCATATCTATACTTTCCCATTTTGTATCGGGAATATCCAACGGTTGCAATTCGACCTTCCTACGGTGAGGCTTTCACCTTACGGCATGGTAAACATCCGCCACGTAGCCTAAAAATTTCCTTCTTCATGCTAGGCCAAAAGAACTGCTTGCGGACCTTACGAAGAGTTTTCTGAACTCCTGGATGACCCGATACTGGACTATCATGAGCTTCTTTCATAATCTGATGTTTAAGCTCGGGATTATCCGGTATACACAACCGATTGTGGTAGAATAACTTGGATGCTTCAATCTTATAAGGATTCTTGTTTTCGCCTTGCTCAAGTGCTGCTACTATAGGCTGAAAATACGGATCCTCCCGGATCAACTGCGTGAGATTGTTTTCCATTGCGTATTAGCAACACTAATGGCAGCACAATATGAGCGTCGGAACAACGCAAGTAGCATTCGAACGCAACCTTTTCATTTTTTGATTGACAGTGGTAGCACACACAATTTTATTTCGCCTAGATTGGTTGCTCAGATGGGTTTGAATGTCATTGCACGGAATCCTAGATCTGTAGAGTTAGCAGATGGTGTGATTAAGATGTCGGATGGATTTGTGCCTGGCTTGGACTTTAAACTTTGTGGGCTAAAGTTTCATACTAACTTTGAAGTCCTTGATCTGGGTAAGTATGATTTAATTCTCGGAATGTCGTGGTTGAAAGCCGTAGGGGCCTACATCGACTGTAAAGGCAAGGCTATCCTTTGCACCTTGTCCAATGGGTCTATCAAGAGATTGGGTAGTCGCCCTATGCTTTCTGGGCCTTCCATGTTGACCTGCAAGCAGGCAAAGCGCTATTTGCGCAAGGGAGGAATCATGTATGTTGGAATGATAAGTAAAGCTGCAGAAATGCCGGAAACTATTGTTCCAAAAGCTATTCAGGAGGTGTTAGAAGAATTCAGGGACGTGTTTCCTGACAAATTAACAGAACTGCCTCCCTTTCGTGAGGTGAATCACGATATTGAGTTGCTTCCAGGATCTGCACCACCTTCGCGACCTCCTTATCGCTTTAATGTGGTAGAGATGGTAGAACTAAAAAAACAGCTTGAAGAATTGGTAGAGCAAGGCTTTATTAGGCCTAGCACATCTCCATTTGGAGCTCCTGTCTTATTTGTAAAGAAGAAGGATGGAAGTCTGCGTTTGTGTGTAGACTATCGGCTGTTAAATCAGGTAACCATCAAGAATAGTTACGCTTTGCCACGAGTGGATGATCTATTTGATCAATTAAGTGGTAGCAAGTTCTTTTCAAAAATTGACTTGCGATCTGGCTACCATGAGATCCGGATTAAAGAAGAGAATATCCCTAAAACTGCCGCACCGCACCAGATATGGCCATTATGAATTTGTGGTAATGCCATTTGGGCTTACCAATGCACCAGCCACTTTTATGAGGCTTATGAATGATGTTTTTCGAGCTCATCTTGACCAATTTGTGCTTGTGTTTTTCGACGATATTCTGATTTATTCGAGAACACTTGAAGAGCATGTTGAATTCGCCAGGTTTGAAGCTTTTAAGGCAACATAAGCTTTATGGTAAGCTTTCCAAATGCAGTTTTGCTCAAGAGCAGCTGATTTATTTAGGCCATGTTGTCTCCAACAAGGAATTGAGCCGATCCCTAAAAGGTAAAAGCTATACAAGAATGGCCACAACCTCAATGAAGAGAAATCCAGGGCATTCATAGGATTACTATTTGGATATTATCGCAACTTTGTAAAGCATTTATGCAGAAAGCGACTCCATTGACCACCCTACTTCAAAAAAGATTTAGCATTCCAATGGTCGAGAGGTACGTGACCAAAGCTTCCAAATTTTAAAAGATGCCTTGATGCATGCACCAATCTTAAAGATTCCATGATTTGGATCCCTAAAAGGTAAAAGCTATACAAGAATGGCTACAACCTCAATCTGTAAGAGAAATCCGGGCATTCATAGGATTACTAGCTGGATATTATCGCAACTTTGTAAAGCATTTATGCAGGAAAGCAGCTCCATTGACCACCCTACTTCAAAAAGATTTAGCATTCCAATGGTCAGAGGTACGTGACCAAAGCTTTCAAATTTTAAAAGATGCCTTGATGCATGCACCAATCTTAAAGATTCCATCTATGGAGTGGGACTTTTGTGTGGTAACTGATGCCTCCGGCACTGGGATTGGATGTGCTTTATTACAAGATGGCCATGTGTGTGCGTATGCATCAAAGAAACTTAATCCAGCTGAACGCAATTACCTAACCCATGAGTTGGAAATGCTTGCAATTGTGCACGCCTTAAAGTTATGGAGGCATTATCTTTTGGGTAGAAAATTTCTCCTCAAGACTGATCATCAGAGTCTTAAGTATTTCCTGACGCAGCCTCAACTAAATAATCGCCAGAAACGATGGATGCAACTGCTGCAGGAGTATGATCAACCATAATGTATCAGTCTGGGAAAGATAAACTAATTGCAGATGCGTTGTCCCGACGCTCATATTGTGCTGTCATTAGTGTTGCTAATACGCAATGGGACAACAATCTCACGCAGTTGATCCGGGAGGATCCGTATTTTCAGCCTATAGTAGCAGCACTTGAGCAAGGCGAAAACAAGAATCCTTATAAGATTGAAGCATCCAAGTTATTCTACCACAATCGGTTGTGTATACCGGATAATCCCGAGCTTAAACAGCAGATTATGAAAGAAGCTCATGATAGTCCAGTATCGGGTCATCCAGGAGTTCAGAAGACTCTTCGTAAGGTCCGCAAGCAGTTCTTTTGGCCTAGCATGAAGAAGGAAATTTTAAGCTATGTGGCCAGATGTTTACCATGCCAGAAGGTGAAAGCCTCTCACCAAAAGGTCGCAGGGGAATTGCAACCGTTGGATATTCCTGATACAAAATGGGAAAGTATAGGTATGGATTTTATTGTGGAATTGCCTAAGATACGAGCAGGATATGATTCCATCTATGTAGTAATGGATCGTCTCACCAAACAAGCCCACTTTATGCCAACCAAAATCACGGCTACTGCTGCAGATATTGCTAAGATTTTCATCAAGGATATATTCCGTCTGCATGGTATGCCTAAGGTTATTGTGTCAGACCGAGACACGCGCTTTGTTGGCCAGTTTTGGCAAGCATTGTTCCACGGGGTTGGAACCCAATTAAGGATGAGTACAGCCATCATCCTCAAACCGATGGTCAAGTTGAAAGAGTTAATCAGGTTGTCGAGGACATGCTCCGGATGTATGTTCCTAAACATCCGCACACTTGGGAATCTTATCTGTACTTAGTTGAGTTTGCCTACAACAATACATATCAAGATTCCATAAAAATGTGCCCATTTGAAGCAGTATATGGGCAAGAATGCCGATATCCCTTGACTTGGTGTAGTCCGCAGTGTAAAGTTGATTTGGTCCAAACCATGGGAGAGGATATTAGGACACAGCTCCGCATTATTAGACAAAATATTGCCAAAGCACAGAACCGACAAAAGCAATATACGGATAAACGGAGAAGACCTTTAGAATTCCAGGAAAATGATATGGTGTTCCTGAAGATTAACCCTAAGCAGGGTACATTGAAGTTTAAGAAAGCTGGCAAACTAGCACCTAGATATGCAGGTCCTTTCAGAATTATACAGAGGATCGACAAGGCCGCATACCGTTTGGAATTGCCCATTGACGTCAAGGTCCATAATGTATTCCATGTTAGCAACTTACGCAAGTATCTCAGTGATCCATCACATATACTGCCTCAGGATAATTTGGTTGCAGTAGAAGAGACACTCGCAGTAAAGCCACAAGCAATTTTGCGAGTTGATACTAGGGTACTGAGGAATCGCACCATCGAGAAATACCTAGTCCAATGGGCAGGATATCCGCAAGAGGATGCGACATGGGAAGACGCTGACAAGTTCAAGAAGTTATATCCGACATTTCCCATAACTCATGAGGACATGAGTTAATTTTTACAAGGTGAGAATGTAACAAACCCAGGGACTTAGCTTGTGGCCGTATTAACTTGTATAGAGCACAGTGGTATGCATCCATGGGTGTGTTGGGGGCGCATTTAAATCCAAATAAAAAAATACATTAGCTAAGGTGACTTAGAAACCTTAATAAATTGAATTCTAAAAGTGTGAGCACATTAAATCAGGGGAAGGAAAGAATCGTGGGCTGAAAGAATCCGGCTCAGAGAGATGCATGTGGCATGCCAATGCACCATCTGGCCTGATCCTGGGATGGATCTTGCCAAGTGTTCTTAGGGCAAAAGGTATTTAAAAGCAGAAGGAGTCGCCGCATGGGCTAAAGGAGGAGGAAAGAGAATCGGTTGGGGCTGATCGAATTGGAAGCGGAGCAAGAAAACAAGAGTCCAAGCCAAAGCTCAGGTGGGGATTTGATTTAAGTATTGATTTTCGGCCTGATTGGGGTCGGATTGTGTGAAGCCGTCCTTCTGAAGCATAGATGCCAGTGGCTTGTGATCCGAAATCCAGTTATACTGCTTGTTTAATTGCTATGTTCATCTAAAACCAGAAGACCCTGATGGAAATCGGCCTTCAAAACCCAGAAATCCAAGCTCTGCAACCCATTTCAGTGAGAAATCATCATCTGGCTTGTTGCCATCTTTGCCTTGAACTCATCTGCCGATCCTCCTTCTCACTCTGATTCTAATCCTTGTGATCCTTTTCGCCTGGTAAATCTATTTTCGGAGGAAAACCCTAGTTGGGGAGCTTACAGATCCAATCGGGCCAGCCAAAAAGGGGTCTTTGTTGGCAAGCCACGAACACATTCTGATTCACTTTCGATTTACGTTAAAGGGGATACGGGGTTGGTATCCCCAGACCTTTAAAACTTATTTTAAAGTTAAACCTTAAAACTTTTAAGTTGTTATAAGTTAAAGCTTAAAACCCTTAAGTTGTCTACAAATTGTAGTACTGTACCAACCCGGCTAGGCAAATAAACCCCATGAGACCAAGATGCCATTGAATGTTGTTGCGGTCCAAAGATTAGGGAAAAGAATCGCCTAGCTAGTATATGATGTGGGATGTCTATGTGTGCATTTAAGATTGCTCTACAAGTATGAATGGGGTATGGGGGCACGTTACGGAATTGTATTATGTATCTGAGATGGTATTATGGATGTAGTGCACTTGTATCAAGAATGTTGTGCATTTGCATTCAATGGCCCACCTTCGGAGGGGTGGGGTGGCCGTGTAACTCAGATCCAGGTGCGGATGGCCCGACGGATGAGTTGAACCCCAGACGCTGAGATGGAGAGTGGTCTCCTTGGGGTCGCCACCCAAGGATTACGCTTGACATGTAGTATACATGAGAAATGGTAGTTTTATGAATGTGCTAACCTTGCAGGGGAGTATCAACGTAACAGGTAAATCACATATTATTGTTGTTGTTATGCATGAATGTGTAGACCCCAATGTCCCTCCCCACTTAGTCCTTGTGGACTAACTCCGGATGTTTGTTGTGTTGTAAGATGGCACGTCTTGAACACGATTGTGTTGGACCTAGACTCTTTTGTTACCTGGTGGTTCAACGAGACGGAGGCTGAGCCGGCTTTAATGTCTAAGGAACAAGTTTACGAGATCCTAATATCCTTGTTCAGGGAGTTGTATTATGTGCAAAGGCAACCCCAAATTGTGGCCCAAGACCCGGAGACGGATGGAGAGTCTTCCGAGGGTAGCTCTGGCGACTCCTCCTCGGTCACTTCCGAGGAGGGGAAAGATCAAAGGGCCAATTAGGCATGGGTGACGGGGTGGCCTTGGGGTTTTTTTTTGTATATTATGGGTGTGTATTGTTGATATGGGAGCAATGTGAGTTTTCCAAGCATGTGTGGCCTTGGGCCTATATATGTAAACGATTTGATTGTAACCAAATTTGATCAATGAAAGTTCACGATTTGATTGTCTCTATTCGCGTTATTTAGTGTGACGGCCTAGGCCAAGGGGCTAGGTCCGTTTCATTGCCCCATCTTCCTGTGGCACTGTATAATCTCTACAACATACCAGACTTTGCAAGGTTAGCGAGAAAGGTAAATAGATTGTTCTGCTTTAGTGTTCTTGGAGTAAGTGAACAATTCATAGATTTAGAGTTTCCTTCGTTCGTAACCATAACAGGTCGTACGTATCATCGACTACGAGCCAGCGGAGGAATGGGTCATCTAATACATTGGTACATGTACGATGAATCAGAGAGATATATATATATGCTAGAGTTCAGGGTGTTCCATTTCAATGGGTCGGTATCGTAGGTTCAATTCTTGATCAAGTAAACCCTTTTATTCAAAATCTTTGAACGAAGGGAAGCATGCATATGCCATCGGCATATATACCTGTACAAGGTGCAACTGCAAGTGATGATACTGCAGCTATCGTGAATGTTAACAGTACGACCGATATTGCACCTCGAGTTGCTGGCTTTTGGGTACAAAATGAGGGTGAACCAACCTTTGTAAATATACTTGATCCCATGTACGAGCCGTTGCAATACCCTCTCATATTCCCGCATGGCACAATTGGTTGGGGCCTCAGAAATGAATACGGTCTTACATAGTTACAATGGTACAGGGTTAGGTTGGTCCATGGAGACCGATTTGTCCGACTTGGTCGCCTTTGTGGAGAATACTTGATTGACATGTATTCAAGAGTCGAAGACGAATGATTGAATTACTTTAGAATATCGGCATTCCGTAATAGGAGAATCCAATATGATGCAAGTTGCCGATGAATTGGCTCTATCTAGAGCAAAAGGCCGCCCTAACTTTGTTTATCACCATGACAATGAATACAGATTGGCCAGAAATAAAGGCCATTCTTAGGCCCAGACAAAATGCATCTAATGTTCCGATGTTCGTTGTCCGCTATTTCCATGGAATATTGCAGCGGTTAAAAGAGCTCCTTCATAAGTTTTTTCAGCAGATATCATATGTAATAACTGTCATAGAATTTCAAAAACGCGGATTGCACCATTCCCACTTCGTCCTACGAACCGAGCCTGAGATACCTGTTGAATGTATCGATGAGATCATCTCTGCCGAATACCTGCAGATCCAGTCCTTCGAGGGCAAGTTCAAAAATTTATGATTCATAAGCATACTCATAGATGCTCGCCAGATGGCGCAACATGTTGTCACATATATACGAAGGATATCACTCCAACGACATATCTCGACTCAAAGTGTTATGTCCAGTATAGGAGAAGAACTATAGATGATGTATGGGTGGTGCCATATAATGCATTTCCGCTCCATGAATTGGATTGCCACGTTATGGTGGATATAGCATCTACAGTACATATATTCTCATACCTTTATGGATACATATAAAGGATTCGACAGCGGCAGCTTTCGAGTTACCCAAGAGAGGAATTTGTCATTCATACCGTCTTCATTAAGCAATCAGCATGAAGAACCTGCAGAAAGCTCGTCGAGAAACAATACTGAAAGGGAGCGTGTCGCGGGTCAACCATCAGTAATGAAGAGTATCATAAATGGGTCACCAGGTGTCACCAGAGAACATTTCATCTGATCAAGTTTCTAAAAGACCTCCCAAGGATGACGTACAGGATTACTTGAGGGCACGGTATTTATGCACAACAGAGGCGGCATGGAGGACAACGTCCTATGATATAACTAATAAGTGTCATATTGTTAAATGTCTACCATTACACCTACCACTGTCTAGAACACGATCATTGTTAGATTGATACTTTTTACGTCCTTTAGATGCTGGGTTTGATACATTCACGTACATTCAGTATCAAGAACAACACACATTGATAAGATTCAATTTTGCCTTGGTAAACGTACATGGGAACTATGTAGAACAAGAATAAGAAGGATTCGTGACCAATATAGTGAAGAAAAGAGTGGGGCAGCCAATAGTTCGTAGAATACGATTGCTATTGCCTTGAATGGGAGAGGCATTCCACTTGAGACAAATTTTGCTGCACCACCCTGCAAGGACCTGGGATGAGCTGAAAATCGTCAATGGACAACAATATGAAACGTACCAGCAAGCTTCCGAGGTGGAAGGGTTGCTTGCGGTACATGAGAGGCTATATTAGTAATGGAAGAAGCTGCTCCCTTATCATTGAGTCGCACACAGTTGCAGTTTCTTTTTGCCATGTTACTGTTGGACCAAGGTCCATCAATTGAGCTATGGAGCAGGTTCGAGGTACCAATGAGTGTTGACTTGCTAGGCGAATACCCAAATGATGAAACAATCGCTTTTAATGAATCCCTTCATTTAATCAACAACATCTTAATACAACATAGTACCAACATCATGGCATTTGGTCTCCAACTGCAGCCTCGTCTTGGAAGAGATGTCATGCATGAATCGCGAAACTTTTCCGATGATGGACGGTACTTAGATGAAATAATGCAAATGACGAGCATAATGAAAAAATGATCAACAAAAGATATACAGCTTCGTTCGGGAATGGCTTGAATCCCTAGAAAGCAACCGACCTTTGTTCATCGATGGAAAGGCCGGTAGGGGTAAAACATTCCTTCTAAATTGCGTATGCCTGTTGATACAGGTAACCAAGGTATAGTCCTTCCATGCGGTACGACAGCATTAGCAGGTCTCCACTATCCAGGAGGACGAACAACCCACTCGTTGTTCCAAATCCCAGTAAAAGAAAATAACGCAGGATTTCATTCGATGATAGAACATGATTCTGGAGCAGTGGATCTGCTCATTGCAGTTAAGATCATCATCTGGGATGAGTTTCCAATGGCCAATAAAGCTGTCATAGAAAGCACCCATCATCTATTACAATGACTATGCAGGAACAGTCTTCCCTTTGAAGGCAAGCATTTCATTGCCTCTGGGGATTTTAGACAAGTCGCGATTGTTGTAAAGGGAGGAGGGAGAAATGCAGCATATAATGCATCCATAAAATCCTGACTTTTCGTGTAATGAAATTGGAAGAACCGATCAGAATGAGATGACCACGAACAAATGCGTTTTGTCGATCGCATAGGAGAAAATTGGGAGGAGTCGACAGTCTCACTAGATATATTTAATACAACTACTAGCATAGAAGATAGCATTGAATTTTTATATCCATCTGACATACTGCGAAATCCAGTTTCATGTAAGACACGAAATAGATTGTCGACAATTAATAAGAGTGTTGATAGCTTCGATGATCGCATCCTTGGTAGAGTTCCTAGTCGCGACAAATCGTATTACAGTCATGACCACATCATTGAGTAAGATGAGATCATACATGACCACCCTTATGCAACCTCACATTCCTTAATAACTTCACACATTCCGGGATACCCAACCATGAGCTGAAGCTTAAAGTATGGGCCATATGCCACATTATGAAACGGTTGGATATGGAAAAGGGTTTGGTAAAAAATGCGAGAGTTATGGTCATGTCAATGCACGCAAAATTTGTCATGGTGAAAGTACTAGACGAGACATCCCAAGACGATGCATGTACATACCCGATTTCTAGAACTGACTTTTTCTATCAACCAGAGAACTGGCCCTGGACCATTCACAGATGACAATTGCCCCTCCGTTTATCTTATTCGACCACCTTCAATAGCTGCCAGGGGCTGACATTGGATCGCGTTGTCATTGACCTGCGTACCGATGTATTCGCACATGGCCAGTTATACACGGCTCTTACTCGCATGTGGAAGAGAGAAGACACACTCATCCTCCTCTCACTAGAGCATACATCGAGGCGTGCTAAAAATATTGTCTATAAGGAGCTTCTCTGTTAATAAGGTACTTTTTTAGCTCTTTTTTGTACAGTTCACAAAAGATGATGTAGCAGTGTATCGTCTACAAGGAGTTGAACTTCAAGTGAGGTATGTCCTCTGCCTTTCACAGGTACCATGTGATGTGCTCATCCTCTTATCTCCAGATAATTTGTCTGGAGACAAATTGTGCTAACGTGTGTTTTCTCTGGCCACTATTTAGACAGGTACAGACGACTTCTTTAGTCCTCTTCTGTAGATGACAGCATTCGGAAGTTATTCAGATAAGGTGCACCAAAAAAAAAAAATCCCTTCCTGGCCTGTACGATAGATGACGTGCTATCTCATTAGCATGGGATTCCCTCTTTCATTTTTTTTTTCGTTGAGAAATTAAAAAGAGAGGTAACAAAAGAATAGAATAAATAACTATTGTGGTGCCAGCCTAGTGGTCAAGCTATTGGTAATGGGCGACCCCCATCCAAAGCCCAAAACCCACTGACTGTCATTAGATGCAAAAAATCAAATGAAATAAATGAAAAAACATCCATCGTGGTAATAGCCTAGTGGTCAAGCTATTGGTAATGGGCGACCCCCATCCAAAAGCCATATCCCGCTGACTGTCGTTGGATGCAAAAATAAAATAAAATAAATGTCCATCGCGGTAACGGCCTAGTGATCGAGCCGTCGATAATGGGCAATCCCCACCTAGGCCCAAAACCCACTGGCTGTCATTGGATGCCAAGAGAAGAGAGGGGACAGACAATAATGGGAATCCCATGGTAGTTGGTTATAGCACCTATCTATCCTCCGGGAACAAAACAGATGGCAATAATGCAGGTTCAACTCCTGCATGTTCTCTCGCACCTCAAGCATGTCCAGCACTGAGATCTATTCAACTTATCACAAAAGTTAATGCAGGTTCAACTCCTGCATGTTCTCTCGCACCTCAAGCATGTCCAGCACTGAGATCTATTCAACTTATCACAAAAGTTCTTTTGCAGCGGGTTGGATAAAAGAAATGTCCGCGGCGGCCTTGACCACCGCAATAAATTTCTTGTATGGATAAGGTTCAGAATGGTTTTTGTAATCACTATGACCAAGGGAATGATAGATTAGTCCATTCATTCCCCTTAAGCTATCACATCGTAGGAGGCGGTTGGTCATGGCCCAGACTGAGCATCTTACAATACAAGAAGGCCCACAGTGCATAAACATTAACCAAACCATTAACTTCACGTTCCTGCTATGCAATTAGGGCCGGACGACCAAAACAATCAGCCTGAGTGAAGATGACTAGCAAAGAAATAATCCATGCTATCATCACCTCTGCACCAGCAAAACCGGTTTGTTGCAATAAGGATATTAAAACGTTGATCAATCATATCTGCAAGCTTTGATACGTCTCCCTTGCGACAATTGTTCTTTCGGAGATAAACTGGACGTTAAAGAATTGGAATCAAGGTAGGTAAAGTGATAATGGAAATTTAGCTGTGAGAGCTATAAAAGCGATACTTTATTTTGTTATGATCTAAAAGCTGCCATCATATTTTATACCCTTCAACAAAATAATATCACTTTTTGGGCGAACATTTTAAGTCACATGATGCAATAAATATAACTAGGACTCACTTTCATGCATTCATCATCTGCAACATGGCTATCGTTCCTTGGGTGGGGGGGGGGAAGGAGGGGAGGAGAGAGGAGAGGGAGAGGGGGGAGAGAGAGCAATTCCCATAAAGTCATGGTATCAAGTATTCCATTGTCTAGAAATAGCAATTAAATTGATTGTCAAAACATGACTTTGAACTATGATTTAAGCCACTTCACCCTCAGGCCCATAGTCGCAAACACCTTGTTAAGTTTTGATGTAGATACATCGGATAGATATTAGAGGGCTCAACTTGGTGCATTGCAACATATGTGGTTGGTGGTTGGTTGAGTTGAGGTTTCTTCAATGCAATGTATAGTGGTTTTTGACATACATCGGACATACCTGACAGTTTCTACACGTTACACATGCAATGCTTTGAGCTACTGCCATTTCTGTAAATTGGCAAGAGCTCTCCTACTTCTGCAATTAATGGAGCAAAACTCAAAAGGCATTGTTTTGTATGGTGCACCATACAATAACACTAGAAACGACTACAAAAATTGGGCATGCTCATGCCACATCTTTGCTAAGCTATACCTATACTAGCAAAATTATTATGTAAGATATATTTTCAAAGACAGCTAGCTGCATGTATAATTTCAGTAGCCCTGTTGCTTCCTCCATCCCAAGAATCATATGAGCAAAAGAAGGTTAACCAATAGCAAGTCTTTGCGAATCCTAGATATTATTTCTAGTATGCATAGAACTATACAGCTGTGTTGCACATATAGAATTTTGCACAAATACTGTGATTGTACAACATAAGAGTAGTTCATTTGCATGATAAGTTGCTTCTTATAGGAAGGAAAATGAGACATAGAATATTTCAGAGAATAGAATAGAATAGAATAGAGAGAAAAGCATGGGGCTTATTACATGTAACCATATAAATTTCATCAGAATAGGCTTTACAACAGTTTTTGCCCTTCAGTAAAGAAATACAACTTCTGGTGGTATTATAATGGCACCAACTAGTCGAAAAATCATACATAGTCAGATGAGAGAAAAAATCAAGATCTCAAGCGACAATTTAAAGTTACCTACCATCTTTCCATGAAGCACTCTCCTTTGCACCTTCTGCAAGAGCAGATGTACGTTTTAGACATGTACTTATTGATACAGTAGCAGCAGTTGCAACTAATTGTAACATAGCGCCTCTCATCATTGTATTTTAGAAAAATAACAAACATGCTCCACCCTATTCTTAATTCTTAAAACCAATAGAGAAACACTCTCGAAACAATATGGTCCCCAATAACTTTCAGGTGCTTAGATATGACGGAAATGCCATTCAAATGTCATAATTGCCTGGGCAATGGCTATCATACAGAAGCATGCTAAGGGTGCTTTCCCATGGGCCTCTGACCTCAAGGTTTTCTTGAGGTCCAGATCAAGGCATGAAGGTTCCCGTGGGCGCCTCGACCTCAAAGACTCAGGTTTTTGACCTGAATCAAAAGTAATCACCAAGCATTTCTCAACGCTCAGGTTTTTGACCTGGATCCAGATTCTCAGGTCGCCAATCTCATGGGAAAGCACCCTAAGCCACCAAAAAGCAATTCAGTCTCAAAAATTATCGTGGGCAGGCAACCTTCAAGCCAAACCTGGAGGATTACCCATAGCTGGAAATTCTACATCAAAACTAGGGGAATTGGCACCAGCCTGTGCTATTTTGATCAAAATGAAACCAAACAAGCAAGCAAGGTCGAAACTGGGCTCTGTCAAAGGATCCTCCACATCTTTTAAGTTCAAAGGCCAGAGCCCTTCTCCTACAATCCTTGACAGAGTGATGTGGCACAATCCTAATGGTTGGTGATTCCATCCCGTAGAATTTCCTACGGTCGTGATTTTGCCACGATCCACAACAAAGGTAACTTTAGGGTCTTGTTATTCATAATTCGAACCTATGAAAAGGGTTTTGCTTTTAGGGTTTAGGAGGTTCTGGCATCGTCTCCCGGACATCTTTCATTAGGATCTAACACCAGAGTTTTAGAGGTTCGGAGCTGAAGCGAAATGCGAAAACTCAAACATCCCGAGGTTAAATTGCTGAAGAAAGTTAATTTTTTGGAATGGAAGCAAGAAAAGGGTCATCGGGAGGCTATGGTTATGAGACGTTACCACATTACTGGACGTGACGATTATAAAAAGTAGGCTTAGTGCTACTTCTTGTTTCAGTTTTGTTTTCCTGCTTTGTCGGTGACGATTTATAATATCCCAGGTACAATAAATTGTGTGGTTTCATCACAAAGTTGACAAACATTTTGAAGAAGATGGATCCTCGAGACCCTTTCCGGATTCAGATGACTGATCAGATCTTGGATAAGCTGTAAGTCAAATATATAAGATGTATATTTGTTTCTGACAAAATGAAAAGCCCATGTTAATATATAGTGTCTTTCTTATGCAGTTATAACATGGGTGTTATTTCAACAAAGAAAAGCCTTGCTCTTTGTGACAAGTTATCCGTGTCATCATTTTGTAGGTAAGTTCGGATTTTGAATCCTGCTTTCCCTTTCTTTGACTACATGTTGAAGGGAACTACACACTTGAATAAGTAACATGTTTTATGCTTGGTATACGAATGTAACTGGCGTTTTTCAGGAGGCGGCTTGCTGTCGTGCTTATGAGACTTCACTTTGCAGAAAACATGAAGGAAGCAGTCACTTTTATAGAACAAGGACGTATCCAAATTATAGTATTTAAATCATATGTTTGCTGTCATGCTTGTTTGGCGCTGAGGTAGTTTGCTAGTCTATGCCTACTTACACACCATATATTCGAAAATGAATTCTAAAACTAATGAGTGTGTTTCAATATGGATTCAACTCCTTCACTTCCATTCAGATATTCGTGTTGGACCAGATACAATCACAGACCCAGCATTTTTGGTGACAAGAAGCATGGAGGATCTTGTTACATGGGTAGACACTTCAAAGATTAGAAGAAAGGTGTTGCAGTACAATGATCGTCTTGATGACTATGATCTTCTCAACTAATGAGGTGTGCTATGCTGTATAAAAAATAACAAGGATGAAATTTTGAGAAGTCCAAGTTGCTGCTTGAACATAGTCTTGCTCTGACAATTCTGATTTCAGAACATTGAGCTAATTCCCTTCATTTTAACACCCTTTGTTCTTGTCTTCCATCCATGCTTTCCTTGGTATGGATTTCTCTGATACATAATGGATAAGCATTTGTAAACTTCAATTAATAAAATGATGTAAAGGTTTGATTCCGTGGAATGCTATCTAATCTTCAATTCAGAAATGTGCATCTGATTGTACATAAACTGAGCGCCTGATTGTGCATAAATTAATCATCTAAACTTTATGGCCAAAAGCTGCCGCATTAGATAAGCATATGTCATGCTCGTCTCAAAATGAGCTGGGAATCAATAGTGTCTCTTGCCGTATATACGATTCCTCCACAAGATCTCCATTGAGAAATGCAGACTTGACAAAGTGGCCAGTATTTATGAGGTGCCAAAGCTGTAACTATTTTTAAAGTCTCAAGCCTTACAACAGGAGCAAACACCTCAGGTTATGAAAGAACCTGAATGTCCTATAACGTCCTATTTGAAGGATATTTAGTGATAGATAATGTAAACAGACCAAATTTGCTGCTTAAAGGTTTAAAAAAAAGGGGATACATCTATGATGGGTATTGTGTTGTAAAAGCTGCACCAAGCACAAGCATTGTGTTTATAAGCTGGCTTCTTAAAATACCTACTTACTCTCAATCAGTTGACTCTATGATAGAAATGTTAGCTGGCTATATTGGATCCTGCTAATGAACAACTAGCAAGCTAGTTAGGCAATGCCTCAATCATCTTACAGGCTTGAAAGTTTAAGATGGATGGCCATAACTTTGGCATGATTTTGTAATTTCAGGAAATAGTGTACGAGTTAATTGAGCAACTTGGCAAGACTCTCATAGGCGGGAGCAAAGATTATGACTGCGGGTGATAGTTTGGTGGCAAACAACGTTTGTCATTTTAAGTTTTGACTTTTAAAGGAAGCAAAAGGCTTGCAAAAAGCTCAGGTGCGCCACAAGCATTGTATATCGCCTGGTATTCTTAAAAGTACAGCTGGACCAACTGATCCCTTCCTTGGTTGATGGAAGAGCCCAATGCGAGAAATCAAAACATATTTTCTAGGAAGAACAAGATTGAGCTGTTTCATCGAGACAGTCTATGGTTTGAATCCGTATGGCCCTATATATGAAGCTGGTTTTATTGGATTGGTGTGTATTTTGTTGCAAGCTTCAATCCTGTGAACAATTAGTAGGATAGGTGGGCCAAGGCCTCAATTATGATAGAAAGACAAGAAGTTAAAGATGAACGCCATTCTTTGGCGTGATTTAGGTTGCTGTACTTCTAGGATGGCAGGACCCTATAAGGGGCCTATAGGCTCTTAGGGTAGGGAGAGAAACAAAGCAGAAGCTGCAAAATTTATTAAAAAAATTGAGATGGTTTCTTATATAACTTTTCTGTCTAGTCAGCATAATTGATTTACCTCTTGATAGGTTTCTGCTAGCCCTATACATGCACTGCTGCTGTATTGAAAGATTGAATTAGTTGTCCATTTTAAGCAACTTAAAGGATAACATGGAAATAGTAAATTCCCAAGTCCAACAACGGCTTGAGGAGCTAAACCAATCTATAATTCACCAGAGCAAGCATGGAAAGCTGGACCAAAGAGCAGTTGGACAAGTTTGGATTGCATAATCATCCGAATATTTGTTTTTCAAGAGTCGGGAGCAAAGCTGACCAACCGTTAACCCTTATGCAAGTGTATATTGTATTGTATATAATCATTCGAATATTTATTTTTCAAGAAATAGTCTTAAGTGATTATTCTTTCTTAGGAGTTCGCAAAAGCTTCATTTTATATGATTGATCCTCAGCTTTTAGCTCTGTTTCGATCTTTAACTATTATGGCCGATTGTATCTGCCAAATAGATCTTGAGCTTTACAATTGGGAATAGCTTACGGCCATAGCAAGTAGGTAAGAAATGGTTAAATATGACAGAGCTTTTGAGCGAAGTCTGTTCCGTGGAAATGTTGTCGATGCTCACATGAATTGCTCCAGATAATCATTGTGATCAAAATACTTCCCCTCTAAGGAAGAGTAAATGCTCTAGGGGAATGGAGCTTGATCCTCCATTCCCTGTTTTGCAAGTGACCTGCTCCCGGCTAACGCCGGTTGCGGGACCCCACCTGCAAAACAGGGAATGGAGTCCCAACCTCCATTCCCCTATACATATTATTAAACTCGAACCAATGGATTGCAGCATAATCCCAAGCATATTCCTCTTGCATTTGAAGGGGGTAAAGTGCCTATGTGGCTTTATTTTCTTTAGGATGTCGTTTAAAATGTGAATGATTGAGTTCTATATTAGTCTTGTGTCCAAAGACACATGCCGATTCCTAAAATATGGGAGAGAGCCGTGAATGATTTTCTATGTTAGTCCTGTATCCAAAGACACATGCTTATTCCTAAAATATGGAAGAGAGCTGTGTGGGAAGAATCCAGCAGCATCAGTCTCAGCTCCAAAGTCCATGCCAAAGAAGAGAACAAGGGATCCCAAGGCATGAGGGCATCATGATTTTGTGCATGAGTTCTTCACGGCAGGAATCATGGCTTTTAAGGCATGATAGTTTTGCTCAAGAACCATCACTTAAGGAGTTTACTCGGGGTCAGCGTGAGAGATCGGGAGTAGGTAGGTCACGCCTTCTTAACAATGAGATTTTATGGGTCCAATTCCATTGTACTAAATATATATATTAGATGCTTAGACTTAGAAGCTAGATAAGTTTTAGTATTTTCTTGTTCCAAGTCTCTGTGTTCAGCAAGACCCTCATTGTTTTGCCGCATCATATTAAGGGATTCTTATTTTGGCTTTGATGTTTCTCTTGTTTTTATTTTTGTTCACAGTTTCTTAGCTCTTCCACAAAATCTCGCATGACACACTGTGCCCATGATCTGTCTGTTAGATTCAAGGTTCTCACATAGGACTGTCTTGCAGGCGATCTCGAACCCACCTCAGCTCTTCAAACACTGTCACCACTGCCGAGTCTCAGTTCCTTTCTTTCTCACCTCTCATCATGTTTTACAGAGATTTTTTTGAGGAAGAACTTCTCTGTCAAACTGATAAACACCTTAAACATTAGCAGCGCCATGAGGCTTCCCGTGAACAACCTCTTCCATCCATGGAAGAGTACGATTTTGAAGGAGGTTGTCGATGTTCCCATGCTCATTCAACACCACCCACCTTTCGAGTCTTTTCATGCCCACAATCCCCTACACGCTATGCTTCAAGAGGAACTCAGCTACCATCCCCTCTAGCTCAAATTTCTACTTCTTGTCACACTGCTTTTCATGGCTCTTCTCCCTAGTATTTTCAAACCCTAGAGAGTGCCTATATTGATATCTCTCATTTTTCTTTACTGCATCCTTCACAACCATCTTTGCCACATAATGACATGGGTTTTCAGAATATATCTTTTGGCCCCACTCAAATTAATGAGTTACAACCTTCTCCAACAAACCTACTCCTGTGAATGTTTATCTTATGAGTTTAAAAGAGGAAGGTCACTCTGATGTCGAAAATCCAGATGCTATGGCGGAAGCCCCTTGAAAAATATACAGGAGTAGTATTCATGGTTTGAGGAGATATTAATGGTTCGAGAATGATCTATTACTGGGACGAGACAATTGCCTCCTTCTTTTGCTCTTTCTGCCATCTTCTTTGTAAATCCGTCTATTCTAGTTTCTACTGCCCCTCCTACTGTTTTTATTGACCTCAGTTTTGATACTCAATGCCCGTTCCTAACTGTTTTCACTCAATTTTCTATTCAGTTTGTTCCTACTAAGGACACTCTGCTTCAATTAGTCTAAATCTTAAACTCCCTTATCCCATCTTCGGCACTACAAAAGGCAAACACATTCCAGATCAGAGTGTTGAAGTCGTATTTACAAATTTGAGGCCCTCACTGTTCTTAATGGACATTCTCAGCCACAGATTAAGTTTCACATTTTTTCCATCACGCTGCAAGGTGCTCCACATCAATGGCTCATGGCCAATAAAAGTCATTGGAAACAAAGCTGGAAAGACATGAAAACTGCCTTTCTTGCTTATTATAGATCTCTTGCTAATGACCAATGACTCTTGAAGTAACGCAATGACATGTAATAACAAATCACGAAATCTGCGCGTGACTTTGCTGATCACCTGCTTATAACTGGTAGCAAACTTTGGATGGAAATATCCCACCAAGAGTCAGATTCTCGTATGGTTCCTTCAAGGATTACTACCGGCTATTCGCCTCGTGACCGAGTACTTATGAACTTTGGAAGAGGCCATTGAACTTATCAATCATTCTATCAATATCTCCTCTCATGGTCAGTGTTGTATCCGTACGTGTACGGTAACTTTCAAGTACTTAGCATACCAGGTACTGAGGTAGTGCAGACGCGTCTTAAATAAAATGCATTGTTTTTGTGTCAAATTTTGGTAGTTTTCAACACAAGTACGGTAAGTATTTTATAGGTACGGTACGTGTTTTATAGGTATTTTAAAGGTATTGTAATATTTTATACATATTTTATAGGTACGGCACATATTTTATAGGTACGATAACAACACTTTTTAACGTTTCGGTACGTTAAAAACTCTGAGGTACGTTACGAGGTATGATATGTAAAATACTTACAGTACCGTACAGGTACGGTAAGTACGTAACAACACTGCTCATGGTGTCCCTTTTCCATTTATGTCATCCATTATAGTTCCCCAAAACTCTGCTCAACCTCAACCACCAATGGCCCACCTCATGGCAAACGTTGCAACATGTGCAACTACAGCATGAAGGAGTGCATACATGCTTATCCCACACCCTTTCAATAAAATATGATGTTTCAAGTCCAAACCACGCCTTAGCTATAATATCAGTAATCATCTTAACTACAGCAACAACAAGGTCAATCCTCACGTGCTCCTTTTTGATTCAACTAAAGCTCAATGCTATAATTGTCATGAATGGGGTCACACCACTACTATGTGTTCTCAACTCCCTCACGTTCTCCAGGCACCAATCAAACCACTTCGATTCGCCTCACAGCTTATCAACTTTGGGTTGCTAAAGGTACACAAGGTCCACCTTCGAATCTGTCGTCCTCTACGCACTCCGCAACCATAGTATCAACAACAGGCGTCTGTCCAACCTTCTCAAGAGCAACAAGCTCAAGAAGAGATTTATTGTGCCCTTAATCCTCCTGTGCAACAATCTAACTGGATCGGTCTGGTATCACGCCATGCCCACGAAAGGCGACAACACACTTTTATACCTCAGGGTACACATTCTACCTATGTCATTGCTGCTATTCCACATGAGAAACTTCTTAAATCGTCCAATTCGACCACGAATTAAAGAATTTTATGCAGAATGTCATGCTAAAAGTTCGACAAAGCATTCTCCGTCGCATGCAAGCTGCTGAAGGATGCAAGGTTGCTAACATCCATGCCACCACTACTCAATGTGCGGAACCAACTACAGCCATGCCACCTTCACGGAGCCGACCCTATCTCAATATTGCTGTTGAAGTTGAGCTCTTGCATGACGTCTCGACATTATTACCCAAGGATCTTGCGCCAGTGGACCCTACTCACCCCTTGGCTCATGTTCTGTTGGAGCTTCCAGTTTGACAAGTTCTGTAGGAACTTGTCAAAATCAGGATTCCTCCCAGTTTATCTACCATTTTGCCTTATGCGAACAACTTCCCTTGCTCACTGTTTTAGTTCGTGCAATTGCAACTTCCATGCCTATTGTTCACGCCACTGTGGAAAATCATCAAGTTAATCATGTACATATTGACGGTGAAAGTGCTGTCAGCCTCATCAAGGACAAGTTACGACATTAACTTGGGATCAAACAGTTATATACGGCTCCTTATGAGATCAAATTAGAAATGGTCACATCACACGACCTCAGGAAATTATTTCCAAACTCACAATCAGTATTGAAGATCTTAAATTTCCTTTGGAATTTGGAGTCTGAAAAGCATGTGAAGATTCATGCAATTGTGACATGCTGGTTTGTCATCCATTTCTTTAAAAATCTAAAAGCATCCATTATTGGGCCACTGATAAGCTCATCATCATAGATGGCACTCTCAATACCACTATAACTTAGAAACAAAAAAAATCATTTTAATTGATTCTCAGATAGTGAATCAGATGATGTGTGACTCACAATACGTATAAAGTGGAGGAAGCCACTCTTGAGAGTCCTGCTCTTCCTTAGCCTGAAGAGAAAAACCCTTGGGCTGAGATGGGTCTTTTCAACGATCAAGCTATAGCCACGCTTGTTGATCCCTACTTATCACCATACCATCAAGTCCAGCTGATGCACCTCTTTGATCATGTACCTTCCTTCGACGACAAAACGAAAGGAAGATGCTCTCTCTTTTCATCAACTTAATGTTCCTTCGGATCAACAACCTTTATTTTTCACAACTGCCATGGCTAAATCACATGTGTTGCTTCGTCCCCTGCCCACACTACAGATGCAGATATAATATCTCACATCCAAACTCCTAAAGTTAAAATCGTGGATCGAGGTAATCAACATCGTATTCATCTTCTTGCTTGCCTTCCTACTCCTTATCGACATCACACTCAGTCTTTTTAAGAAATTCAAACATTCCAACTCTGAGCCACGCTCAATCTAGCAATGACAGTACAAACTCAACCCCAACTATCATGATCAGTGAAGGCCGAAATTGACAAGCTTCCTTGGTTTGCGGCCTCATTTCTAAGTCGGGCATTACGAGTGGGTAAGCTCAACTATTATTGCCCTCAAGCACAATGGCAAGATTCTCATTTGTGTGGATTGCCACAAACTTAATATGGGACTCTTGAATATGGCTATTTTTTCCTTCCCTTCATAGATCAGGTCCTTGAAGAGGTTGCAGGCTATGAAATGTATTCTTTCATGGATGGTTTTTCAGGCTGCAATTAGATCTCCATTAAATCGAAAGATCAATTGAACATTTTCACCACGCCATTGGGCACTTATGCCTAAAAAAAGTGGTATCTTTTGGATTATCCAATTTTCCTTCACTTTTTCAAAGCATTATGCTTTCTGTTTTTCAAGATTATATGAAAAATAATGTTTTTCTTCAAGTCTTCCAAGATGACTTTTCTACATATAATACTATGGATGATCATCTCTCCAAATTAAAGCTTCTTTTGTAAAAAAAAATATGATGAATCTGGCATCATCTCAATCCAGAAAAGTGTACTTTTTGTGTCACTTCCGGTGTTCTTTTGGGACATGTGGTTAGCCATCATGGCATCACCACAGATCATGCCAAAATCAGTTGCATACTAAAAGCTCATGGAATATCACGAAAACTACGTCCTTTATTAGTAAAATCAACTATTATGCTACTTTCATTTTAGGTTTAGTGCCAAAGCTAATCCTATTCACGAACTCATGGGTCATAAATCTACTTGGGCTTGGAACCCCAAAGCTGAAGCTGCCTTTCAGGAATTAAAGGTTCTGCTCAAGCAGGCTCCTGTTCTTGTCCCACCTCAATGGAATAAGCTATTTCATGTTCATGTGATGTCTCCGCATTTGCTGATGGTGCTGTTTTGGCTCAGGAACATGCACCACACCAAGATAAACCCATCTGATTTGTCAGTCGGAAGCTCAATCCTGCTGAGAAAAATTATTCTTTCACATTCTTTGTGTCAGGCGCTTTCTTCTCGACGCTCACAGAAATCCCTGGTGAACCTTCGTGCAACTATAGGTGATGACAGTTCTTAGTATTCCCAGTTACTCAAGGCGCATTGTGCTTTCATATCTATTGAGATCTGCTTGTTTTTTTTAGTTTCATCTATTGCTCCAGTAGATCATACCACTATGAATTTGTCTAATATCAAGTAAGTCTATTATTTCTAGTATGAATTGCTTTACTTCTAACATGTATATACCCTGTTCTTCAAATGCTAAAATCCATACTGCTTCGACACAGTAAGAACCTTGGTTTCATTTGCAAAATTGACATAGGGTGCCCGTGTTATGCATGCCTTCTCCTATTGACCCATATACAACAATTGGAGCAAGAATGCATAACATAGGCACCTCGTGTAAATTTTTTGATGGAGCTAAGGTGCAGTGTGTTCATAATCACTAGATATAATCATTACAAGGATTTATCGCGGCGGCATTCGCCACCGGTGTTTTTCACTTCTCAGTCCAAGTTTGCTTCGATAATATCTATTTGAGATGGCGAAAGGAAAAGAAAAGGAATTAAGAAATTCAAATGAATGTGAGTGGAAAATTTTTGCCTCTATATTAATTCGTATTAGGGTCTAAGTTAGATATTGGGGTACAAAAGCACCCGTCTGGATGCGGGCCTTATTTGCTTTTTAGGTGCTTGGTCCATTGTGGCTTGGAGGTGCTTGGAGAGCGGGAACGCGATGATCCGTTTTTAGCAAATTGCTTAGGATCGATGACATGGCTACCCATAAAATCAAATTCGATAGAGAATCAATTTGGCGGGGTTGTTGTGAGATGGCGTGGAGAGTGAATAGGATTTGGCTATGGTGGGAAGCATGATCGGTGTTGTACCCCTCAACGAGAATTTTCTTTGTGCAAGTACGGTTTCTCTGTACAACACAATTCTCGTACAACACGATTCTAAATGGATCAATCAACATCGATTTAGATGAAGAAAAGCGACTTCAAATTTTCGGGAAATTCAAGCCGAGAGAAGAAGGCAATCTAGGCGAGAGGAAAAGAGATAGGGAGTGGGAGAAAGAAAATATCCGACCTCAAGTTGGCAAAGAGCTTGAGTGCGAGAAAGGCTTCAAGAATTGTCCAAGAGTTTGGACGATTATTTCAATAATATCACAAAGCCTTTGAAAGAAGGGGGATAAGGCAGCGGTGGTGCATAGATTTGTGAAGAGAGTGAAGAAGAAATTGCCCTTTGGAGGTGGATTTTGTTGATCATGATCAAAGCAAGATCATGAAGAATGTAATTAGAAATGTTTAAGAGACACTCAATCCATAAAAAAGAAACTAAGGAAGAGGCGGATATAATGCAAGCAAGAAAGTCGACATTGCAAATGGTATCTTCAACGACAAACAAAACCAACCGGTCTGCGGTTGCACGTCTCCTTCATGTTTCAAGAAAATCATTTGTTGCGAGAAACGGAAGAAGAAGAGTAATGGCGAGAACAAGAATGTGGTCCGTGGTCAATGTTTTCAAGGAAAAAGAGATCGGATGCAATAAGCGATGAGGTTAAAAATTACATTTTACAAGTTACGATGAGAAAACACAAGAGTCTCACCATACGGGAAGCATGTGAGAAAGTTTGTTACAAAAGATGGTGAAAAAATTGATCATCAATACAACTGCTTGAAATTTCTCGGGTAATTATTATGCTTTATATGTTTTCTTTGCTTGTTACGCTTTACTATATTGCTGCTTTTAATTTTTGTTGTAACTCTGTATTTCTGCTTTGTTTATAGTTGCAATTTTACATGGCCTTCAAAAAGGAATTCAATGAAATGAAGATTTCCACGGTAGCACTTTTGAATTGTCAAGCCATCTTTTGTGAGGCGTTTAAAAGAAAGAGAGACACATTTAACGCCAATATCACATGCACTTTGAGTATGTGATGCAAGCACTCAACAAAATCGAAGCAGATCCAAATGGGGTGCACAAAGAATGCAATTGTAATTGTGCTGTTTGTGGTGATGGTAACTTCTGTAGTGCCAAGAACCATGTCTATAAATCCACTAGTGATTTTTGGAGGCAAATGGTCTGCTCTAAAGAAGAAGATGAAGAATGGCACAAACATCAATGTCTGCAGTTGGCATGCAAAGATTGTGGGCTGAAAAGGTACTCTTAAGTTTGTCTCTTCAATGTTATGATGTTTAAAGATATTCTTTTCGGTAACTTTAATTGTGGTGTTATAAAAGGTTTGCTTTTTGTCCTAAGGAAAAGATGGAAACCGATTACAAGGTGGAGTGGAAACAGTTTGAAAAGATATTACATTTGGCTTAATTAAATTGTGCTTTCGTGTAACATGCTTTTTAAACAAAGCGCAAACCTACGGAATTGTTCATGGTCCGAAATCAGCAAAGAATTAAATTGTGCTCGTGTAACATGCTTTTAAACAAAGCGCAAAACCCATGTAATTGTTCATGGTGCGAAATCGACAAGAAGTTGGATACATGAAGGAGACTAAGAAAAAAATGGGAGGGAGGAAACCAAGCAAAAGTAACAAAACTTGCATACAAGAACCAGAGTGCGCCTGGAGTTCATGAAGCATGCCTCAAGACAATGGTACAATTTGTCACACACAATTATGTGGCACACGGGGAGCAAAGCAATTCGGGGCGTGTTTGGATACCTTTCACGAAGATGCAATTGTCTCTGTAATTGACTTTGCTGAAAATTACAGTTTTAAAATTAGAGGGAGGCACAATCTTGCCAGCGGCACACCGGACCAGGCCTCAGTCGGTTCATATCACATATAGACATGCAACCCAAAGCCTGAGATAGAGGAGATGGAAGTTAAAGAAGCGAGCAAAGAGAAGCTGGCGGGATAAGTGAAAAGAAAGAAGAAGAGAAGTCGAGGAGACCATCGGCACTAATCGGAGGAGAATTATAAAGGAAGTGCAATTTTATATTTGGATGATGAGGGAGCATAGCACCGAGTTTGTACAACATTGCTTGAAAGTACATCTTGGTGGCTTAGAGCACGAGAACATTGAGTACAAGAAACATATTTTTTGAGTGATGGTTGCACATCCCGGTTTAAAGGAGCAAGGCCTTTACGGTATTTAGGAAGGAACTATGTGTGTAGTGAAGGAATTGAGTATGAGTGGAATTTCTTTGCAGGTTCTCATGGCAAAGGAGAACATGATGGACAAGGTGCAATATTGAAAAGGGTTTTGGCAAGAGAGCAATTGAAGTATGAGTCCTGGAAATTGGAGCGTGCCAAAGACATTGTCGATTTCATGAACTGGTACATGATGAACAATCCACCAGACCCTCATATAAGAAGGTAAATTCTTGTTTTTTCGTAGATTTTTCTTAGATTTGAAGTTGCATGAATCTGTTTTATATTGCGAGGTTCTTTTGGCATATTGATCCCCAAAGTGTAGACAAATCTGAAAGGAAGGAGTGGAATTCCAGTAGAGTGCTAATTTATTGTATTAACATGTTGATATTTATTAGTCTAAAATTCTATTCTTTTGCTGGAAGCACGTTTATGCGTCTAAATGCAATAATGGGTTGCATTTGGACCAATAACTGAGCTAATTATGATAGTCCTCTGTATTTATTGTTTCGTGATTTGCATGAGGCGTATTTTGATTATTGTTAAAAAATATGCTTAAAAGGCAACAAAGAACTATAATAATACACAGGAATATAAACCAAGTTGCACTTTGAAAACTAGACACGTTTCATTTTCACTTGAAAATCGATTTGTTACAAACGCTAAAGCAAAGGCCAACATGAACCTCACGGATTGGCCTTGCTCTTTGTTGTTTGGTCTAGGTATAAATGGTTTATATATCATGTCCAGAAAGAACAGGCTGATACTGTGTACAGTTTCTTCCTTCAAACATTGTAGTAAATGTTATGTTGGCCGCCCTGATATCCCTTTCAATGCATGGTATACATTTATGGCTTAGCTAGCCCAACAAAGATTTTAGAGATTGTTAAATAATATGCGTGCTTTATGCAACCTCCTATATTGAAACACGTATTAACAATGGCATTTCTAACACAACATCAAACTCAAACTCAAACTCACATTTTATAATTTGACCAGGAATCAAGCGTCCATCCCTTATGTTGCATATCAGAGTACCACAATCATTCCCTGGACACTCAGATGACACCATAGCCATGCACAATGTATCCCCAATTAGTGCACTCCATTTTACCACATTGTGGACGCTCAATTTGCAAACAAACTTATGTGCCTCAAGATGGCTCCTACTTAGTTGTACCACCTATCCCAGTAGATAGTGCATATTCACACGGGGGTTGTGGTGCATATTCACAGGGGGTGACTCAGGACAACGAGAGAGCTGTTGGATAGGCATATCCATGACTTATTCTTTGATTCGGACCGTAGATAGCAATCCTCGTTTGTGGGGTATGCTCGTACAAGTTTTTTTATACTGTATAATGAGAGTTGTGAAATACTATAAGATTTGAGGCAAGGTACTCAATTGTGTTGATTTCATGCATGTATTATACTGTTTTAGAGGGTATAAAAGGGGCTCTCGCTGCCCTGGAGTCACCCCCCTGTGAATATGCACCAAAACCAAAGGGGGTTTTAGGGGGAATTTAATATAAAGTGCTGGATATAATGGTTTGTGTTAACTAACAAATTTTTTGGCCCCTTCTTGGCCTTGGGGATGGTATGGAGATGGATGAAGAAAGTTGATGTATCCAACCAACCATAATGACAATACATCAATAGGGTCTTTGCCATGTGCAGGTGGTGGTTGCGCTGATGGTGACGGGACTAATTGAAGTTGATCTTCATTTATAGGGTCCTCTGGTACAGTAATAATGTTTGGATCAACATCATGTTGACTCCAGGTGTCGGAGGAATGTCATGTGGAACTAATGGATTGGAAGATTCTATAATCTGCATTAACATAAAGGAAAGAGATTGGTTAGATTGTTATTAATTTAGAAAATAGAATTTTAATAGCAAAATAAAATTGAATCAAATAAAAGCTTTTGACACTGATATGCTCTACAATAATGTTTTATTCACAAACCTTTAGTATTAATAAAATTGAATCAAATAAAAGCTTTTGACATTAATATGCTCTACAATAACGTTTTATTCACAAACCATTGCATGAACATCAACGTTACTCTGCAGTAACAATTGGTGAGGTTCATAAAGAACCAGTGACACTTTCTCATGGGTTGCCTGGCTTTGGTTTAACAGGTGAAGAGAATCAACCAGTTTGGTGATGTGGAGTATGTTTCTTGTAACGGTCGGTGAAGCGAGATCAAGGGTAGAGGTTTTGAAGAAAGCTTGCTCTGTTAGCATTCCACGTGTTGTTACTTCATTTCTGACTATTTCCCTTCCACAATGAAACCATAGTTTATCAATCCATATAATTTTGGATGCTCCATCTCTAGCTTAAATATAATGCATGATTCATCTTCTGGTTCGATTAAAGTTCCAAACCTACAATATAAATGCATTATTGTGGCCATTGTTTGACTGATCTGCATGACTCAGAAAAGGGCGTGGAATAATACACTTTGTTGTGTGCACAAGAATCCGTTTGTTGATTGAAGCTAAAGGCTGGTTGCTATGAACAATTAAGAGCGGGGAATATCCAAGAGTTGGAAGCAAACATAAGGCCTAAACTCTAAAATCTTTTTGAATCTGCAACAAATCTTAGAACAAATAAAGGGAAGGAAAGAAAGGCGGGTTTTACAGCACTACATTGTAGAACCAAGAAACCAATATCTTGTAAAAAAAACCATTATGCTAGCTGAAGAAACATTAAAAAACAAATACCTTTGTAAGTGTGAGCAAAAAATCCACCTCGTGGTAGCAAAAATCCACTCCGGCAACAAGAATCCAAGAGGGCAAGTACACATGCACACATGCACATGCACTTGCACATGCACAGTACACATGCATATGCATACAAATGCACATGCACGCACATGCACATGCATACACATGCGCAGTGTTCATGCACAAACACATGCAGAGAAACACAACCACCCTCGGATTGTTCCAACCAACGAAAATCAACGGCCCATAAAGGATGCACTCTAGAAATACTATTTAGTACACCTCAACGAATACAACAACGAAATCATAGAAAAACCATGTGAAAAAGCGTATAAAAATCTAAAAGTAACCCCCTGTTATTGTGCTACATATCCCCTCTATAGTTATAGCACCTACACACCTACATGTCATCTATAATGTCCAATTATATATGGTTATGCCATCTGCCCATAATTAGTAGTACATCAACCATTAAATGGTTGCCTTCCACATATTATAGCTTCACACTTATATAGCATTCTCACTTTTCAAATTTGAACACATTAATAACCTATGTAATGTTTATTTCTAATTCATTTTACTTACTACACAAAGATCTACCAATGTATGTAGCTATGCCCGGCAACGCCGGGCACCGTTACTAGTCTTATTTTGATCCTCATATATCATATGAAAGAAACATGTCAGTTCATACTATTAATTCTCTCTGGCAAGTATCTTAGCATAACAGAACATTATGAGGAACATGTTGGAACTTAGCATTAACAAACATAGGAAGCTATGCCGCAACTCCTTACCTAGCAAGGAGAGTTTAATTTTCTCCACAATAAGCAACACCAGTGTGTATTTCCAAGCACCTAAAAGCTTATAGGTAAGTCATGAGTATAAAATCATTCTTTGATAATTAGTCATTCGTTTGGGTTTATTTTAATAGTAAAAAGCTTACGAAGATAAATATAGATGTTCTTTGAAGGGCTGAAGAGGCCAAAGTTGCCCTTAAATGTGTAGCATGGACTAGAATACATCAGCTTGCTTTCTCTTACGTTATGGCGAGAATTAGACCACCAAATAAGAAAACAGAAAATGAAGAAGCCCCATCTGCAAAACAGTTGCAAGGGCAATCCACAATGCGTTGCACTTTATTTTTCTTGCTTTTCTGCGGAGTTTAGATGACAACTTTAAAATGTACTATCGAAATTCGTATTGTTACTTCATCTTTGCCGTATATAAAGGGCTAGAGTTTTTGCAAGGTCATTAGGGTGGTTGTTTTGTGTCGTAATGCAGGTAGAAGTATATAAGGGCAACTTTTTGTTGCATGAGGAGCTTAATTTTATCATCTATCCCATTATGATTCCTACGTAGAAAATTTTTGTGAAAGGGACTTTTGTACAACAGAATCAATTCCCCTCTAGGACCCCAAGTTATTTTGGCATATACTAGCAAGTTTAAAAGTAAGATCCAACAACAACATGGATTAATGGATTCGTCACAATAAATTTATTTTCCCTTAAAAACCTTCAAAGGCGGGTTTTCTTAATGCTAGTACTAATGTCCACTACCAAACATCACTTGTTCCATAGGCTGATTTGTTCACGGACATTAAAATATAATTCAATTCACATTTCAATTCCTATCATATAATGCTCTCTACATTTTCTATATCTAAGAAATCTGTCGCACATGTATCTATCACTGGTATCTGTCACTAGCATGCCTTAGAACTTACAAAATAAAATGAGTCCGATTAGGAAAAACAAACAATGTTAACCAAGAGAAAATCACCATGCAAAACGAAAATGGAATTAATAGAATTCCAATCCCTATTATTGGATATGCTATGATCAAACTCTAAATGTTGACGTTCTATGAAAGATGAATAAAAAGGACCCTAGAAGCACAATGGAAGATGAATTACTATCCCTATACATCTTTTAGACTTGAAGATGCATGGCAGCCCCTAGAGCGTAGTCACATTTTGAGCAGTCTAGAAAAACTCTGAGCAGCAACAGATATGGTAGTGTCAACCATTAAGAGAGTCCCAACATCCACTATAATGCATGCAAAGGAGACGAATCAAATGGAATAGATCAAAGTGAATCTTATTTTGTAGATCAAAATTTTATCCACTTTGAAATTTCGCCCTTATTTTACTCATTTTTTTTCCAGCGAAAATGTCTGTTGAATTGTCTCTGTGGTTTTGGGTGGCGCTGCCTTCTACTCTGTTTTTGCACTCTGCTTATGTCGCGCTACCGTTTCAACCATATCTTTGCTCTATGGCCGGCTAAACAATAGCTGGAACTGTAGCACGTCCATGAAGATGGACGATGGTCCAAAAGGGGCCGGATTCTTCTCTGCACTGATGTGAAGAAAAAACAAAGGATATTTGGGATTTCCTCACAGCAAAAACAAGGTGCAAATAGGGAATTCTTTTCACCATCCTTCCATTGAAGATTCTCCTTTTAGGGCCGATTCGTGTTTTTATTACCTTTCTATCTTCCAGAAGCAATGATCCTATCAGGAGTTTTTTTAGCTTAGTTCATAGCTTGATTCTTGCAGACAAGTCCAATCCACCGAATGAAAGCCTCATGCACAGAGTGCAAATACAATAGAGTGCAGAGTGCAAAAATAGAGCCGCGGGGCAAAGATAGGATGCAAACACCATAGCCATGGTTGGAAATGGCAAGCCAATGCCAAGTTGGAATCAATAAAAAATAGGCTAAATTTTTAAGGTGGACAAAATTTTGTCGGAAAATTTCACTCATCGTTGAAATTTCTCCAGGAAATTTTGAGCAGACGTGGCAGTGCCATGCAACCACGCATACATTCGCGAGAACATTTGTAGCATTATCTCGCGACTCTCTCCTTCCAAAGCGCACATTCATTGAGGGCATGTGACGTGGGCCGAGGTAATGCCACAAGCGTTGTGGCAAATGGATGCATGCAAGGGGCCAAGCAAAATGTGGGATGTGTATATGAAGGGAGGGGGGATTAGGGCACAAATCCAAAGAAATGGAGAAGAGCGTGGACGGAGTGGCGATGGAGGCAGAACCTGCTTGGCAATTGGGGAATGCAGAGCAAGAGCCCAAACAAGGAAAGGCCAGCAGAATAGTCGGCGCCGCAGAACCCCACCATTCCGGTGACGAAGCTGCATTTTTGAATGATCCGCATCAAGCTCACAAGCACGCAAATCAACAGGTCTCAAAACCCAGTTCCCCTCCTCACAGACCTCCGCATGGCGAAGTTCTTCAACCTAGTGACTTTATAACCTGAACCAGGTACCAGTTCTTATTTGTTTATTATTATTAGTATTGCACCTTGCATTGCAGTTGTATTTGGTGGATGGCACCTATCATATGATGTTGCAATCTTAAATACTAAGATTTCAGTTCATTTGCTTATGCCTGTGAGAACTCAAATGTTGAGATGGAATTCAACACGTTTGAACTCTATATCAGATTCATCCAATATGTACTTGCTGTGTACTCTCATCCTTGCTTTTATTTGCGAAACAAACACTCATGGCTAAATAGCTGTTGGTATTCCCATATCAATGCCATTCTTGATCATTTTGGCTCTGCCATCTTTTTAATTTCAACTAGGGAATGCTTGTACGTTTATTGGTCTATCTTATCATCCTAGAAGATAATCATTGCCATTAATCTTGCACAATATGTTATCAGAAAGCGAGAAAGAAGGCAGAATATGTGAATACAAAAGGGCAAAAGAGCGCTCTTTGGCCTTATTAATTATGAAAAAGCAGCCAGACTATGTGAAAAGGGAAAAGAGCGTTTTTTCAGGGAACAAAATTCAAAATAAACAAGGTTTATATACTGCAAACCTACTTATATAATTTGGTTTTCCAATGCAAACTATTTTCCAAAATCTGGTGTTCAGCCTCTTCTATGACCATAAGATGAATACTAGGCCACGTCTCCAATACATCATGCCAATTGATGTCCTTTTGTAATGGGTACTCAATACGGGTACTCAATTCTAAGCAACATATGTGCATCCAAAGTTCTCTAAGCACATTTGGTTTCTTAAAGCTGTCTTCAGAATGGAAAATCCCCTTTCACATGCAGCACTACTAAGCATGAGAACTTGCCATAACTTTGGTATGTCTTCATCGTGTTTGAATATCTCTCATACCAAATATTTCTCATACCAAATATTTCCATCTCTTCTTTCACAAAGTTGTAAAACTACCATGCTTCATGAATGCTACATCTAGTACTGTATGACAAAGCCTCCAGGAGCATTTGAAGCTGGAAGTACATGCAATTGACAAAGCCTTCAGAAGCATTTGAAGTTGGTTCATGCGCCCTTCACGACTAGCTTATAGGATAGGATTTGCATCAATACAAAACACATCAACTAACTTCGACAAGGCATCCCAAAACGTATTGAATTTCTGTCTTGGAGTCAAATCTTTATCATGTGATTTTTGCTCAAACACTTTTGTTCCATTCCATCAAGCCATGTCCACATATTGCTCATTCAAATTGTCTACTACAGATTGCACAAATGCCCATCTAATCTGAATACAAACCTTATGAGAACCATCATTTTCTGCCTGGGTTCTATGGTATCTGCTTCAAACTCAAAGGAAGGTCTAAGTGTAGTGGTTGCTGCTTAAGAACAATTTCGGGAACTATATGTCGACCTAAATGTTTTTTATCAGCTACTAAAGGAGTTGCAATTCTAGAAACTATTACTCGACCCCAAATTTGTATGTTGTTTCTTATTTTTTATTCCATTCTTGTGAGATGGTTGCCAGGCTCCATGTTTCAGCGCCACCATAGCCAAAGCTTGCATATATAAATGGCCAAGCATATGTGATATCTTACACGGACTGTACAAGCCAACTAGGTTGAACTCTGTTATAAGCCAATTAGGTTGAACTCTCTTGTACATATGAAGTTAAGAATTGGAAAAGCCTATCACATCAAAATCAACTCTTGGATTTTCATTTGGGTTTCAATCAACAAATCCAGCTTGCAAATCACATGATAATTTATAACATGCAATTCGCAGCAATTGATCTATAATCTCTACATACTCAATGGATATTTTTCTAGATCATGCGACTTGTTAAAGGTGCAAATAGACAGGCATTGCCTTACACCTAGGGCATAAGGAGCTTGTTGAAAAATTTGTGCCACTCTGCAGATATAGTAGTGAGAATACTCTGCATTTATTTTTCAAAATGATACAGGATCCATATATTAGGTATCATGATACACTTAATAGGAGTACATACACTTTTATGCAGTACTGTACAAGACTATTTCTGGGATCATCAAATTATATTGCCCTAAATATGGTACTATGAGACATATTATTACAACTCTCTATGGGAATCCCGTCCAATCAAATAGAGTACTAAGACATATTATAGCTGTCTGTGGCAATGGCGTTCAAGCACGGTCTCAAGCTGATCTACAAGAGCTTGGAAGGCATCCTTCCAATCTTGCCCCTTCCAGTCAGTACTGAAAATTCTCTGCAATCCACAATTCCTTCTGACTTCCTTTGGCAAAGAAAGAGCGAAGCGTGTCATATACACTATAATAATCTGGAATGCTTTGATGTCCATTTGTAGCTTGAAAAGGTCCCGATGACTTTCCAGTCCAATAACTACAATAATAATGCCATGGGTCGAGAGCTTCCATTGCCTGCAAGCATCCAAATTACCAACAATATCAATTACAAACTTATTTGTTTATACAATCAAGGCAATAGAAAAAGAAGAGTTTGAAAAAACTTCAGAATCTCCAGTGGTAATTGGACAAGGGAACAACACAGGATGGGATGCTTTGAAATGATATAGCACAAAATGCAGAACGACACTTCACATACGATTTTTCAAGCATGCTCATATGTGATACAGAGAGAAAATGGAGCAAATCTTGTCAGAAATAAGAATTCTTATCAGCCTTAACAATCAGATAATAATAATCATACCTTTATAATGGAAGGCTGCTTAAATCCAAACATATTGAGGCCACAAATGGCAAAGACTCTGACAGAGGTCTTCCATTGCAAAATTTATACGCAATTGCACATCCTCCTAGCATTTGTCCATAGAAGGTCGTATGTAAGCTTCCTCCGGATGGCCGTCCATTGTTACCTGTGGATCAGCATTAGATGAAAGAACGAAAAAGAATAAGCATATAAACCTTTGAGTAACATACCTTGAAATATGGCCTCCCTTTTAAGTAATCTACTACTTCTGATATATAATAACAAGTACACGGAAGATCCAAATAATTATAAAAGCATGTAGGGCTCTTGCAACCTACCAAAATCAGTGAATACATCCCCTTTTTTATTAAAAAAGCATGAAATGTTCTCAACACACCTAATGGAAGATTTATATCTTTGTTACACCATCCATCCCTTTGTACAAGTTTGCCTACGTCAACAAGCTCAACAACAAGATTCTTCAAGTCTATGCTGAGGAGAATAGCAGGTGATTTTTCTCTCTTAAAAAGTGCTTCTGAGCCATTGATATCTCTAGGGGATATGCATTCTTTCTTATCTGATTTGCCATGCAATGTTGACTGGCATTCCATGTTTCTCTGATGGGCAGCATCTTCTATTTTCAACTCATCATCACGAAGCAGAATGACCTCCCCACTAAGCGTTTTTACTTTATCCAAAGCTGCAGAATTGTCTCTCTCTTCATTGGCTGACAGGATAACTAACCTGATTGTTCCTGTCCACCAATAAATGGGTTTAGATTAAATAGAATAGAATAGAATAGAATAGATTTTTTAACGTCCACGGAGACCAATAGGTCATGGGACCATACAATGGGCTAGTACAATCATTACTACTAGGATTAAAAAACCCCTGCCTCGAAAGGTTTTCAAGGGAAAAACCTGCGCAAGAATGATGATACTAGACAAGCGGTGATAATGACTACGAGGGGCTCAGTAATTGCAGATGTTTATCTAGAACCTCAAGTATGTATAATGTCAAGGCATGCACAGATGGTGCTCTGAGAAGTTAATTGTGGAAGCGTGGAATGGAATGCTAAGGTGAAAAAATGATTCCGGACTATCTCAAAAGCAGGGCAACTCAGAAGAGTATGGCTTTCATCTTCAATAACCTGTAACTGGCAATCTATTCCATGATATTCTGCTCCATTTTCTCGGATGTCCCTCTAATTGCAATTACAAAGATTAGACCTGACAAAAAGGGGTAGACAACATAAACGTGGTTGAGAGTTGGATATTAACCATCTCATTAGTCATGGAGATGCAACTTGAGATAGCCAATGTCTATCACAAAATGAGACCGGCTTCTTGGTTACCTTTTATTTCAGAATTAAACCAAAGATGAGAGTATCATGTGCAGTTATATAAGAAGGAAATAATTCCTACTTGAGGTTAATACAAAAAAGGAGGAATATTAGAGAACCATGGCTGATGTAAGAAGCTTGTGCAAATGGGAAAGATTTCACATTTTTTCTCACTATTTTCTTATTTTTCAGAGCAAGATTGGATAATTTCTAGTGGAGGTGCCTAAGAATTGCTTGCCTTACAAGAATAGGTTCGAGCAAAAGGAGGACATCGATGAGGGTGCTCTCTGTAAATCAGGAGCAATGAACATTGATATTTGGGTGCGTGGAGAAAGCGTATCCTGTTGATCTTATTACGAAGAAATGCCCTGATTTCCGCTCATTGGTATTAGGGCTTACTCGTTTTTTTTGTAAAGGCCAGCAAGGCTTACTTGAATGTTATGACAATCTAAATTTTGATAATTCTAATTAGTGTTTACAAGCAATATACAATCAGTTATATGAAGTTCTTCGCAAAGTGTTAAATGATTGTTGCTTATGAAGGTGCTGAACTAAAGCATGGATTGAAGAGAGTTTTGGAAGATAACGATAATCTTCAAAAGAGATTGAAGATGATACTATTGAGGGTTAGGGAGTGGAAAGGGAATTTAAAAGCTATTATTGCCTCACTGGTGGAGGCTCTAAAAGAAGGATCACTGCCATAAAAAACTCGTGAATCCAAGCATATCACAAAAGAAGAAGAGAAAACCTTGTAATATTGCTTCACTGTTGAAGAAATTAGTGACTAGAGATGATGTTATTAAAATGTTGAAGCTTCCTGGAGCTAATCACATAAGGAAAGTTGTAGTAGGTTAGGTGCTAAGTGAATTAAGAAGAAAACAAAGTCCTAAGAGCATAAACGAGTTGTGTGATAATGTGAGTATCAGTAGGCAGGTTTACCTTGCTCTTTTTCAATGTTTATAGGATGGGATGAAGCAATAAGATATTATTGAAACCATCCTCCTGAGGATTAGTGAGGTCAGGACGAGTAGATCACGACGTGATTCTTGGGTGAAAGAGCATTTGGGAGAGACATATTAGATTAATACATCTGTTCACCCGGGCACACTTTACTCCGGGAAAGGTAAGAAGATGGGCGGATCCGGAAATGATTTGTTTATTCTTAATGAAAAAACAATTGATTGGATGGATCTCAATAAGATGCTTCAATTATGAAATTGGAAGAGTGTGCTGGTAAACTGCAAATATATATTAGTGAAGAAGACAAATTCTCTGTCCAGTCAGAGGATCACACTTGGCGGATAGAGATCTTTCAAGTGCCTGAAGAAAATCGTGGTGTTCTTCGAAGGGTCTTCCAGTAGACACCTATTTCTACTTTGATTGTTACTCATGGAGTTGGAGAGAAGCTTAATATTCCTAGTTGTGGTGATTACGAAGTTGAACGGCATTTGGATTCTAATTTGAAGACAATTAAGTGCATGTACAACTTGAAGCATGAATATGGTAAGACTATTCACGCATGCCCATATTATTTGTATGCTAGATTAGATGGGAATGGGAAAGGAAAGAGTACTTTGGAGTGTTCCCCTGATACTGAACCAATACGAGACAAGGAGAATAAAGAATTGACTCCTCTCCTTGGAATTCCTTTGAAGAGAGTGCATATATGCACTCTGCATGTTTTTTTAAGAATAGTTGACAAGATGGTCTACATGAGTATTCCCTTTGTCTGGAATAAATCCCCTCAGCCAGCCAGAAGATGTGGAAAAAGTACTTTCTGATTGGTCTCCATGGTATAAAATGCCTCAAGATCCAAAATATTAAAAAGACAATGGCATGGAAGAATCTTAGCATTCTTGCAGAGAAGAAAATGGTGGGGGATAAGTTGGATTTGTTCAAAGTAGTAGTTGTTGATTTCACAGAGTCATTTATAGAAGCATGAGGAGAATATAATATTACTCATTACGTCCATATACTTCGAGTCTATGGCATGTGGTTCACAAAGGAGTATAGGAGTTTTGAAATGTGGAATATGCAGGGGATGGAAAAACCATATAAACAAGCTAAGAATGCTTTTTTTAGGTTCATCCAACACCAAAGTTCGAGTGGTAACTCATTGCAATAAATGTATCAATGTTTCTACGGAAGGATTATATGTAAACTAGAAAAAAAGGAAGGAAACAAAGCCTAGAGGGCCTCGAGTGTGACATGACACGGTCCCCTTGGGAACCACTGTGCTTAGAAATAAGGCTCCATAGGATAAAAAGAAGCAAGCATGGTGCAACTCAAGGGCAACTGCGAATTTGAGACAGTGAAAATCGACGAGGATCAAACAAGAGAAAAAATTTCTACTTGCAATGTAACTTCCGATGTCAATGAATAAATGTATACTTGATTTCTATGCAGTAAGTGCATTCATTATTTACATGACTTCATTTGGCTTTAAAAGTAAGGCCCAGTTCTGCACGATGCAAAAAGGGAGTTCCAACAATGTTGGAAGACCCAATTTCGCGGTGCGAAAAAAACACTTCCAGCAATATTGGAAGACCCTATTTCGCACTGTGGCCACAGTGCAAAATAGGCACCCCCAGTAATCTTTGAGGAGCCAACTTTGCACCGTGGCCATGATGCGCTATAGTCACCCCAATAAGGTTAGGGCCAATAATCTTAGAAGAACCAATAAATATACAGCTAAAACGCAGCCATAACACTTAAACACAATTAAAAGAACATTAAGTTGAGAACTAATACAAGTAATATTACAAAACATATATTAATTCATGTGACTGATTACAAAAAAATCTCCTAATAGAGACATCCTCAAAAGTATCTAGCTAATTGATAGTCTCTGTCCTGCACAGTGACACGGTTCCTATGCACACAACAATGGACACCATCCTCAAAAAGGCTGATCAAATGAACCTTGGTTGTGTATTGCAGAATATTCAATGCATTTGCTTGGATTCTTTTAATCTCATCCTCCATCGGCAGAACATGAACATTTCGCATTCATTCTGATCTCTTCTTCACTTTGTTTCTCTTCTACATCTTGAATTTCACGCATCTTATGCAACCTTTGGAAAGAGAGACTGGATGCACGCATGCCAGTAACTGATCTCCCATAAATTACACGCCTGGAGGGGCACCTTTTACCTTTTTGGGACAATCATATCTAATATTCAGCTCCCTTTCCTTCCTTCTTTCATTTCTTTTTGAGCTTATCAGTCTCCTTACCAGCATCTCTCTCAATTTGTCGAGCAGAAGGAATAAGTCTTGTAGGCTTATTCTGGGTCAACTTTATCATACGATGGGGACGCTTATTCAAAACTATTTGACTGGAACTAGGCTGACTCGATCTTCGACCTTCCGATCACCATCCCTCTAATCATCTTGCTTTTGATCATGATCCCCTTGAGCATCCCCTTGATCATCTTGCCTTTGATAACCATGCCCCTCATCTTCCTAATCATCCTGCTCATGATTCGCCTGATCATCCTGCTCATGACCCCCCTGATCATCTTCCTTGTAATTCCTCTAATTTTCTTACTCATGGTCCCCCTTATCTTCCTTCTCTGATGGGTTTGGCAAGGAAAGGGGTTTAACAAAGTTTAAAATGAAACGCACTAATTTGCTCCAAACGCACTTTAAAAGGAATCTTTGAAAGATTCCTAAAAATTCCCAAAAAAGGTCCATTTTTCTCGGTATAGTTGTGACATGTGTGACAATTTGAATATTTTAGGCACCATTTTGAGGGGGATTTGAACTCGGCTTCCATTAAAAAATTTGATACCCCTTTTGGCCCCTAGTTTGGTTTGAGAAATAGTAACATTTTCAAGGACTAAAAAATAGACATTGAAAAAAAAAACAACAAGTCTACTAGAGTGCCAAAAAGGTATTATATTTAAAGTTTTCAAAATCATTACAGGATTATGAACAAAATTGTAAAAAATTCAACATATTTTGACATTGTCTCACTAAAGCTCACTCTTGCCTTATATACATGCTCTTATTTGCTCTGACGGCTCGCTAGAGACTTCTCAGACACCGAGATGGCCATGTAAGTATCCAACCTTGACTTTTCAAAATTTATAATGTATTTATTTTTTGTAGTCCATAGTTTCTTCCAAACAAATTTCTAGGTGGTATACATTCATACCACAATAGATAGTAATGTGTGGACATAGTACGTCAGATAGTTCACACGGTATAAATTTATACCGCAAGAGGACTTGAACGATATATATTTATACCGCTCTCTCGGTATATATTTATACCGCTCTCTCGGTATAAATTTATACCGCGAGAGCTCTGTCGGTATAAACTTATACCACGAGAGTTCTCTCGGTATAAATTTATACCGCGAGAGTTCTCTCGGTATAAATTTATACCGGATTTATATATTTTTTATGTATATATAGTATATATATAGTATATATCAAAAATAAAAAAGTCAACTCTTGCCGTATAAATTTATACGGTAAGAGTTCTAGCGGTGTAAATTTATACCATTTTTTGGGTTGCCCCTAAGGGGGCAAACCCTTGTTTATGTGGGGTTTGTGATATTCTAGGTATATGCCAGTATATGCCCAGAATATGTCGATGACTGCTAAAAACCCATTATTGTCTGTAAATGCTCGGTCACTTGTGTTAGTGGGCAGCCACTCTCAAAACCGGCCAACCGGAGAGGTCTCCTCTCGTGCAGATGGCGAGTATTTTGAGTGTTGAGTGTGTCGGCGGCCCTCACTACGACGCTATTTCATGGCGGCCTTCTGCATCCATCCTTTGCAATTAGGGTGAAACCACATTGACAAGTTGCTTTTCCTAAGAATTTGGAGCAACAGGCGTTGGATCGCGTCTTTGCGACAGTCCAAGCATGTAGAATTCACGGTATGAAATTCAAAGTTTTAGCTTCTGCTAGAAATGTCGAGAGAAGTATGGGCATGGTATGAGGGCTTATTACGAAAAAAAATCCAAGACAAGCCTTGCGATTTGGTTGCAGGTCATATGGTGGCCCGAAGGGATTGCTTCAACTAGCGGCTTTTCTAGATGTAGAGAGGCTAGCCTAATGCATGAGAAATTGTAAGGCATGTACAAACTGATCTGTTCTTTTAGACAACATACGTCCTTGGTGGATTTGGGGATTCCGGCTTTCACCACTTTCTTATGCACAAAACGCGATCGCTGTCAATGAATTCCTTGCTCCTAGGTGGGATAAGGTAGGATGAAGGATATGATATGTTATTTGTTGGCTTCTATATTGAAAGTTTGAAGATTTGTTTATGACCTCTTGCAGTTTACAAATGGAATCGGCACGCTATCTCATAGAATTCTCATTTCGGGTTTTTTCAAGTTCACCGGGTATTGGGTGAGCATAGCTGTCCTCTTTGGATATACATGTTTGTTCAATCTTCTGGTTACACTTGCCCTAGGCTACCTCGAACGTAGGCTATCATTTCATGCATTTTATTTGATTCATGCCCGATAATGATTGCAAATATGCAGCTCTTGGTAAGCCCTGTGGTAGTAATGTAAGACGCCCCTCGAGGAAAAGTTTGAGCATTAGGGCAAGAAGATTTTGAATCAAAAGATAGGAGGCAAGTTGAAGATTCTTGGGAATGCTATTTTGGATGCTTGATATTGTAATTATTATTTTCCTTCTCGATTACCGATGGCGGGTGAGTCACCAGAGCGCAGAGAAGTTTCAATGTTCGTGAGATATTTAATCAGGCTATTATGGCAAAGGGCATGGTGTTGCCGTTTCAGCCTCTCTCGCTTGCTTTTCACTAATTGAGCTATTTTGTTGACATGCCTCTCGTATATCCTCCCTCCATCTCTCTCTCCTTCCTTCCTTCTTCTTGATATAATTTTGAGCATCTTGTAAACAGGAGATGAAGGATGAGGGTGTTAATGAGAGTAGGTTGCAACTCCTTTGTAATTGTAGCGGAATATTCGGGCTGGCATACTTACCGCTTTAGTCGGAGTGAGTGGAGCCGGAAAGACCACATTGATGGACGTCCTTGCGGTGCAGGAAAAGCAGGTGGCTACATAGAAGGAGATATTTGGGTTTCGAGGATATCACAAGGTACAAAGAACATTTGCACACATTTCGGGATATGTTGAACAAACCGACATTCATTCACCACAAAGTTACAAAACGAAGTCCTTGTTGTATTCTTCATGGTTACGTCTTCCAAAGAGATATCACTAGCGATGTCGGGATGGTAAGTAGATCATTATACTTGTCAACGCTGGAACTTAAAATAGTAAGATGCTAATGCAATTTCACCATCAGGCATTTGTTGAGGAAATTATGGATCTTGTGGAATTAGATACGCTAAGGAATGCGTTGGTGGGTATCCTCGGTATTCTTGGGCATAATTGCATATGTGCAGCCAAGCACAATAAATTCATAGGTTCTTCATAGTCGGGGCTGGGTGAAGATTGCGAGAGAGTACCTTGTCACGTTGATGGCATGTGCAAAAAGGAATAATCTAGCCAGTCGACAAGAATGCACTAATTTCAGCTCAGCCGGGCGTCTATGTTGGCATAGGAAACTCGGGAAATTATTTTTCGCACAACATGTGATTTCTATGTAAATAAAGAACTTGGAAATCTGCTAGCACACAGCAGAGGTGGCTGAAATTCAGTGGAATTGAATAATTATACTGCTTTATAACAAGTGATGTTTGTGGGAATCTCAAGTTGGAAGCATAACCATAAAAAGTTGAAGAGGACATTTATTTGGACACGTTCCTCGGGCAAAACCGATTTGTACTTTCGTGATACTTCTAGTGGAAGGGGAGCAGATGGCTCCTGTGCTTGTCGAATCGATAGGTAATCATGTATAAGAATTGTCTTTTGTACTTTCTCGAATTGTAAGATATTGTCATTAACTCGTGTTTTTGGAGGTTAGAACCGAGCAATGAAGAGATCGAGGACGCCCGGTTCATGCGGGTAATTCCCTTTATCGAGTTCACTATTAGGACCATCTTTGTTAGATATGTATATTCACAAAGAATCTGTTATTATCTTATAAAAACAGGCCTGGTTGATCTACTTGTGGCGTAGGAGCCAAAAGCAATGGCGTGGAAGATGATATTGCGGATGAACGACCGCAGATCTTGATCGCCAAAAGCAATCGAGAGCCCACTCATGATCTTTGTTGATGGTACGAATGACTTATCTGTTCCTTTATAATGAACATATAGATATGGATGTGAAAGTCGAGAAAATAAAGTTAGTTGTCTTTGGTGAGAAGAGTGGATGTCACTAAACATGATTGGATTGCCATACCCATCTACCAGTTGTGCATTTTTCGTAAGTAGATAATAGAGCATTAGGATAAACTAGTATTTTACAAGGCCGAGGTTTATATGTTTTTAATACTTATAGGGTTTAATCTTGAATAGTTAAGAGAGGGTTCTTGCAAATACGGATGTTGGGCATAGAAAATCAGCTTTGGGAGTCCTCAAGGAGGAGATTGCCCAAGAAGCAAGCAACCAAAAGTCTAACCTCCCACCACGGAGGTGAAGGGTAAAAGTGTCAATTTTGGGCATTGTAGATCACCATTCTTTAATTTCAATGTGGGATGCTACCGTGGCAATTCAGCAAGTTGTAATAAATATTTGATCTCCAATAGCTATGTAAAATATGGGTTGAAGTCGCTATGTTTCGCATGTGCTAGCTTTGCATATGTTGTGTATTTGACACTTTTAATAAAGGCATACGTTGTAACAACTTTGTAGTGGAGCTAGGTCGATTGTCTTTGACCTGGCTGCACTTTCTTTTTATGCTCTCTCCGTCCATGTTCCAATGGAAGTTTGCATTAGTTTTGTGGTAGGAATGTTGGAAAGTTGTATGGGACTAACTATCCCAAGGTCTATGTTTAGGCTTATAAGAAATTTATCACAAAGAAATGCAAACATTTCTCTTCTTTTGCCACCCCGTATGTAGTGAATACAATCACTATATTTTTATCCCTATGAAGAAAGATTAAGCAATCAGTGTGCAATCTAACATCTAGGAAAATCGGTGTCCGTTTATGAGTAAGTACCTACTTTTTTGCATATATTAGAAGATTATTCAAGAAACATTGTAACATTTGGTATTTTCACGGGAGATTATTTAACACATTGTGAGCATTGTGAATGTTTTATTGAATGTTGTTTGTCAAGATGAGCTACATTTTCAAATGCAATGCTACGCTATATGCCATCTCATAAGATGCGTACAAGCAATATACTATGTTATGCTATATGCCATCTTATTAGATGCATTGTAGAAACCAAGTGGTTAATTGAATAAAAATATCTATATGATCCACGTTCAGCACAATCAATGTACATATTTGGAGACCATAACATCTCTAATAAAATGTTTTGTGCTTCATGAAACACAATATTTAGTATTTAGTTTCATGAGTAACAAGTAAAGAAACAAAGGCAATATTAAGATAACATTGGCGCCGAGGATACCTATCACAACAAATTGCATATATTATCATTCTGTTTTGTTTATTTTGTTAGAATTGTCATTTATTTTGTTAGATAATGTGCTTGACGAACTATTTGTCGTCTTCATCGTGCACATATTTCTCAGTATGCTTCATGTATGAGCTCAAACATAGTGGCATAAATTCAAAAAATGTTCTCTGATTACAATTGCAAAGGTGGAAATTGTGAATGGCCAAGACGTTCTCCTATTATAATTTCAAAGGTGGCACAATGGCTACGCTTTCCTGTCGTGCCATATTACAGTTTCAAAGGTGGCACAATGGTCACGCTTTTGAGCCATTGCCAAAATGCTGGAACAAACTTATCGGTGCCATAACATCCTTTTTTATAATACTTCGAAGGCACCAGCCTGAAGAGCACCATTCGCTTCACAATTTAGAAATATAACTTTGTGAATCTTCTGGATGTGAATAGCCTTTGCAAGGCATGAATTGTGTTCCTATTTTGCTTCCTGATCAACGGTTCTTTTCCTTTATGAACACAAGACCATCATCTAGAGTCAGGACAAAGAAATGGATATAGAAGGGCAACAAAATTAATCAAAGAATTTCATGAAGAAAATAGGAATTTCCCTAAACCTGTTGTCAAAAGGGCAGCTTAGTGGGGTAAGGTATAAGGATCTACATCCCTCCTGGCGAGTGAGGTGAGAAGTATGTACATTTGGTATTTTCACGGGAGATTATTTAACACATTGTGAACATTGTGAATGTTTTACTGAATGTTGTTTGTCAAGATGACAAGCAATATACTATGTTATGCTATATGCACACTCGTAGCTCTAGACTTGGCGGTGCACGGGGCTGCTTGCCTGGTGCCTTTACTGGCGAAATGCCCAATTCAACGCAACTACATGATGTAATGACGAACAAAAGTGTCGAGTCCAAATACACAATGAGCACCTTCTTGAGCTAAGAAAATGACAACCCGTGTTCATATCATTTACACGACTCCACACAAAACAAACAAGATCCAACACAAAAAAACGAAATATGAAAACACACTTTCGGGCCACCAGAGGCCAACCCCTCATGCGCAGCATATGGAAGATAGGCCATCAGCATGTTAAATAAAAGAAAGAGATCAGAGTTCATTAGTTGATGGAAAATACCAATATGTAGTAAAAGGTGTTGTGGCAAATACAAAAACACTACTTGCAGCTTATGATAATATTAAGACAAGATTCTTTGCATGGCCCTCGATTTATCCAAGTCCCTACCAAAGCCGTGGATTGATCGTGTCACATCCAAAACCCTGCAGAGGCACATAGAAATTGATTGTATAAGCAATGCAAGATTTGGCAAACATATTCGAAAGGGGACATTTTTTGTAAGGAACAACTATCAACTGTTCCCATATTCTGAAAGTAGATTAAGCAAACGCATGGGATTCTTTAATCCATCCACGAGTTTTATGGCCAAAGGAAAAGATCAGCAAATAGATATCTTGAAGGCAATTTGAGGGCAAAGTGGATGGGTTTTATGTAAAAACCTCATTGCCTGCATATCTAAGTCTGCCGGTGATGGATGGTGTGAAAACATGACTTTGAACTATGATTTAAGCCACTTCACCCTCCGGCCATGGAGGGCAACCCCCTGTGCGCAGCACCTTGTTTTTATATGTACGAACGCTAAACCCTCTCTGGCTTCGGTGGGGCAACCAAGTTAGTGAAAAAATTTTGTCGGATCAGGTCCCGGTAAAAACGTTAATATATATATTATATATATATAAAAAATATATATACATACAAGAAAATTAGCACGTCCTACGGTGCATGTTCCTACGGAGCAAGTTTTAATTTTAGCATGTTCCTATGGTGCAAGTTCGAATTGTAGTCGGGATTCTCTTATGTTTTATCAAGATTGTCCTAGATTCTTTGTGATGTTATGAAGATTCTCTTAGATTCCGCTTAAGTTCTTAGATTGTGTGAGATTCCCTTAGTTCTAGAACATTGTAGCTAGAACATTCTAAAAGGTTCGATGTTCTAGGAGATTTTGACATTCTAGAAAATTCTAGAATGTTCTAGAATAAGGTTTGGTAAACTTTTTTTACTTTCTACAAGCTTTTACAACTTTTTTTTATTATTCTAGAAGGTTCTATGTTTGAACCCCTTGAGAGCTTCTAGAACATTCTAGATTCTTCTAGAACATGCTAGAAGGTTCTAGAAGTTTCTAGAGGATTCTAGGTTCTTCAAGACTGGAAGCTTTATACACCAACTAGATGACACCCAATGGCATAGAGCATATACCTTAACCTAATGCATTCATCGTCTATTCTTTGGTCGGACTAGTGGATGCAAATAGAACACCACCTTCATTCCTCGGCATGTGATGCTTGGCATATCAATAAGTTACAGCCTGATATCCCAAATGATTTTTTTCTTGCATATAATGTTAAACAAATTCACTGCAAATTGGCTTCCAAGCACATGTTGTGTCCACCCCAGCATATCAAAATTAGGCTGATTGCCTACAATCACAGAACACTACCAAATAGTGAATCAGTAGACGAACTGAAATTTCCAATGGTATCTCTAGAAGTTGTGATTTACTAACATTTCTCATGTTTTAAACAGCATGCATGTTATGCAGTCTCTGGGGTCATTGACCTGTAAGTTGGAAAAAGCATTTCTTTATTAAAATACACACATAAGTTCAATGACGTGTAGCAGCTTCATCCCTTGGCAAAAGACATGTAAAGACGGTATTTATAATGTGTGAACATCCGCGTTGGCCTATGTGGTGGTGATCTGCCCATTGAGTTTGCGAACTTAAAGGAACGAACTTGCAGTGCAAAGATCATGCCTAGGAAGCGACTTCTATTATTGACGTTATGTGGTCCAATACAATAGTTTTTTGGGAAAAACTACAATATACCCCTAACTTTTTGCAAAATTCACAACATACCCCTAGCTTTTAGAAAATTCATGAAATGCCCCTATTAGGGGCATTTTGTGAATTTTTAGGGGCATTTTGTGAATTTTTAGAAAGTTAGGGGTATACTGTGAATTTTGCAAAAAGTTAGGGGTATTTTGTAGTTTTCCCCTAGTTTTTATAGAAACTAGAATGAGTGTGTCCAAAATTACTTCCTTTTACATCTTATCTCATAGGCAAACGAATGGATCTTCTTTTGTTAATAGGGTCGAAGTTTCAGCTCGGCCCCAACATGATAACCAGGGTGCCCTGCTGAACGGAATTGGCACCGGGAATGATATCCCCGGTTTTCATGTTGTAACACGGTTGAGTTGCAAATGACGAATAAGCATAATATTTAATTTTAAGAGCAAAAATAGCTTTTAAAAATTTTCGTTTATATTTTAAACTACAAATGAATTGACATGAATTTGTCTCAAAGAACAAATACGGTGAATGACATTTGATGAGCTGAGCTGAGCTTTAGCTTCTATACAACAGAATTCAATATTAGTTTTGCCCATGTTACAGGATGTGTCTTTAAGACATCACCACAAACTCCATCCCTTGTGGTCAATCATGGAGAACAGTACAGATTTTACTCCAAGTTTCTTGGAAACAGGAAAAGAAAGTTATTATGTTCATAAGAATGAACATCTGGAAGTTGCTCTAGTTTTGATGGTGATTGTTTCCAGTTATAAATGCTGGCAAACTACATGAGAAAAAAGAGTTATAAAAGCCCTACAAACAAAGGCATCACTGCTTTCAAACATATTGTAATGCATGCTAGAATGTCTCAAATGTACCTGCCTGAGTTTAAGATAGACGAACATATACAAAAAATTGTGTTTGCCACACAGCAGTAAGCTGCAAAGAAAAGTTGACATAGTGTGTATCTGGGCCTAACTATGCATGCTTTGCCTGAAAGGTAGCATCTTAGAGGAAATTCTAACGATATTGGTCATAAAATATGGCAATGATTTATTACTCTTTGAATAATGTTTCTTTTCATGAGCCCATGAAATCTAGCATGAGAAACATGCCCGCCCATTTATCAAGAAATTGCAGAAGCAAGAAAATTGAGCTAAATTGCAAACCAAGGGCATGCTAGACTATGTAGTGCTTAAGAAATCAACAGGAATGGAATAATGGGTTGCTCCAAGCAAAACCTCAGGAGCTCGATACCACAAGGTCACTATCTGCTAAAGTATGCATCAAAATGTTAGAAAGAGGAGCCTTGGATTAATGTTTAAATACATTAAAAAGACATTTTACCTCGTGAGTGTAACTTCTGAGTGGGACTGTAAAATCACGGCCAAGTCCAAGACCTGCAATCTTTAGAAGGCCCTTTTCCTTATCCACAAGCAAAATCTGGGGCTTCATTACATTCAACATCTTAAGCTTGGCCTCTTGATTTCCCCCAGAATGTTTCTGGGTCGCAAACAGATCTGAGATCTCTTGAAATTTATTTATTTATTCAATCCTGTGATATACAACAGACAAAGGCAGCCATTTGGAGCCAAGAATGAAATAAGCCAGATTTATTCATGGGTTCCATTCAAATGGTCCAAGTCCACTTTAGACTGCATTCGTGATAAATATTTACTTACAACTTCAGTGAAGAAGAAGCACTAAGGTACACTAGAACAGATACAATTAAAAAGAAATGCATCAATCTTTTGTGCCGGTAAGATAATGCAATAGACTTCTATAACCAAATACAGTACCGATATTAATACACGATTGTTGGGTTTTGGCTTGTTAGCAATTCCCAAATACTGCCATGCTCCATTGTGCTTCCAAAAATTCTACCTGTCGCTCCAGCACTATCAGCTTTCCATTTTGAATCGCGAGTTTTGCTCCTGGTTGTAGCCTCTGGTTACAACCACTTAGGTTAGCAACTAATATCTTTCCAGAAGAGCAAAACATTGAAAAAACAGAATGAAATATCTACACAGCTAATTTATAGATGTAAGCAGACCTGATTTTTCTTATCTGCTTGTTCAGATCGCTATTGTGTGTCCTGCCTAGGTAAAGACTAGTGCCGTGGTATAACCATTTCCAAGCTCATAAGCTCCACCGCACCATAGCCACATCTTCACTTTCTCTGTTATGAAAACAGAGACACATAGCCAATCGTAGAGATTCTAAAGCTGACTGTCTACTAGTGCGTATTACAGACAAGCTATAACAATTCTTGATAGTGGAGTTCAAGAAGAACCTGACATTTTGCAAAAATGCTGTTGAAGAAGGATGATGCGCCACAATCCAGACTTAAGAATTCTGTTCAAAATAATTAAATCCTTTTCAAAAAAGAGTCTTTAGAAGAGACATTGCACTCATTTACCATTTGAAATTTGCCAGAGTGGACATTTTAGGAACTGGAGAACTTGCCTGTAACAGAGTAGTCCGAAATCCCACAGAAATCGCTGGGGTTAACCTGTGTTCAAGGAACTTGGTTGCCTCAAGAAATTTGCTAGTCTTGCTCCGAGCATTCTTCCTATGCATTTACTCCCTAAGCCTACACATCAATTGCAGCTTGCAAGACCTTTTATTTGCAACTTACGGCATTGCCGACCTGAATGTCTGCCTGACCTACATAGCCATAATCCTCTCCAAATAAACAAACTGCCAAATAAGTCTGCGGGGGTACAAAGAAAAGCGACAAATTTTGGGGCTCTGTAAACCACAAGGCCCCTGCTTTGGGGTCTGTGAACCAGGCCAGACCCCTGTTTTGCGAATCAAGCCCATGGGCCTTACAAACCTGCAAAGCATAGGCAAACATGCTACGTATACCATAGAAAAGCAAAAGAGTCTGAAATACCTAGTCTTAAGAAGCAGGCGAAGCAACTCCAATGGCGGAAATGACATTATCTACTGCATCCTCTCAAATGCATTTGTCAAGATTTAGCCATTCTAGACCCTATCTCCTCAAAGATCTCAGAATCCGTTGATGACAAACGATTTTACAAATGATTGATGACAACCCAGCATCTCTTATGTGGAAATAACAACCGATTCAAGCCACTGATTGAGATTGCCAGAGCTGGAAGAGGTTAAGAACAGAGGTTAAGAGGTCGATTGGGCCCAGAAGCAAAATAGGGCCGTATTTCCAGAAGCCACAGAAAGAACAGACGAGTTTTAGGCAAAAAAATCCTGCAAATTTTTGAACGTGGAACCTTGATTGATCACTGAATCCCAGAGGAAGAATCGAACCTGAAAAAGCCGATTCTTTGCAAGCAACCTACAGACGGATTTGTTGAGCCGAATTGAATGGTCATGCAAGTACAGATCCAAACGACACCCGAACAGGCATAAAATCCTGAAAACAAACTACTTAGGCAACGCACATGAGGATGGAAAATCTAGTGGAAAAAAATCACTGAAGCACCACAGCCAGAAACTCTGATTGGCCATCAAAGCTCTCTTCGAAAGTCCAGAGGCGCACCGAGCATGACCATGGCAACACCATATCGAACTTCCAACCATACCTCCTCCTGTGTGTCGAGAAAATACAAAGACAACCGTTTCCGTGGCACTAAGTTCGCCTACGAAAATTCTTTTGACAAAATCGTTTGGCCGCCAACAAAATATCGGCCAAAACAATGAAAATATTGCACAGCGACAGTGTTCTCAACGACCAACATGGAAAGGGGGTCGCCAAAATTGTCTGAATATCATTCAGGTGCTGACACCTGGCACCTCCCTACAACTCGGAATGGAAAGGGGGAGAACAATTCCGACAACATCAAATTTTACAGGCTACAACAGGTAAACGTCTCTCTGCGTTCCCTCTTCTTAAAACGTCTCTCTGCGTTCCCTCTTCTTATGCGTTCCTGTTTCATGCTAAACCGGCATGCTCTAGTTCCTGTTTCACGCTAAACCGGCATGTTCTTGCTCTAGTTATGGATTCGACATGCGGTATTGAAGACCTAATCAAGCATCTTTGCCCGCAGAAGATTTTTATGAAAGGTATTACCATATTATGCAACCGTTAGGCTTTAAATCCCTTTCTTTCTTTCTCTCTGTTTCTTTGGCAACCGAATCTTCATGCATTTCGGTTCTCGTGTTGGGGGGGAAAAGAGGCTTCCTCCTGCTTTGAGAACCGAAGTTACTTTAGTGCAGCCAAGAGGGTCATCAAAACGGTAATATCATCCGCAAAAGATCAAAAGAAGAAAAAAGATCAAATACGCGCCTTGCATTACAACCGCGGAAGAAACAACCAAGAAAAGAAACTACCGAACAACTCCTTACGCTCTATGAAGACAAAATGAACAACGCCTTGGCTCTATTTAAGACAAAACGATGGAGCGGGGACCTCCTTCCCGCGCCATAGCCGGATCACTGACCCAAGAAAAGACAATGAAGCACCAAAAAGAAGAGACGAAATCATAAAAGATGTCTATGCCTCCTTGCGCCCATTCTCGACGAAGCTATGGCCTTGGCTCTAATGAGACAAAATGATCGAGCAGGAGGCCTAGGAGGTTTCTCCTTCGGGCCATAGTCGACTCCTCTCGATTTAAAAACGGGGAGGACCAAAAAGGGGGTAAATTTTGGCTTCCCCTTCCATGTTGTAGGCCGCAGATGGCCACCGTAAGCCACATTCAGGGAGCCGCAGGATCTGGCCTCCCGGCCCGGGGCCGCTGGGGCCCCACCGGTCCACACCGAATGTGGTCCCTGGCCATGCCGCCATACGAATCACGAGTAAAGCCGAATTAAGAGTAGTGCCGGCAAGATACGAGATATCCAAATTTGAAAATAATTTAAGCGCCTCAAGATTTTGAAAATAATATAAGCGCTCTCAAGATACTGAGGAACTGGCCAAAACAAACGAACACGTTTCATTAAATAGGGCAACTTAGAATATTCTAGAATTTCAATAACATTCCATCACACTCTAGAAGCCACCACATCCCCGCCAAGAACCTTCCGGAAGCCACCAGGTCCGACGGCCGAGATCGCGAAGGACCGAACGAACGGCCGAGATCTGGCGGCTTCCGGAAGCCACCACTAATAATTACATCTATATTCAGATATAATATATACCGTGTCCTTGTGGAGTCGTTCTTGCCCCCCAAAGGTTTTGCAACTTAATATTGATGAAATAACACACTTAAGGGATAATTTTATACATTAATATTAGTTTTTTAGTTCAAAAAGTTCTAAATCGATTCTAAAATTTCTGAGCTTGTAATGCAATATTAAAGCATAAATTAGTCAAATCGTGTTGTTATTTTTACTTTTTTACTCTACACACATGCTAACTTCACTTTAATAAAATTTTAAAAGTTGCTACTAAAAGCAAGAAACCCCAAAAAGAACCCCAAAATGTTACGGAGACACGAAAGTTCTAAGAAGGAAAGCACATGATTTGTCTAAAGGGGTGCGACGAGTAGCAACCCCTCAAGTTTACCTATTTATTTGCAAACGCAGGCAGAAAGGCAAGACAGATAAACACTTTTTGGTAAAGAAATGTGTTGACACCCATCGCCAGCTAGATGACAAAATTGCGATGAAGATGCTCAACATTGACAAGGAGGATGACTATCTTCTCGAGCATCACCACGCTATGGATTGGTTTGTGCAAGCTTAGAGAGACGTGTACTAATACATCTCCGAGAACAACAATGAAGGGCATGGAAGCACAAATCTTCATTACTTCAACTTTTGCTTTCCGGTGTAAATTTTATACTGGCATGCTCAACGAAACTTGACTAATTGTGAAATATTGTGGATGTATTGGCGCCTATAATACTATGTGATGCAAAAACAATGGTTTGTCATTCAAGCAGCTTTTGGTCAACTGGCTCGATGTGTTCTAAGGTCAACTAAGACGTTTAGCCAAAACGATTCTAAAATAAGAATTTTTTTTCTTCTATAAGCGCCAAAAAAAATTCAGTGGACAAGGTACAAAAGCATTTAATTTTTTTCATATGAATTTGCCCCATAATAAATCTTTGGCTTTCGTAGAGAGTTCTTTTCCTCCAAAATGTGATATTTTTTTTTTTTTTCCTCCATAACGTTAAGCCTTCCTAAAATGTCTGTTTTCATGAGCAGTTTTGTAAATATTTGGACTAAAGATAATAAAAGGATCCTTTTTAGGGGGATTTTAAAATTTTGTAAATTTTCAGAAGGAATCTTTCAAACGCACTTCTTAAATAAGTGCGTTTCAATTTAAACATTGTTGTTTATGCATAGCTTTATACTATTGTCGCATGACAGGATCATTCATAATTCATCTCGTTATTGTTAAACTAGAATGGCCTCTTCTCTACGCCAGACATTAAAGCCATTAGTCTCGACCACATGACGAAACTCCTGACAACTATCTACAGTATCGACGCCAACAAAGGAAGATGTCAGCCTATAGTCTGGATCCAGAGTCGTGGTCCACGGCAGCCCACAATCGATCATCGGGAATCGGGGTGTTGTGGCAGACGGAGACATCATAAAAGATACCCTCTGCCACAATTCTCCTAGCGCTCAACAAGAAAACTGTGTAGGCAATGGATTTATATTCTCAAAATAGTCATCAACACTATTGTTACTGTTGGTGATAATGTTTGCCAGGCTCTACTGGAAACCATATGAAAGCACATTCTCTTTCCCGTCCATTTGCCCAGTGCCTGTGGGTAACACTGCCACATTCTCCACACTCGAAGTAAGGACTGTAGCGCTGCTACTAAGTTTGTCACCAACATTGTCGCGCCTGTTAGACATCGCATTTGCTTTCCATGGATATGATCAGCTAGTACGGTTCAACCCAATCCCATAAATCCCCTAACTTAAAAGCTTTATAGTAGCCACGATGTAAATGGTGTCATGCACTTCCCATGGACTAGCTATTTACGCAACGTGGCTACTGTGTCCAGAAGCCACATTTTTTGTACCGTAGTCATGGTGCAAACAAGGCTAACACATATAATGAGTTCGCACCGTAACTATGGTGCTGACAATTTTGTAAAACAACGAAATGAGACATAATAAGATATTGATCTGAACTCCATTACAATTTTACACCACAGACTTGCTAAGAGTGACAATGACCGAAAAATAACAACGCAATGAACATGTTCATAACTATATTTACCTTAATTACGCCCATATACTCCACCCTTTTCTCTCATTGCAGTTGATATTTCCTGGGTCAGCTTTGTTCTTGGCAAGAACATTATTATATTATCCAAAGGGTGAGTGTGAATCTGAGCGAGGGGGGCAGAGGTAGTTCGACTATCTTGTTCTTCCAAGGATAATATTCATAGCACTAAAACCATACGCCATTCTTTCTTAATTGCACCGCCGTCTGACCTTCAAAGAGTAAAGAATTGATATCATATTGAAAAGAATGGAACACGCCTGTTATGGAGCTCGATGGCTCCAGGTCATGCACATTGGAAATACAAAGCCTTAAGCGCAAAGAAATTACAAACTCAATTACTAAAAATTATAGTAAAAGAAAAGACACTAAATTTACCCACAATTAGCATGTAGCTCAAGAAAAGTTATGCAAGATCTGCTCTCACGCAGGCAGGCTTCCGCCCCCGGCATTCTACTATTGACCATATCTTCACTCTGCGAACACTCATAGAGGATAGCCGGAATCGACGCCAGAATCTGTACTGTTGCTTTGTGGATTTCGCAAAGGCTTTTGACACAGTGCCTCGGGATAAGTTGTGGGATAGATTGAGACAGCTAGGGACCCCCGTCGACTTGCAGAATGCTATATACAGACTATACGAGGCTTGCTCCGGTCGTCTCACACTGTCGGGGGAGCCCGTTGTTAGTAGCATTGGGGTGCGCCAGGGCTGCCCTCTATCCCCGACGCTCTTCGGCTTGTACATTGACCAGCTAGAAGAATGGCTAGCTGAGCACGGGGGGGGAGGCGCTCAGTTGATGCACCACATAATCCGGCAACTCATATATGCTGATGATGTTGACCTGCTCGCATATACCCCAGAGGACATGCAACGCCACCTGGATGCTTTGGACACTTTCTGCCAATTCACTGACATGAGAGTTAACTTGGCCAAGACAAGGGTGTTGTTGGTCCCATCATCAAGACTCCACGCCTTCCCTCATTCACTTACCAGGGCGGGTAGTGGAGGTGGCTCGATCTTATAAGTATTTGGGCATTGAGTTTTCTACGACCACACACTGGGATGCATCCATCGTTACGGGTCACCGCAGCCGGAAAGCCCTCGTGATGCAATGCAAAACAACAAATACAAGGCGTAGTCAGATGCATGGGGTCACCAGCACACTTGTTGTGGCCTTGGTTGAACCGGTCCTCTTCTATGGGCAGAAGTGTGGGGCCCGGTGATATCCCTCACCACTTGGAACGATCTAGAGCAGGTACGAAGGCCTTCTTGGCCGGGCACTAGGAGGAAATCCACGGTCCCATATCGATCTTGCTCCAGGAGATGTGCTTCCTTCCATTACAGAGGGTCATACTGAACGTCACATTATTTACTTCCGTAAGGTGGTGGCTATGGATGAAGCCCGCTGCCCAACCTTGCTTTGGCGTTGGCGATGGGCCCCGCAAATGACTAAAGTCACTTGGAAAGACAAGCAAGCCCGTGGTTTCGCTATGGAATGTGCAGCACACGTGATGTGGACCCGGTGCATACACCGAAGGAAACGCTACCGCCTTTGAAGCAAAGATTTGGATGCTTGCTTCATGGCCAAGCTTTGGGATGCAGAGGCCTGCCACATGTCAAGGTGGCAAATTATCGACAAAGCAGGTTAATCCCATGCTCACGAGGGCCCACACCACTACACCGTGCACCCATCTACCCATGAAAAAGCGCAGGGTGATTGCTTCCATTCAGACAGTGCACACCACCTCCGCATTGAGACAGGGGAGATGGATTCGAGAGCCGTGAGGACAGAGTCCGGCCAATGCCGTCAACAGTGGCGCCATTGAGGATGAAAGTCACGCCCTCCGGGCTCTGTCCGGCGTATGAGCATATCCGGCTCGGTATGCTCGGTTAGTTGTGCCCCATCGGGCCTTGCATGAGCTAACCGAGCAACGCCCAGAGGCTTGTTGGGATCGCACCTACGGAGGAGGTAATGGATACGCCGGACTCGGTTATGCCCCCCGTCCGACATTAACCCTCATTTGACTTGTGATTATGTATATAAGCGTGCGGCAAGATATCAGCATCCTTATTGCTACTAAGGTTTTTCCCGAAAACCCTTTCGGTTTTTTTAATCCCGTAGTATCGCTGTTGCTCTCTCTTTGTACTTGGGTCCCATAGGCCGCTTGGTCTCCTCGTGGACGATAAAATCAAATTCTATTCTATTCTATTCTTTTGCCATATCAGATGGTGTGTATACATGTTTCACCAGGATATAGAATTCCTTTACACTCAAACCCGAGAACTATGGTCCTCCAATGTGCAGAAACATCATTCCTCCTACTTCATTTGTCTCGAATTCACCCCGCATAGTGGACTAGAGAGTAATGAAGATGGTTGCATGAGGTGTTGGGCGCGACGAGTGCAAATAATTATAAAAATGAATGAAGGTCCAGGGGAAAAATGAATACGGGGAGGTAGACCATGGTCCTATGCCACTGATGTATGAAAGGAGCAAGATCACAAAACAAAGGGTAGAAAAATATCTTCCTTCTCAAGCACGTAGAGATATTAGGGATGTTTGTTAGAGAACTCCTCAAACAGGTTTTGTTCCTCTCTTATGGAGGTTCGAGTCCTTGGATCGATGAGATTAGAAACCATTGCAAATAGTAGGGTAATTGATTACAAATATAGTGCAACCAATCATTTCTAAGTGTATTTTTTAACCGTCAGCCCGCGGGGGAGCCGTGAGGATGCGTGAATCCAAACAGTTGCATGGGGGTTGGGGCACGACGAGTGAGAATAAGCATAAAAATGATTGGGGGGTTCAAGGGGGAAATGAATATGGTGGGATAGGCCATGGTCTTATGTCACTGACGTATAGAAAGAGCAGATCACAAAAAAAAGGGTAGGAAAATATCGTCCTTCTTAAGCACGTAGAGGTATTAGGGGAGTTGGTTAGAAGACTTCTCAAAAAAGTTTTGTTCCTCTTTTATGGGGGTTCAAGTCCTTGTACCGATGGGATTAGAAACCATTGCAAATCATAGGGTATTTCATTACAAACACAACGCAAGTTCTAAGTGTATTTGCACTGGTCACGTGCTGGCCATGCCGTGACGAGTGCGAATAAGCATAACAAACAAATAAAACAGGGTTTGGCAAAAACTTAATTGGATGTGACGAATGTACTAGTTTGGATGGTGTGTCTTCATATGAATATGCTAATACATTACTACTAAAAGTGCTGGCCATGCCGTGACGAGTGCGAATAAGCATAACAAACAAACAAAATAGGGTTTAGCAAAAAATTAATTGGATGTGACGAATGTACTAGTTTGGATTGTGTGTCTTCATATGAATATGCTAATACATTACTATTAAAAGTGCTGGCCATGCCGTGACGAGTGCGAATAGGCATAACAAACAAACAAAATAGGGTTTAGCAAAAAATTAATTAGACGTGCCGAATGTACTAGTTTGGGTTGTTTGTCTTCATATGAATATGCCAATACATTACTACTAAGAGCAAGTTCCACGCTCCTTAGGCAAAGTAAAAGGATGATATGTTTTCCATCACGATGAAGTTATACCTTGTCACGAAGACAAATACCACGAGAGCATTTGAAAGATGGAGCATGCTTACCTAAGCAAAACATGTGGAGTTGAGGAAGTCAAGATGGGGACTATTAGGATTCCTCAGAATAGAAGCTTCTAAATAGATGTCAATGAACCTATATAATGTGGGGCTGGGTAGATTATTTTTAGTTCAAAACGCATATAAGGAGCCCATGATGTGGTCATGAAGGGAGCTCATCTACATTAAATAACACTTTTCTTGTAGTCATAGGATTCTTATCATCATCAAAGGTTGTGTCGTGCACGACACAATATAAGTGACCATAATCTAGTGATGGTCCAATATCTTCAATATTATTAAGGGCATGTATGCTAAGTCTTGTGTTAATTTTACATTCTCTTTCATATTAGATTGGATTGTCGTAAACATTAATGATTTTCACATCTAGTATGTTAGATGAATAATATTTCTCCATGCAAGAGAATATATATTGCCATTTTTTTTCTCAAATTCCAAGCTCCAATTGGGTGAGTTGAAACAAGTCATTTGGTATAGATGAATCACTTCAGAAAAAAAGTAAGAAAGGTTTCCAGTTTTATTGCCCAGTTCATCCATACTAAGTGCCTTGCTTCTACTTACACAATTAAATAGACGAAGTTGATGCAAAATGATTATTGTATGCCTTTATGTGGAACCTTCGCCATGTCTTATTCACAACATAAAATCAGATGTTTGAATGGTAAGCTATTAGTTGCATTTAGATTAAGTCACAGCGATCAAAATGATAGATTCTTTTACTTCTGACTTTGTCTAGTAAATTTGTTTATGCTACACATATATTTATGATGATAATTGACATTGGTAGATTGTCTTATTCCTCTTCTTTTTGGATTGCCACTTCAGAGGCAATATTCAGACTGTAGGAGTTCCTTGGCACCTGGGGAGGCAATGTATAGATTGAAGGAGAGTTTGGAATCTCATTGTATATTTGCGTAATATCAAAGACCAATGCGCTATGATTTGATCTTAGCAAATATTTTAAGAATATTAAAAGGTAATATGTCTTTTGCTTCTATTGATCATTTATGCAATGTTATCTTGGTTATATGCTATTACTAGCATGCCGAGTTATGTGTTGAGCTACTTTTACCATTCCTAAAATTTCTGTAAACAACAACAGTAATATCTTGTTTAAATAGAATAGAACAGAAAATTTTAACGTTTATGGAGACCAATTATGGCCATGAGATGATACAAAGCATGGGTAAAAGCCCAAATGAAACAGGAACATGACCCCAAGGCCAAACAATTACATCAACCGTAAAGTTATATGCAATATTATATTGTTCAGGCTATCTAAACATAATCAAACCAAGGGTTCACGGCCAATGGTCTTAAATAGTTGTTTTGCCTTAATAATAAATGGCCCACTCCTTTTAGAGCCTTTCTTCTTCTATTTTACATAGCTCCCCCCGACGCTTCCACAACTGAAGAGGAGAGAGGTCTTCTTGTTATGAGAAGTTAGTATCCTTGAGATGATTGCCATGCCTAATATGGAGTTGACTAAGTGCGAGGACGATCAGGTCTTACAATTCCTAACCAACAAGAAGATACAACATTGATAACATGTATAAGCATGATACCAGAAAAAAAAATGCAGGGTCTCATTCATATCTTTGTGAATGCATGTCTGCGTCTCTGCAATCCATATAATATGTAGATTCAAAACTCTAGTGCTTAAGTCATGATCTTCCTCATCCCTCTGATACCGAGGTTCCTGTTCCAGTATACATTTTGGTAGTTTGCACTTCCACCTCAACATGGCATCTGGCCTGTGACTGTGAGTCCATCGCCTCTAAAGTTTCCACTGAGATGCTCCATGTCTTCGTGGAATTCAGACCATTATAATTAGCAACATAAATTTTAATAGCTTCGATGGGCCATTTGGCAATGAATTATCAATTTTGGCAAAATTCCCTAGTCAGCTTGGGTAGGGTGAGCTAGCCATGTAATAGATGCAAATTTGCCATTTTGTAGTAGCTTACTGGCAGCTAAATGATTGGAATGGCCAATCATCATTTGATGGTTTAGTACATATAACATTTTGGCCATTTGAATTCCATGGACGAAGGAGAATGACCAAAAAAATGGCAATTTCAAGCTTAGGACATTTTCTTCGGGAATAACTTTCGCTATATCCATGTGGGTTCTTATCAGAGGCTGTACTTACTTATTAAAGATAGTAATTTCTGGAAATGAATGCATTCACCTCTCGGTATTTATCGACTTATGACTTTAATTGTTAGATTTAGTGGGTATATAGTTTGCAATGTCAGAATTAGGTTATTGGTGTGTTGTTATCTAAATTTGTGCTTGTCTAAATTTGGCCACTTTGAGTGCTAAAACTTCGAAGAAGAAATTGCCATTTGGGTTAGACCTATGTTGGAAAAATAAAAAAGCAAAAATGGCCATTTCATACTCTTCAAAAGATAAATTATATAAGGAATGGCCAATTCATCGCACTTAGGAAAACTTTTAGGGTACTTAAAAATTTTCGTGATGGTAGTCACCAAGATGAGAATTAACTGCAAGAGTTGTATCCATCTCAAAATAGACATTATCATAAATGTGATAGTCAAAATGAATACTTTAAACATGATCACATAACATAGGAGACAAATGTTGGACCTGAATATCCAGAGCATGGATAAGATCACGATGCTGCTGCATATCAATCTTTGTATCTTTGGTTATCCCTCTATCTTTTAATACCTTCCAAAAGGTCCACTATCATGCAAGTAATGTAATAGATAAGATACCTCTAGCAATGGCTGCTGAAGACTAAAAATTATTGGCCAGCTGTTCCTTCTTTGTTTGTTGGGGTTCATAGGCCATCTGGTCAACATATACAATAAGAATGAATTCGACAATTCAATTTAATTCTACAAGACATTCAAAATCTAAATTTTTTTTGAAGACAAGCACCATGCAGTGTTCCGATTGCACAGACCAGTGGACAAACCATGCATTACAATTCTCTTTCCAACATCATTTCAAATGCTGGGGAGATTCAGCCATCACAAGCGCAAGAAGAGGGTACCTATCATCATCCATATGATGCACCTTGTTGATATAGTGGAGATGGCGTTTCATGGTAGAATATTGAAGAGGCCAAGAACCTGTCTCTTGTAAAAGAATATCATAGGGCACCATAGTTTTGACTCCTAGGCTGTAAGTGAGAAAGGACTTTTGCACCCGTTCCAAGCTCTCCCAAGCACTAGTACTAATGGCAGCCCCCCATACTTCAGAACCATATGGTAAATCAGATTCTACCAAAACCCGAAACAAGTGGGCTTTTCGTGACCAATCATGAATCTCTGCACGAAAACAATTGTTTTGCATTGCATAGAGTGCTCTCCAACTAGCAATCGCACGCTTTGTATTATACTGTTCTCAACGTGTATTCTTACAAGACTCTACACCAAGATACATTGTAGCTATCTACAACGTATGCTGAGAAGATTGAACTACCAAGAGCTTAGTCTTTTGGAGATTAACCTGCAGGCCTGTGTTCTCACAAAAACCGTACAAAGCATGTAAATGTTGTTGCATATTAGTAGCAGTATATGCCATAAGAGAAACATCATCAGCATACAAAGGTGCCTGATGATATAGTGTGCTAAATGTGGGCCTATGCCACCATGGTGATCAAGCCATTCTTCCAATTGATTAATGTACATGCCAAAGAGTGTAGGAGATAGAGGGCAACCCTGTCGTACTCCAATGCCGTGATCCCAGCATTAAGGATACACCATCAACTTCAAAGAGGAGGCATGTGAAGATAACACTCATCTCTTTCACTGATTCCAAAGACATTGCATGCGATCAATCGGGATGAGGTGTATGGGCGTGTCCATCACAGAGGGTTTTTCACTCCTTAAGGATTTGAACTGCGTGGCATGGGATGCCTTTATCATCCTAAGCCTTGCACGGTGCTTCAAATGGCTCCCAAACGAAGTTGGGCGTCCAACGGGTTCTGTTAAGCGAACCCCAAGAATTCGCCTTAGGCGAACCCAGCGGATTCGCCCAGCGAACCGGCCGAAGTGGCGGGCGCCCGGTTACCGCATTTTGCGAGGTTTTTGCCGGAGTAGCGAACCCTAACCCGGGGTTATCTGCGTCGATGGCGGTCGATGGCGGCGGATGGCGATGGATGGCGTAGCCCTAGAGGTTATTAAGCGAACCCGGCCGAACGTCGGCGGCGTTAGCCGGCGGTACCGGAAGTCGGCGGATGGCAGGCCCTGCGGGTTGTGGCGAACCCGCCCGATCGCGCTCAAATCTGCATTCAAATGCGAGGCAGCCCATCTGCGCCCGGCCAATTCCTTCTCCCTCTTCGACACACGCCCGATCTATCCACTTGTTAATTAGTCGAAATTCCCTCGGTGGCCTTCCATTGTAAAGCGCCAAGCTCCGACTTCGCGATAACTACATGGTCGGATCGATTCCTCCGGTACCTTTTGCTTAGCGTTCTAAGAACCTCCATGGCCCTCTCCATCGCCGGAAATATCCGGCGTGAGACTATCGGAGTCGGATTCGATCATAAATTTTCCCGCGATCGGATTTCTCTCGCAGCAGTGTTCTTGAGGTGCGTTACTCGGATTTTCTTCGTGGGTTGGCTTCATCCGCACGAATTTCTTCATTTTTTTCTGCCGGTGCTTCGATCCATGTAAAGGTCTTAGATTTACGTAGGTTGGAAGATATTTCTCGGTCGGCTTCAAACACCTGCATCATGCGGCCGCACTTTTTCTTGATCGGACCAAAAATTTGTTAGCTTGTGTAAGGACTATGTTGCATTGTCATTTTGATCGGGAAACACGTGAGGGGGTGCATTTTTTCCTCGACCTCGGCCAGAATAATTTTAAAGCTATAAAAAGAAGACTTTTATAGACTATACATATGACTCGTGTCTTCACATACTTCTAAAAGCTTGGTTTGCAAGCATGTTATTTTCTCGTTTCCATAGATTGACAAGCTATGATATCAACCACACTTTACTACTATCACCCTACACGGGTTCGGCAGGCGAACCCGGTAGGGGGCCTGATATCAACCACACTTTACTACTATCACCCTACACTGGTTCGCTTTGGGCTTAACCGGTAGGCGCCCGCCATCCGCCGACTTCCGCGCCATCCGCCGCCATCCGCCGCCACCGACGCAGATAACCGGGTTAGGGGTTCGCTAGCAGAACCCGCAGCAATGCCAAGTAACCAAGACGCCCCGCCACGTCTTCAACCGGGTTCGCCTGGGCGAATCCGGCGGGTTCGCCTAGGCGAATTCTTGGGGTTCACCTAGGCGAATTCTTGGGGTTCGCTTGGGCGAACCCGATTGGTTCGCGAACTTGGTTCCGGGAGCCAATAAAGTGCGCGAAGCCTTGCATGCATGTGAAATGGAAGTGTGGTTGGTGGTGTCAAATTTTCCAAAATTCTAGTGTAAGAAGCAGTGAGCCTGAGAATAACGTTGTCTAGCATAAACAGTTCGGAGAAAAAAAAAAAAAAGTCCACATTTGACGTGCAAATACACACTGCATACCCATCAGCCTAAAAGGCTTGTGAGGGCCCCCAAGGTAGATCGTATCACAACGAATGGGGCTATCTTAGAGTATCAAAAGATTTTTGCTGCAACAGGAGATGTAGGAAGTTCTCATGAAGTGAAATGATCAACATGAGAAAGTCTATTCCATAGAATCCTCAGCTGAGGTATGAAATATTTTGGGAATAATGTGAAAGGACACAAGTTCATCGGTGTTCTTCAGAGCAGCTAGGCAGCGGCGCTATGCAGCATCTATGGCGTCCCTTGCTTTGCCTGATGGCCGGACTTTGGAGGATCCCGCTGATTTGAAGAGGTATGTGCATGCTCATTTCTCAGGGCTTTTCGCACATCGCTCTCTTCCCTATGAGCAGGAGATGCAGGAGCTTGTTTTGGGGCTGTTAAGCCATCTATTCTGCCTCACCAGCGTGAGAGCTTGGAGCAGGAGCTCTCCAGAGAGGATTTAGCAGAGGCATGTATGTGCATGGCCAAGGATAAATGTCCTGGGCTGGATGGCATCCCTGTGGAGTTCTTTCAGACCTATTGGGAGTGGGCTGGTGAGTCTGTGTACCAGGTGTATCTTGAGTTGCTGTAGTCTTCTCAAATGGATAGGATCTTGAATACCGCATGCATTTCCTTGATTCCTAAGGTTAAGTAGCCTTCTACTATTAATGATTGGAGGCCTATCTCCTTGTTGTCCCCTGTGTACAAGATTATTGCGAAGGCCTTGGCAGAGAAGTTGAAGCGGGTATTGACTTCCTCCATTAGTAAGGTGCAGTCTGGGTTTGTTCCGGGGAGGAACATTTTGACTAATGTTGCCGCAGCTTATGAGGGCCTTTATTGGGCCAGGAGAACAGGTCAAGGCATTGCCTATCTTAAGCTTGACTTTGCCAAAGCTTACGATAGTGTTCGTTGGGAGTTCTTGTCTGCCATGATGTTAGCGTTGGGCTGTGGTCCACGCTTTACAGAGACAGTCATGAAGCTACATAGGTCAGCACGGGCTACGGTGGGTGTGCGGGGTGAACCCTCCGCCTTTTTCTCCTTAGGGGAGGGTGCGTCGGGGGTGCCCTTTGGCACCATTTTTGTTTTCGATTGTGGCGGAGGCCTTTGTCTCGATTGTTTTTGGCTGCGGTGGAGGAGGGGGTGGTGGATGGGCTTGGATGCGGGATGGTAGCCAGCAGATTATTAACCGGTTTGCGATGACACTTTCCTCTTCTTGGTGGCGAAGAGAGGAATTTGGCATAATGTGAAGGATTTCTTTGGATACTTTCTCCTTGGCCTCGGGCATTCTTCTGAATTGGGGTAAATGCTTTGCAATATAGGCCCGGTGACTCCGCCTCCCCCTTGTTTGGCTCTATTCCCTTGGAAGGTGCTTCTAGATAATGTGTGTACTAAGCTCTTGGGAATTCCCTTTGGAGGGATGTTTCCATGGGGAGGGTGTGGGATGAGATTTTTTGCGGGGGTTGCAGAAACACCTCAATTGGTGGAAGGGCAACAAGTTGTCCATGGCGGGTAGGATCACTATTGCCAAGTCGGTATTTTGTAGCACTCATGTGTATACTGACATCTGCGATGTTAGCTCCCGAGGGGTAAGATCTGAGGCTTTGGATAAGATTGTTCAAATTTTGTGTGGGGGGGGGATGATGAAGGGCGGTTGTTAAAGTGGCTTGGTGGAAGTGTCTCCGCCCCGGGAGGATGGGGGCTTGGCCATTCCGGATTTGGCTTTGCATAGTAAGGTGTTGGTCTCAAGTTTGTTTGGAGCATTTGCAGGATGGAGCATCTTCTCCTGGTCTTGGCTTTGTTGTTGCGATCTCTTAGCCATTGTGTCGCATTTGGGAAGGCGTCGTGCATGTGGAGTTGCCCACGGGCCTTTGTTGTATGGTCTCGGCCTTTCCCATCGCATCCCCTTTTCTCACGGGGTGTTGCAGGCTTGGGATCATGTGCGTGTGCTCTTCCGGCTAGATTATGCCTCAGGTTTATCACCACTCTTTCTCCTTTCTTGTAGGTTCCTCTACCCTGGCAAGCTCTTGCCCTTGGCTGCCACCATGCATGCTCGAGGCGCGAGGCCGTTGGAGGCGAAGCTCTTGTGCTCACCTTGGAGGATTGGTATTGGGGTGGTCAGCTAGCTTGGGAGTTCTTTCGAGCTTGCTTTTGCCCGAGGGGCAGTGGACCGCTATCTAGGAACAAGTGGTGGGGAGTATTCCGCTACACATACCTATAGTCCCGGGGAAGATGTGGTGGTGCAGGTTTGGAAGGTTCATCCGGATGTTGTGTCTTCTTATTTTGTGCGGTCTTGTTACGGTGGTGTGGCTATTCATGACACACCCCTTCAGGCAAGTGGTCTCTGTAGCTTCAGGGTTCTCGATGGCGCTTCGGTTTGGGCGTGGACATGGAGCTCACTTCCCCAAGGTTAGGGTGCTTCTATGGCGGGTGGTGCACCATTTGTATCGGGGGTGAATGTCCTTGTGAGTCGGTTTAGACCAGGGTGTGAACCCCTCTGCCCTTGTTGTGGCCTTCAACTATGGAGCATTGTTTGGTTTTATGCCCTCACTTGCGTGCTGCCCGGGATTGGGTCGAGGCTCTGTTTCAGGTGAGATTGACTAGCCGCCAGATTCTTCGCTTCATGTGTATCTGGTGCTTGGGCGCATGGCAGCAAGCCTTGCATCGTCGCGTGGCTTGGTTGGTGTGGCTGATTTGGGCGGCGGCGGTTGTGGATCTTCGGGGGATTCAGCGACTGCGGCCCTCTCGATTCCTCGACTCGGTACAAGCTATTTCAAAGCTTTCCGGTGTTCTCGGGATTGGTAGGCGGAAGTTTGCCATTTGGCGGGACTTCTTGGGTGTTGTAGATGGTGATGGTCAGTTTGTACAGCAGTAGAGTTGTAGTTTTTCTGTGAGTTTGTTGTGGAGTGTCGAGGTATCCTGTCTCTTTGGGGCAGTTCTCCTTCCTCTTCACTTGCTTTGTAACATTACCATTCTTTTAATATATTGGCGATACAGTTCTTCAAAAAAAAAAAAAAAGCTAATGTTGCATGACAAAGTTGTTTATGAGAAGGCATAGTACCTAGGTCTTAGGATCTCCAAGTTGGGATATCTTAAATGGAAGGAACAATTACAAGAGGGAGCTCGTAAAATTGAGCATGGGAATAGTGGCACAATGGAATCTCAAGCCTCTATCTTAGCATCCCAAGTAGTCTTTTCTATGTTTCTATCCATGCAGCACTTAAGTAGGAGGAACGAGGATGGTGTCCGTGAGAATGTCAGAAAATTGCCTGGAATGTTTCCAATAGCCTGCATTTTGGAGGAGGTTAATGCAGAGATTGTTCTTGTTGACGGAAATGTCTAGATATAGAGGCACAATTTTTGGAATGTAACAATTAAAAGGAAAATAGCATTCTCCAAATATGACACATGTGAAGTTATTCGCATGGAGATGTTGAAGACAAAAGATGAGGCGAAAAAAAGGCTATTACATGAACAGAGAAGGACACACAGACTGGAGCAAATTTCTTGTCATTCACAATACTACTCATGGAGATTATACTCCTGTTATGGCACAAGCTCGGGGGTGTGGCTCAGAGGACTCGCAGAAAGAACACAGTTGCAATTGTAGATTTAAAGTCATAGATGATCCTAATTTGGCTAAAGGTTGCTCCTTTTCTAAAAGGTTTGAGTACTATATATAATTCATTATCCAATTCAACGAAAACATTGTTTGATTCCTAATCCAGAACTCTCTAGTATATCCTAGAGATAATATCCAGTTGGGCTAACAGACTCTAAAAAATGGGAAGAACCAGAGATCCTGTTTGCAGTGTTTGCAAGTCTAAGCCCGGTAGGGTGGTGAATTTCTACCAGAAGCTTCTGTTTTGTGCCAAGGATTGGCTATAAGAGATGTTTGTGTTTTTACTTTGTTGAATTTGTAGGAAGACAGACGATTTTTAACAATTGGTATCAGAGCTACGTTTCTTTAATTGGAACTTCTTATGGGGTTCTAATTTTTCACTCTTGGACATGAAAAACGAATATGATAGAAGAGGATAGAACATAGTAGAGGCACAATTCCATAGACAAAACACGGCATGACATGGCATGACATGATATGATACTATAGAACATAATTTATTCATGGGAGACCAATTGGCCTATGAGACTTATAGAATTGTCATATACAGAGGCAAAATGGTCTTTGTCCCCATTAGAATAGAATAGAATAGAATAGAATAGAATAGGCTTTCATTGTCTACGGAGACCAATCGGTCTATGGGACCCAAAACAGAGAGCACAGCAGACCTATCACTGCCCGAGTTTAAAAACCCCCGCTCCAAAAGGTTTTAAAGGGAGAAACCATGGTTGTAATAAGAATGTTGTCAAACTATACAAGTACACATATGAGAGAAGATAAATTCAAGTCATTTATATGTCTGAGGATAGAGTTGGTCCCACAGATCCATGACCTCCTGGAGGTAATCCCAGCATATGGACTGAAGCCGTGATGAATATCACATGTAATGATTGGTTGGGGCTGACCAACTCAAAGCATAGTGTGCCCGGATTTGATCATACGCTAGACATCCCCATGGGGTGTGACATTCATCTTCAATGGCCTCCATTTGACAACCCCACGAGATTCACCTATATGTATTTGGGATATGGCATCTGCATTCCTAGGGTTAGGCAAAACCCCCTTATCATATGTAGAAAAATGGGTTTATATACCCTTATACTCCTTAAAATTCAACTAGACAAATGAAATAAATGGTAAATACCCCTTATTGTAAGTACAAAATTGGTAATAAAAGACACCTTAGCGTTCACTCAGATGGTGGTTTATATGCATAACACAAGTGAATTCCTCTTGTCGACTACATCTATAGAGCATGGCTTATCATGGTTCTCCAAGCCATCTCCCTGTCTCAATGTGGAGAATGTGTGCACCTGTGCGGATGAGGCAATGAGTTTGTGACTTTTTTATAGGCAGATGGGTATGCATGTAACATTGCGGGATTAGCTCCAATGAGAGATTCACGTGGTGCTGCTAATATGTTGTCTTGACCCGTGGCGTCCTAGAGCTTGCTGAGGAAGCAGGCATCAAGATACTGCATCAAGCTGTGGCGGTCTGCCTCTGTTTGCACCTATATGCAACTGTGCTCCTGTACATTCCATCTGGCAAGCTACTGAGCTCGCTTTCCATTCCAATAGGCCTTTAGGCATTGTGGTCCCATCGCAATAGCATAAGCCAGGCTAGGGAGGCGAGCATCATCTAGTGACCACCTTTTGAAAGTAGACGATGTGCCGATTTAGAACTGCCCTCTGAAGAGGTAAGAAACATATTTCCTGTAGCATGATCTAATATGGGACCGTGGACTTCACCTCCAGTGCTGGGGCCAAGAAGGTTTTCTGTACCTGCTCCAAGTCATTCTCGGTAGTGAGGGACACAACAGGGCCTCAGGCCTCGACCCCTTATAAAAGGACAGGCTCTACCAAGACCCTAAATAGGTGCGACTGATGGGCCCAATCATATAACTCTGCTCTGTGACTGTTGTTTTGCATGGCATATAGTGCTTTTCAGCCCGCTGCTGCCCATAGATGGATGGAAGCATCGCACTATATACTAAACGAGAACTCCACTCCCAAATACCTGTAGGTGGATGCCACTTCCACATTTTCCCCCCAGTAATTGAAGGAGGAGACTCGTGGCTAACATGAGGATGATATGAGGACCACCTTAGTCTTGGCCAGGTTGACTATGTATGGCCGCTTGGCGAGAATGTGTTGAGCATCGAGATGGCGGTATATGTCAGCCGAGTGTAAGTAAAGAGGTCCACATCATCAACATATGTGAGCTACGACAACGGTGCAAGAGGTGAGCTCCCTTGCCCCCATTTTCAGCAAGGCCCATTTGACTACTGGTCAATGTACAGTCCAAATAATGTAGGAGACAGAGGGCATCCTTGATGGATCCAGATATTGCTGTTGAATGGATGGCTTGTCAGATGCAACCGGCCTAAACATGTCTCGTACAGCCTGTACAATGCATTCTGCAAATATCTGGGGATCCCTAGGTCTTGCAATTCTGCTCACAAATTTTCTCAAGGCACCGCATCAAAAGCCTTTGCGAAGCCCACAAAGCAGTAATACAGGTCTCGCCATCAGGTTCCTGTTGTCCTCAACCAAGGTCCATATTGTAAAGATGTGATCAATGGTTGAGTATTGCGGTCTGAATATGTGAGGGCCCAGGCGTCTGATGCCTCTGCCCAGAATGTCAACTATTGCTCTAGTATACTGGCAAGCAGTTTTTCGAACACCGAGCTGACCATGATTGTTCGGTAATTGGTTGTGTAGTGGGGTCATTTGCCTTGGATATGGGGACAACTCGGCTAGTGGCTCAATGTGGGGGAAAACCATCCTGTAATGCCTTGTTGAACATGGCAGTCAACACTGGTACTATAGATGGTCCTGCCTAGTTGAGCAACTCCGCCTGCATACCATCTAGGTCTGGCGCTTTTCCATTGGCTAGACACTGTAGGCCTTGGTCTACATCTGCCTCTATATTCATCTCTATAGGTTTTTTTAGAGTAACCTTACTACTAATAAACTCATTTGGGAATATTTCAATTAAACAATACTTACTCATTTCTTATCCCATATTCTTAGCCCATAATGTTGGAAATGATTTTTTTTTTCTTTTTTGCCAGAAAGGCTTACTTTCTTCATGTGCACCTATGCGACATGTTGGAAGAACATCTTGGAATTTGATTGTACTCCCCCTTTGAAAGGACGAAAGCCAAAAAGTTTATTAATGAAATAAGAAGTACAAAATTTATATATCTAAACTAAGTATGTAAGCACAAAACATGCTACAGGAGGACGAAGCCACGGAGCATAATGTACTTACTCGAATAGGAGATTAACGATAAGAATCAATTTGAAGATATTGAATCCAAATATGTTCTGTAGTTTTTCGACTCAAGGAGGAACACTGGTAAGCCCTCAGTATCTATTTCTGGATCACCGTAATAACACCACGTGAAGATGAATAAATGCCTTGAAAAATTGTGATGCTTCCATATTGACCACAGGATCCAACTAGAACCAAGATGGAATGCCCTCTGTTTATCTGGGGGCCATGCATTGGGAAAGGATGCCAAGAGGATGCATCGGCAGTCCAATGCACTGTTAAACAAACCTTGTAGCCAAGACCACGCCGGCTGAACCTCGGGACAATAAAAAAGACAATGCTCAAGAGTCTCAATGTCTGAAAGGTAGAGCAGGCATATTGTAGATATGAGAAGATCATAACGATGTCAAAAGGGATTAACACGCAAGCACATGTGGATAAACTGCCACTAAAATACAGAAACTTTAGGGTGGTGTACGATGCAAAGTGAGTTGTGGAACCTGTAGGTGCCGTGCATCTGGCAATGGGAGGAGTTGTGGTGCTAAGAGAAGGCGATATACTGATTTGACAAAGTGCTTGCCTTTGTGAATATTTTCATGACAGTCCTAAGGCACTCTTTTGGTAATACCAACCTGCACCATAAGAGGCAAATTCTCCATGACCTTCTTCCATACAGATACATTCCAACGGGAGAGCATGAACTTTGCCTGAAATTCATGCCAAGACAATAGGCGACCAACTTCATACCATGCTTAAATAGAGACAACGCCTGCAAGACTCTTTGTGTAAGGGGATAAACTGATGCAGCCAGTGGAGATGCTGAGGGTTTGGAGGCAGTGGTGCCCACCACCATGGAGTCTCCAATAGGGTGTGGATGGAAGGGCATGTCCAAAAGAGGTGTTTGACTGCATCCCATACTGTCAACAATCCACGCAGAAATGGAGAAGCACTTGGAAAAGGCTGCAGCGGCTGAAATAATGCCCAAGGTAGGACTGGTTTGGTTGCCTTCTTGCCTAGAAGGATACAGTGACGAAGAGCCTGTCTAAGAAGGCGTAAACTAGGAGAGCCATCTTCACCATTTAGAAGTCTCCAAATGAACTTTGAAATAAGAACTTTGCTCTGCGGTAAGAAGTCCATCATACCCAGACCACCTGCCCATTTTGGAAGGATGCATTTCAACCAAGCCATCTTAATCGCAGCATCTTCCTCAGTACCCACCCATATAAAGTTTTGGATTATTGCAATGAGCTCACGTACTTTGATTTGTGGGGCTAGCAATAAGGATGCCATATAGACATGGGTACTATTAAAGACTAATTTGGACATTGTAATGCGACCCGCAAGAGACAATTTTGACGTGGAGCACCAGAACAAGTGCTTCTCCAAACCCTTAATAATCTCCCATGCAGCTCCAGCAGTAATATAGATACCAACTGGAATCCCCAACAACTTGATGGCCTGTCTATAAGCAAGTAATTTTCATTGGATAATCATGAACATATGTCGGAGTCAGAATATCCAACATCCATAAAGTTGTACACTTCTGCCACCCCATAGGACACCGAAAGCCAGTGAAATAAGAGCAATTTGGCAGCTTCTAGATTTTCAGCATTTGTGATCAGGAAGAGGAACATATCATCTGCATATTGATTGCAAACCTCTTATGTGTCATCCTCCATTGTGAGACCATGGAGAAGTCCCTCTATGGTTGCAATGACGAATAACTGCCACAAAGCCTCTGTGAAAATTGTGAAAAGTAGTGGTGCTAAAGGGCATCCCTGATGAATACCACGATCAAGTGAGAAGGCCTCTGATAGCTCACCATGGAACATAATAGTCGTCTGAGCAGAAACATGCAGCTTCATAATGTCTGATGTGAATTGCTCCCCAAATCCCAGTTAACACTTTCATAAGCGTTCACAAAATCAGGCTTAAGGTACACAACTGGAAGATCTTGCTTACATGCCCAATAGATTCCCTCGTAAGCAGCAACAACATTGTTCAGAGTGCATCGTTTTGAAAGAAAGTCTGATTGGGTTATCGAGATGGACTCTGTCAAGATGTCCTTCACCCACTTTACAAAAGCCTTGGCAAATATCTTATATAGAGATGACAATAAGGCGATAGGTCGCCCGTTTAAAATAGTCTGAGGATCTTTGACCTTGGGGATGAGTGGGATGGCTTTTGTGTTTAGAATTCTATCCAAAGTAGATGACCGCCAAAAGTCACGAGAAAGCACCATACACATCTGGCTCCAGCCATTCCCAATACTTCTGGAAGAACCCAATTGGAAAACCATCCAAACCTGGGCATTTGCCTCTTTTCAATTCAAAGATTGCCAAGCCTAAATCATCAACTGTCATAGTCGCCTGCACACTTCGTAGTCAGAGATGATGGGGAGATCCTAGACAAAACTGCATCTCGCATTTGCATAGCTTCTTTCAATTCAGTGGTGAAGGCAAGGAGCCACTCTACCATTTCGTCGACGGGATCGGTGCCATATCTCGGCAGTTCTCGTCGCGCAGGTTCTGGTTGTATAAAATGAGGGCTTTCTGGATGATCGCTTGGCTCATCTTTCGAAGTCAGGAGGGGTGTTGATTGGTTCGTTGATCGTGCGCTTGATTGACCCAATTCTATATGTTCTTCAGTAGTAATATCGGATGTTTGAACATTGTGACTCCGTAAAGACAACAAGGAGAAAGATATTAGTGAAAAATATAACAATGATATAAATACAAAAAAAAAAAAACAAAAAAAACATTGGACGCAATCATAAGAGTAATGTGTGAAGCAAAGATAATATAGCATTGCATTTTTTTTTAATTCTAAACAACAATGGAAGATAAGATATAACATTCTTGTTTATTTAAATAGAATATGGGCGGTTTTATTTAGCCCGTAGAGGTGGTCCTATGTTCGTCAGTCTAATGATGTCATCGCCTGGAGTGCCCACTACTTGTGCATTCTGTAGCCTGTTCATATAGTGTGCAATCCACGCCTGGAAAGCACTCTCATTAACAAAGTTTGGATCATCGAAATACCTAAACCTGTTTAAGAATGGGTTGGAGTTGTCTCTGTTTGGCACTCTAGATGGGCTATTTGGTTGCTCTCCAAAGGAAACTAAGGAAACTTTTTTCCTAGTTGTATTTGAGGGGTCCATCATCAATTCATAAGCAGCTTCAACTCTTCTAGGACTAGCATTTTGACCATTAGCTGGAATAGAGCATTATGTGCTAAGAATTTCCATGTCCTAATCATCTCTGTGATAAGGACGGTTGCAAACGTCCTTTCAATTGGTACAAGATGGTGTCTTACCTTGAATAGTAAGTTTCGTGGATCAAGACAAATCTCATGACCGAACTTCACAGATACGGATGGCTTCTGTTAGCCGTGTTGTTTTTATTACAGACCAAAGGAAACTCTTTATATGGAGAGGGTAAAAAATTTCTGTAAGAGAGAGCCTAGGCTCCTGTTTGCTGTAGCAGGCCAGGGTTTTTTTGTATGCGAAATCATAAGTGGAATCATTTGCTGCAGCAGACCAGGGTTCTTGAATGTGAAATGAAAAGTGGAATCGATCCTGAGGTATTTTGCCATAACCTAGTCACAGAGACCCTATCTAGTTACTTTTTCCGCAAAAGAACACAGATTCGCATGCCATTGCGATGGGTTTATAGGGAATTGAGAGTGGCATTACAATTACATGCCATGGCAACAGATTATGCAGGGGCTTGGAGTTTCATATGCTCAGCATATAGTAAGGGAATGTGTTTGGGGTCAGGTTCGGGAACTCGGAAGACAACCCTGCGGAGGACCCGTGGATCTAACAGGAGAGTCCGGGGGACTATGTCACGCGGGATTTGCAAGAAGAAAAGAAGAAGAAGAAAACAGAACAAATGAGAGGAAAATGATAAGCTTCCTTGATATCAATGATGAACATACATGAGCTCTCGCAATAGAGAGAAGAACTGAAAGGAGACAAGACTCAAAAACTCATCTAGCACTCATGTGCGAGCTCTAGTCATATATATAGTACAATGGCCTTGGGCCCAATATAGACACTGGGACCGGGTCACCGGTGCCGACTCCTGGAAGGAGGCCTGATTTGCAGGAATGTGGGCGGTGCCTCTTGAAGTGCCTGGAATCATGCTGACGCTGACGCGGGCGGTGACGGGCCGTCACTTGTCTGAGCGGCGTCTCTTGATAGCCTTTGACTGCGTGGTCTGCGTGGTCTGCTGCTTGGTCTTCTGCTGAGCCTTTGATGGCTGACCCGTGGCTGATTGAGGATCCTTGAGCTTGACCTGGTCTGTCGTATGCATGAATAGTCCTGTACCAGGAGGCACAGGACTAACAGAATGCCTTGCTTAAATAAGCCACAGACATGTAAAATCCAATTGGATGCACTAAACACAGACTTGTGAAAACTGATTCAATATACTATGCAAACAATATAGGCATGGATTGAAAGGCTCAAGTGGAACCATACCTAATAATGTCTGCACACAAAGGATTAGCATGATTGCCGTCGCAACAAAAAGCTCCATGATAAAAAAACTTCGAATATCACACACACAAGAGAGGGCTGGGGCCAAGAACAACAGGCCATATGAAGATGCTATGCATGCATGTCTAAGAACTCGCATGCACCAAACCAAAACATCACATCACAAAACTTAACAAACATACATGGCGTTGCTCCATAAATACCGCTACCATATGCACACGTAAATATAAAACACAATCATATAAAAACCTTAGTAAAATGACCATATAATTATACGTTTTGGACGACGAACCATTTTTTGTGATATTCAGTAGACAAGACACCCAGACGCCTGAAGAGATGTTTTGGTTGAGGACACTAACAAATTGAAATTAAAGCTTTATCATTGCATTCATCATTCGATAGTTTTTATAATCTTGGTAATATATGATGTGTTTGTAGCGTTTATTTCATACATGTATTATACAAAATCTTCTGCCAATCTACCCTTGCAAAATGTTAGTACCTGTCAATGTCGTTGAATACACCATAGAGATACTAGACCTTGAGATATGCTCTACCCCTTTGTCAATTCTGCTAGTCAATCCTCCTCAAGTCATCTGGTACAATATGACGACCACAGTCTTCATTATCCATCTTCTTATTATTACACGTCCTTCATTATAATAGATGCCTCCTTGAATCTGATTAGCATATCGAATATGGCATTATCCTATAAGCAGGATGAACTCACATCGTTGTTTCTAGTCAACGGACATTGCTCGTGATAGTATGAACGTTCATCTTGAGACAATTGTGCCACCACTTGCAGTACCGACATATCAAACATTTTGATAGATGATCAACCTTGAAATTAACTAGCTCGAAGGTGGATGTGCTAGTCAAAGTCAACCCTATTTTGCCTCAGTCTACGTACCCTTTGAGTTATTCCTTGAAATTGAAGTATATCTATATATGTAATAGTACTCATTATATTGTAGTAGTTACTCTATTCTTTGATTGGTTGACTCTTTTTATTTCTTAAGATGAATGCGTGCTTGGATTGCATTTCATAACGACAACTCGCCATTGAGACAGTACTATTCATAAGGGAGGAAGAATTGAGACCTATGCATTGCGCCGGGTCACGATTCAATCCTTCTTTCTTCGCCGCCATGTTCGCCAGGAATTTCACGCCGAAGAACTCCTTTCTCGTGGCGGCATCTCGCTGGAGGCGCCATGTCGGAAGCTGATTGGCGACATGTATGGATCTGCTTATGACATAGAGGGAGGCCATCTGCGGTCTAGGGCTCAGTCGGCACCACCAACCCCTCGTGTCCTGTCTCGTCCCAGTTCCCCGCCCCAAGCGTGCAAACATTGCTCGCAACCTCAGTCACCTCATCACTATCAGGAGCCCTATCAGGCTCAACCTTCTCAACCATACTTTCATACACCTGAACATGCCTTCATCCATCATTCTTCAGGCCATACGCCTTTTCCTTCACAACCATCATCTCCCCCGGGTGGGCACGGATATCCACCAGTCTCTTTTGCGCCTACCCAGGAATATCCTTTCCCTACATTTCCCACTGCCCTTCCTGTATACAACCTTACAGATCTCAAAACCAATGCTCAGGCAGCTTCAGTTCCTCAACCGCAGTCACCCCTTCATCAGGGTCCTTCAGGCACCATGCCACCTCCAACTCAACCTCAATATCCTCACTATACTGTTCCTGTCCAGCCAAGCACTTTCACATCTACCTTTCGGACTCCAAACCGACTTATCCCACCTTTGGCAACACGAAAGGCAAACCCTTAGACCAAAGTGCTCGGGCCCACATGGAAGAATTTGAGGCTCTAGCTGTCCTAAATGGTCCGCGCGCAACCTCAACTGAAATTCCACATCTTTTCCACCACCTGCGTGGCTCTCCTCATCAATGGCTCATGTCCAACAAAAGCCATTGGAAACAAGATCGGGTCCGAAATGAGAACCGCTTTTCTTTCTCATTATGGAACCACGGATGATGATCAACTTCATCTCAAGCAACTCAATGAACTTCAACAAGAGCCCGCGAGTGCGCGGGATTTTTGCGGATAGACTTCACATTACGCGCGGTAAACTCAAGGAGTACCCAACACGAGCCGGATTTTGGTGCGGTTTCTCCAAGGACTTCCTCCGGCTATTCGACTCATGACGGAATACCTGCGTCCGAAGACTTTGGGCGGGCTATTGATCTTGTCAATCACTTTCGTCAATGTATCCTCCCGTGGCGTGGCTCTTCAAGAACTCCGTTCATTCTGTCATGGTTCCACAGGACGGGTGTTCAAACCTCAACACGCTAATCCACGGTAGATCCGATCTGGTGCCATATTTGCAAATACCAAGGCCATTTGGCAAATGAGTGCAACTCCACCAATGGCCGCCTCATTGCAAGCGATGCAACATGTGCAATCATGCCACGGAAGAGTGCACCGCACTCATCCCACACCGTTCGCAACAAACTGGTTTATCAAGTGCAAACCACACCTCGGCAACAATCGCACTATCGCCAGCCACCACCCGGGTGCAACCAACTCAACTCTATCAGCAACAGGAGCAACAACGGGGACCCAACCCCCGTCCTCCTTTTGATCCTTCTAAAGCTCAGTGTTATCACTGTCAAGAATGGGGTCATACCACCACGGCGTGCCCTCAACTTCCACAAGTTCAGGTACAGCTTCCTGGCACCAATCAGACCACATCAGTCCGCCTCACGGCTTATCAACTCTGGATTGCTAATGGCAAACAAGGCCCGAGACCCGTTCTTAAGAAGCCACCAAGAGCGCCTCAGCAATCATGCTATCAACCAGCTCCAGCAAATCAACCCCAGCTGGATCAACAAGCATGAGGGAGGAAATTTTTCGGGCACTTAATCCTCCGGTCCGGCCCCGTCCAATTGGGTTGGTTTAGTTTCACGCCGAACCGAGGGCATCACGTCCCTTGACCATTATTCCAAATGGCACGCCAACCCCGCCTTTGCGGTTGACACCATTCCTCATGAGGATGAAAAAAGGTTCACTTTGCACCTGACTTGGAGAAACTCATGCCACATGTCATGCCCAAAGTTCGCCAAAGCATTTTGAACCTCATGCAAGCTGCTGAAGGCCGCACCTTGGCAAATGTTCATGCCACCACCAGAGCTCAACAACGCCACGATACACCTTCCACATCTCAGCCTCTACGCTCTCAGACATATCCCAATATTGCTGCTGAGGTTGACTTACTCAAAGAAGTTGCTGCTTCATTACCACGCGCACTCCACCCGTGGAACCAGCAGATCCTTTTTCTCATGTGCCTCTAGAACTCCAAGAGGAGCTAGCCAAGATCAAAATTCCTTTAAGCTTGGCAACCATTTTGAAACTCTGTCCTGCTCTCAAGGACCAGTTACCACTACCAACTGTTCTAGTTGGGGCTGTGGCTACCTCTACACCCACGGTCCATGCCACGGTGGGCAATCAGCAAGTCAACCATGTTCAAATAGATGGAGGTAGCGCAGTCAATCTCATCACCGGATAAACTCGCAGAAACAAATGGGCATCACACAACTCTTTCGTGTGCCCCATATGACATCAAGTTGGCTAATGGCCATATCACGCGACCTCAAGGCGTCACGCCTCTTCTTCACATCAACATCGGTGATCTCGCTTCCCCATGGAATTTGGAGTTTGGAAGTCGGGCGAAGATCCGGTGACTATGAAATGTTGGTAGGCGAGACCTTTTCTCCGCGGGGCCAAGAGTATCCATTCTTGGGCCACGGACGGTTAGTCATCGCGATGGTCATCTCAATGCCACCATGGACTTGCAAGCGGTGGGATCATTTCTGTTGAAAAATGCGGAACCCCTCTCTCGGACCGCAGTTCGAAGAAGCTCAGATTATTTATCAAGTTCGGGCTCCACTGCGAATACGCCTCTGTCATCCTACCCGATAATATGCTGATCCTTGGGGAGAAATGACTCTTGATCAGGACCAGGCTGTGGTCGCTTTGCTTGACCCTTACACGGCTCCTTGCAATCGAATCCAACGTGTTGATCACTTTTCGGGATCTTGAACCTCCGCAACTCTGTTGATGTACGCCTGTCATGAAGCAACCTCTGGCTGGATGAAACTCGGCAACCCCTCTTTTCACCCGCGCAAAGTGCCACGCGATCCGGTTATGCTCTAACCTCCTGCACACATTGTCCGGGATCTTTGAAGTAATACCCCATATTGGACTCGGAAGTCGAGATCGTGGGCGTGGGCAACAATCAACTTTGTCGCATTCTTTTGCGCAAATCTTCCGGCCCCTTATCGTAGCGGGGCCGTCAAGCTGTTCAAAAATTCAAACACATTTTCGCTGGAGTTCTGAGAGATCTTGGGGAATCAACAAAAGCTTGGGGGAACTCACCATTCCTACCAAATCGATGCGCGACCGGTTTAGCAGCGGCATGCAGGCTCAACCCTAATTACCGCGGATCGAGTCAAGCAAGGAAATTGACAAACTCCTTTGCTGCGGGTTTGATCTATGAGGTCAAACATTCGAATGGGTGAGCCCCATCGTCATTGCCCTCAAACACAATGGTAAGATCCGGCGTCTGTGTGGACTACTACGGAAACTCAATCGGGCCACGGGCGTGATCATTTTCCACTTCCTTCACGGACAGGAGTTTGGAAGAGGTCTTTGGACATGAGATGTACTCCTTCATGGATGGTTTTTACGCTACAATCGGATCTCAATCAAAGAATCTGATCAACTCAAGACTACTTTCACCACCCGGTAAGTCACTTTTTGCCTACAAGGTGGTTCCTTTTGGATTATCAAACTCTCCATCAACGTTTCAGCGCATCATGCTCTCAGTTTTTCATGATTTCATGAAGGAAAATCCCTTCTTGCAAATTTTTCAAGATGACTTCTCTGCCTACAGTTCCATGGCTGACCATTTGGATAAATTGGAACTCGTCTTCCAGAAATGTGATGAGTCCGGCATTAGTCTCAATCGAGAAATGCACCTTTTGCGTCACCTGCGGTGTTACGTTAGGGCCATGTTGTCGACCAAAGCGCGGTATCACCAGATCTGCCAAAATCGGTTTGTGTGCTCAAGGCTCAAGCACCGGCCAATATCAAGGAGACACGCTCTTTCTGGGTAAGGTCAATTATTACTCCACCTTCATGCACGGACTAGCGACCATTGCTGATCCCATTCATAAACTCACGGGTGCCGAATCCACGGGCTTGGAATTCCCAGGCGGATGCTGCTTTCCAACAGCTGAAGCTTTTGCTTACTCAGGCACCGGTTCTTGTTCCTCCTCAATGGGACAAGCCCTTTCATGTTCATGTAGATGTCTCGGCGTTTGCTATTGGAGCTGTTCTTTCTCAAGAATATGATCGCGCTTTGACAAACCAAATCATTTCACGCCCGTGAGAAAACTCAAGTTTGGCGCCAACTATTACGCCCGCAGGCGTGAAGCTTTGGGTCTCATTTTACGTGTCCAGCGCTTCCGTCACTACCTTTTGGGCAGTCAAATCAAGTTCTTTGTGGACCACCAAGCACTCCTTTATTTGATCAACAAGTCCGCCCACGGGCGCATTGCTCGTTGGGTCCTTCTTCTCCAAGAATTTGCTCCTTTTGAAATTGTTCATAAAGGCCGGCAAATCTCATGTCGATTCGGATTATCTTTCACGCATCCACCACGGATGATCCCTCAACCGGAGTCTCGGGCGCCTTTCACGATGCTCGGCTCTTTTTAGTCACGGCAACACCACATTGGTTCCATGATTTTCAGCGGTACCTCCTCACGGGTGCTCTTCCACCGAAGGCAGGCGGCTCTCTCTCTGCTTGAAGCGACAATCCGTCGCCATCGGTTTCTCCATGAGCGAGGTCGTGACTACACCATGGTTGCGGGACATCTCTACAAAAGGGTAAGGACACCATCCCCGGTCTTTGTGTTCTACCTCATGAAGTTCGGATATTGTTAGAGAAGCTCATCAAGGGCTAGGTGGTGGTCATTTTCATGGTGACACCACGGCCGCATAAAAAATCCTTCATTTGGGTATTATTGGCCCACGCTCTTCAAAGATGCTCCGCCCGCCCTTGCGTGTGGCGCTTGCCCGGTGGTGGGGGGCCCCACGCCCGTGACGCTCTTCCCTTGACACCGGTCGCCACGCCCCTTCCCTTCAGCAAATGGGGAATGGACTTTGTGGGACCTATCGATCCTCTAGCGGCACACCGTGCGTTACGTCCCAGTTCTCGCGACTATGCTACCAAATGGGCGGAAGCTTGTGCACTTCCGGACAACAACTGCGGCAAAAAGCGGCTAGGGTCCTCTATCAACAAATTATCGCGATTCGATACGCTTGCCGGAGCTGGTCAGTGATCGTGGTGTCCATTTCATCAATCATACTATCAAGGAGCTGACGGATTATCTTCTGATCCATCATCACAAGAGCACCCCTTACTATCCTCAAGGTAATGGTTTGGCAGAAAGCACCAACAAAACTCTGGTCACCATTCTCAAGAAAATTTGTGACGCTTCCCGCACAGACTGGCAAACAAAACTTCCTACTGTTCTTTGGGCCTACAATACTTGTTTCAAGATTGCTACCGGTCACACTCCTTTTAAATTGGTTTATGGTCAGGAAGCTCTCATGCCGTTTGAATACATCCTTCCAACACTCCGTTTTCAACTGGCTACTGCTCATAATCCACCTGCTGCACTCAAAGAACGGGTCTATCAATTAGAACAGTTGGATGAACTTCGAAGGGATGCTTATATTCGTGTTCTTCATGGACACTTGGTTGCAAAAATCTTTACATGACAAGCGTCACGAAGACAAAAATATTCAAAGAAGGCGATTTGGTTCTTCTTTATGATTCAGTACAAAATTTTTAGGGTAAACTCAAGTTTCGTTGGCTTGGCCCTTATCAAATTGTTCAAGTGGTTAGACCAAGCGTTTTTCCAGCCGGGCGCGAGTTAGATGGCACTCCATTACCAACATTGGTTAATGGTTTTCGTCTCAAAACATTTCATCACCTGAGCGACAATCAACAAAGCAGTCTGAGTTCAAGAAGCAAATACCACGAGAAAGTGACTAGAAAGCGGCATATTATATTATAGTGGATATTTTTTTTACAAAATGCGGGCACCCGGCTACTTCCGCTATGGGCGCGCCCTATATACAAAAAGCGGGCTCGAGCCCTCTACTACAAACCTAAGAGGAAAAACCCTCTACTCGGGTTCGGGGCAGAGGTGATCTTGAGGAGATGGTAGAGGTTACTTTCAGGGTCCCGGCGAAGGTGCGGAGAACCACCTCCATCCCGTTGGTCATCCGGGTCGGGATGTTGACCATCCCGGAGCACCAACCATCCATTCGCCGCGCCACGGTTTGTGGCGGCGCCCGAAGATCGAGGCAGTTCATTTTACTGGTGATCCCTCGACAATTGGTGGGCATAGTGCGGTTTTGTTCAAACCAGCCGCGGCCATGCTCGGCGTCATAGAATGCGCCAGTTCACTCCGGTTCGTCTTATATAGCCCGCAGGAAGGCGCTGGTCGGCGTGGACCAATCAGAAATTTGCCAGCGTGTTTGCAATGCAAGGCTCTTTCTAAGCGGACAATCTTTTCTCCGTAGCATATCTAGCCATGGTACCTTCCGACACATTCCTTTTAATGATATCCCGCTTGAGTTGCCGGCATTGAATGCCATTTCTTCTTTTCACGCCCGTCGGACATTAATGTATGTCCTTTGGCCACCTGTCACATCCGATCCTTCTCTCACGTCTCATCCTCACCGTTCATTGCTTCTCCCTTACGTTTTTCGGGGACTTAGCCAAATTTTTGCCTCTCAAATCGCCTCCTTGGCATCTTTCGACACACAGCGGCACCATCAGCGGTTGCGGCTTAAGCCCTTATCATGCCCCTTAAGCCCACCTTTGCGGCGCCCTAAAACCTTTTCGTTCCTCTGCGCCTTCGTCCTCCGCACTTGGCTTTCGTCCTCCGCCTTTGAATCACTCTTCGTTTCTGCAAAATCGTTACCATGGCTGCACCAAAATTTTCCACCCTTCAAGCTACTGCTCCCAAAGATCCGGCTCTTTTTGCATCTGTATCCTTCTTGACGCCCACTTTCCGTGAAGCCCTTGTTGGCCCAAATAAAGAAATTGCTGAGCGACAAAAGCTTCTGAATTCTCTCAAATGGAACTTAGGCTCCAAATCGACCAATTGGCGGTTCGCCGCCAATATTGTTAACAGCGACGCATGGATACACCAGCGTGGTCGATGGCATCACCCATTTTGACTCGGCACCTAATCTACGAGGTATTCCATATCCCCTTGCAAACCCCTTGTTTGTCTTGGGCTACCATACAGGATCTTGATGTCACTAAGTTTAGTGCACCTGCTTATCACGCCAATGTGCATCGCCTGACCAATATTGACAAGCCCCATGAAATCTTTGTTAAGTTTACGTGGGCAAAGTACCTTGGGTATTCTATCAAGAACACCCATATCAATAAACCTTTCTACAATATGGTGATCAACGCTACACGCTCCAACCACCACGTTGATTGGCCCGGTTGTTGTTCTACCGTCTTCTCCAAGAAGTTGACCGTCTTCGGGCTGCCACTTCTAACTCTGAAACTTCTGTGGGAGGCCATCTTCAAGCCCTCATCTGTCATTACTTTCCTCCCTCACGCTTCCTTCTCAAAATTCCACTCGGCGGTCTCTTCCTTCGACTAACAGGTGTTGGCACTTCCGCCCGTCTTCCTTTGGTCATGTCCAAAATCCGCACTCCCATGTCTTTGTCTCCTCCTCGGCTACACCATCCAGTTCACACCATATCTCCCAAACATCACAAACCAGGCAACAGCAGGCTCCACCACCACAACACCCTCGTCATTTTGTTGTATCGGTATCGCCGGGATGCTCAAGGCTGCTTTGTTCTTAAGTTACAAGAATCCCGGGGAAGCTCTTATGAGCGAGGTTCAAAGCGGCACTAGAGGCCCGGATGCGGTCCGTGACCTTCAGGCTGCCCGCGCCCAAGTTGCAACTTTGGAGGCCAAACTTCAAGACAAGCCGCGGAGCTCATTACAGGCTCATACGGATCTCAAAAGTGCGCGGGATCAAGTCCGCCAACTTGAGATCGAGGGCTCGGCTCAATCAGAAATTCAGAATTTATTGGAGCACAACAAGTCCAAAGCGGCTCTCACGGATACCAAGGGCCTTGAGATATTGCCAAGCTCAGCGCCTTGTACTCGAACTTTGTGGAAATTTCAGCACTCAAGTTCAAACCCTTACAGGCGGGGCGCTCAAATTGCCTCCTTGGCGGCTCAACTTTCTACCCAAACCTCTCGGCTCACCTCTCTTCAAGATGGAAACTACGAGGAGGTGCGTAAGCGAAGATTCTTGATGGCGGAGATTGCCGTGCCGTCTTAATACTCGGGGCAATCCTCCTCGAGGTCAACACTTTCGAGCGGGTCCGTGACCAATCCGCCCGGTGCTTTCGAAAAGGACAACGGATCCGTGATCTTGAACAACAATTTGCGGCAAGCTATTGATCTGTGATGAGGCTCAAGCAAAACTTGGCGGCCATACCGCCATTATTCCGCCGGGAATGCACGTTGACTTCCCGGTTCCTTTCACGCTATCGCGATTATGTGGTTGCTTTCGCCGCCACCTCTTCCTTTCGAAGTGGTATGCGGCGGATGGACTAATGGATATTCCCCGGCGGTGCAGATTTTCTTGGTTTGGCGAACTCTCCATTGAAGACAAAGGGTTATCTTTGTGCCCTTTTGGTCTTTGATCTCTGCCTTGTGCCGATCCGGACTTTATCACATTGAGTTGTTCAGCCCATGGCTTACATATTTCATGATTTTTATCGGGTGATGCAGGGAACACTTAGAGATGGGCCACGCCCGCTCTTCGGGGGTGACCCCACGTGCAATGGTTGGGAGGATAACAATCCCTATCTTGCTGATCAAGCTCGGACCCAAACTCTTCATCGAGGGGTACATGCACGAGCTTGCCAATCATTTATCTCTCGGCAAGCGAGAAGCGCCGCAGAATGAATAAGGAAGTATCTAGGACATCGAGGATCTTCCCTATGCACAAATTTATATGCAGCACCTCGCAGGTTATAATCAATTACGGGCTCTGTTGGATAGCAAGACGGTCCCCACGGGATGGGATAGCCCTCCTGTCAACTCTCAACTCTCTGCTTCTCTTTGGGATCGTTGGTGTCAAGCTCTTGATCCGGATCTTGTCGATCAATTCGGGGAGACGGCTTTCGGCAACCCGCCCACGGGCATGGTTCCTTCTCCCTATGCTTCCACAGGCGTACCTCCACGCCCCAGGTTCCTGACTTCTGATTGGCGCCTCCCCTTTTGGACCAAAGTCATGGATGGTCATGCCGGATGGACACCACCTCAGATCTCGACGGATCTCCGGTGGGATCCCGTTTTGTTCGCCCGCTCAATTGGGAAGAAGGTGCCACTCACGGATACCACCACAATTGGATCTATATTGCTAATGGCGTGGTTGGCAGCGGGCGGCGGATGCGCTTCATGGTCTTGACACCTTTTGCGAGAATGCCACCACCTCACGATCCTTGATCCATCTTCAAGCTGGTTTTTGTTTTGCTCTCAAATGCATTTTGCTCAGCTCCTTAAATCGGCGGCGTCCCATTTTCTTGCAATCCGAATGCCGATGTCCGGTGCCTTTGGCCTCGGACCTGCCTCCTCATGGAATGTCGGTACATTTCTTCGGGCGCCCATCTTTGCCCTTGAAGACATGGTCGATCTCGCTTTCTTATTGATGCGAGATCACGCCCTTGGCCTCAACACCACGGCGGCTCTTCAAACACGCCCCGGGATCTCATTGGCCGATACCATAATGGTGCCCGCGTCCTCACTCCGTGAGGATCACTTTCGAACAGATGGCTTCCCCCTCGAAACCCTTCCTCCTTTTCTTCACGCGAGTGTCGTTTGGTGGGGGAGTGTTAGTCCCATGCCTCACAGTGCGGGACTATTCATGCATCTGACAGACCGAGGTCAAGCTCAAGGATCCTCAATCAGCCACGGGTCAGCCATCAAAGGCTGTGAAGACCAGCGGCAGACCCGCCGAGACCCATAATGCGATCAAAGGCTATCAAGAGGCGCCGCTCGGACAAGTGGCGGCCCGTCCACCGCCAGCGTCGGCGTCCGGCATGATTCGAGGCACTTCAAGAGGCACCGCCCACATTCCTCAAATCAGGCCTCCTTCGAGAGTCGGACCGAGATCGGTCAGTGTCTATATTGGGCCCAAGGCCATTGTACTATATATATGACTAGAGCTTCGCACATGAGTGCTAGATGAGTTTTGAGTCTTGTCTCCTTTCGGTTCTTCTCTCTATTGCGAGAGCTCATGTATGTTCATCATTGATATCAAGGAAGCTTATCATTTTCCTCTCATTTGTTTTTTTTTCTTCTTCTTCTTTTCTTCTTGCAAATCCCGCGTGACATAGTCCCCGGACTCTCTGTTAGATCCACGGGTCCTCCAGAGGGCTGTCTTCCAGAGTTCGAACCCGGACCCCAAACACTTGATATTTGGGGTTCTTGGCATCACCTTGCGGCGTGATCCATGACCACCGGATGTCACAAGGCTGCCACAAATGCTCATGGATTAACAAAAGAAGATGGGAAGAAACTCCAAGAACAAGAACAAAGCAAAGAATGAACAAAACAGAATCGTATTGATGCTCCAAAAGGAGGTGCTCCAAAACGTGAGCAAAAACCTAAACAATGAGAGGAAATGCTCTCTCTAAATAGTAGAGCAAAACCCTAACCCTAAGCCCGACATCTCACCTTCCACGGATCTATCTTTGAATACGGGCCATAGATCGTGGGGTCCAATATGACAAAGACATGTGGCCTATGCCACCTACCACATATGTGGGCTAAATCTGGGCCCTAGATCAAGTGGTCCAATGTGATAAATACATGTGGCCTATGCCACTCATACATATGTTTAGCCCAAAGGGCTAACACTCCCCCCCACCACACCAAACTATGTAGAACCTTTATAATATTAGGTTAAACATTTACAACAGTGTCCAAAGTGAGGGGAAGGAATGATAATGTCGCCGAAAAGTCTTGATCCAAAAATGCCAATGTCGATGAAGTACCAAAATCATGAGAGGTTGAGAAGGCTGTCACCACTTCTCTTGAGCTTGCCACGAGCTCCTTTAAATCCATAGAAGTCGAATCTAATGTTGAGAAGGCTGTCACCACTTCTCATAGAGCTTGCCACTAGCTCCGAATACATGCGCCAATCAAAGTGTCTTGTAATGAATTGAGCAAAAATGAGGAAACAAAAATTGTTGAAGGGGCGGAAGGCCTAAGTCATCTTCATGCCAGTTTTGAACTTGAAAAGTTGAAACAAGGAGTTGAACTTCAAAGAGTTGAAACATAAGTGATTGAAGGGGCGGAAGGCCCTAAGTCATCTTCATGCCATTTGTTGAACTTGAAAGAGTTTGACCAGATAGTTGAACTTGAAGGAGTTGAAATGGAAGGGGCGGAAGGCCCTATTTTCACGCCATTTGTTGAACTTGAAAGAGGCTCAACCGCCATGTATTATGGACGGATGAGGTTGATCAAAATATTGAACTTGAAAAAGTTGACACCAAAGAGTTGAGCTTTATCATAATAAGATGACCAAGCGAGGAATTGCTGAAATTGGCCTGCACACGCCATGTGACCATGTGAGGTTGATGTCTGGCGAAGGGGCGAAGGCGAATTCATCCAGCGCCATTGAAGGAACTTGAAATTTGTTGGTACAAAGGTGCAAAGCAGATCTAAGAATCGGGCAAAAGATGAGGCGTCCCCCAAAATGTGCCAAAAATATGCTCCAAAGACTGCTTGCATGAAAAGAGGATTGAAAGTTGAGCTCGAAGTCACGCCGTGAGGGGTCGTGACAATTTTGATGAACTCACGCCTGTGGGCCGTGAGTTTGTTGTGGAAAGAGAATGATGCGGCTGGAATTTTAGGTTGATGAAAGTTGCATCTCCAAAGGCATAATGCCTCAAAAATTGAAGAAGAGGTCAAGAAGTCACCATTAAACAAAGTACGCCAAGGGGCCGTGATCGAGTTTGCATCCAAATGCTGAAGAATGGCCTTAACATGCCGTTGGGCCATGTAAGGTGAAGGTATGAAAGGGGCGGAAGGTTGAATCATCTTCACGCCATTTGCTTATAAGCACGCCATATATAGAACATGATAGATGGTATAAAAAAACCCTCTTCAATAGTAGAAGAAGTGAAAAATACCAAGAATGGTGCCCATCTTGAATGGCCTAAGTGCCAAGGGTTGCCATAAAGGAATCGAGTCATTGAAGATATGTGTGTTGAACGACAAGTGCCCCGCCTTGAAGCTGCACACATTTAAAAATTTCATGCTCACTTTTTTTTTTTATATATATGGTTGGGTGGGCCGCACGCCGAAATTGGTGCCACGCCCGTGAGGGGCCGTGGGCGCTGAAGGTGCCATGGCCGTGGGGTTCTAAGGGCGGAAGGCCATGCCGTGACGGGCCGTGGGGCGTCCACGCCGTGATGGGCGTGGGGGCTCGATCTTTGAGCCACCCTGCTTGAGGGGGCCGTGGGCCGATGTTGAGGCCACGCTATGGGGGCCGTGGTTATGCCGTGGGGGCCGTGGGTGCCGTAATTTCATGGGGTTGAAGCTTGGAAGACAGGCCGTGTCCGCACAAAGCTCACGCTAAGCCCACGCTGTGAAGATTTTGCAGACTTGAAGCCACGCCGTGATGGCCGTGGGCTTGATGGTCGTGGAAGGTCGAAGATTTGAGAAGCCACACCGTGATGGCCGTGGGCCTTTGTTTGATGCAGACCAAAAACTTGGAGAAAGATCAAACACTCTGTTTGCTGGTGATAGACTGGAAAACACCGAGCGTGCGTATGTTGCAAAAGGAATGGGGCAGGGCAGAGTGATTTACCCCCCTTTCCGATCATGTCCCGTTTTTGTGTGTTGGAGCCGAACCAGGAGATATTAAGTTACGTAAAAGTTTGTGTGCTTGGAGCGGAACCAAGGAGAGGGAGCTCAAAATGATCTTCACAATAGCCGAAAGCGATTGGTCCGGAGATTGTTTGGCGGTGTATTCGGGTCGATTTGGGGCATTTGTGTGTTGAAGGCCCAAATTGTGTTGACAAAGCTACACAGTGTAAAGCCTGGTGAGATGCGCTCAAAAATACCTGATTTGGTGAGCCCAAGGTATCAAATGAAAATTTTCGAGCTGGACTGTGGCAGAAGGAGATTCGACTAAATGGCTTCTGTCTGTAGAAAACTGCAATGGCATGACGATTTGCCGAGTTTGGAGGTGAGAAATTCTTGAAAAGAAAGATCCCTTTTGTGGGCTATGACCGCTTAAAAACTTTTGCAAGCCGTTGAACAGGAAAAATGGCGAGCCGCTGTTATGCATCTTTGGGAAGAAGATCTGTCTTGAGCCGTTGGGCCTCAGCAACGGAAGAGATCGTAACTACGAGAAGATTTATGCTGACAGAAGATAAAAAACATGGCAGAAGAACCATTTGCAGTTGTATTGGTCAATTTTGGGGCCCTGCTATTTGTTGAAGGCCCAAATGTGTGGATGATCCGGCAAAATATGGTGAGAAGTTGATGCTGGTGTGGATCAAGTAGCCAAGGACATAGCCCTGTAGCAGACTGGTTTACGAAAAGAGTTTGATAGACTGAGTGTGGGTGACCGTTGCTGCTGGGCCGATGCCTGCCCCCCCACAGATGGCTTCAAGATGTTGCAAATAGAGCTTTCTGACCGACCAAAGGTTACGTGCATAAATTTGATCTGAAAAGAAGCCCGATAATCCGGGAATAGTGGGTGCTAACAAAACAACTGGCTCTCTTAAAAATTTGAACAGGAACTCTTCTGCAGCAACAGACCTACATGATTGCAAATATTCCTTTTGTTGTTTTGTTGATGCAGATACAATGGAAGATGTTGATTCTTTGATGTACTGATGAAGAAGTTGGTCCGATTCGCCTAAATATGGCTATTGCCTCGAATATTTTTCTGACTTGCTTGATGAAGCAAGGGCATGCAAGCTTCGGTGGTGTTGCTTTGCTCGTGAGGAAAAGCCGATGTACCAATAGCTCTGATCTCGATTTGAACAAAAAGGCAAAGTGCCCTGTTTCTGCACATACAAGGCTCAACCGAAAAAACTGGCTGGCTTGTCCGTTGGGCACAAGACAACCACAGTAAATTCCAAAAGAATAGAGCTCCGTGCTTGTATATGCAGAACAGAGGATATCCAAAAATAGTGTCAAGAATGAACCAAATATGAGAAATAAGAACCTGAGATTGCAAAAAATCACTTTTACCCCCTTTTGAAACGTAGGCAAATATCACAGATCAGGATGGAGATATCAGAGATGGGGATTGAAGAAAGTGTCGATGTAGAACCAATTTTTTGGCTTGAAAACTTTTGGAGATGCTTGAGAAGAGAATAAAGTATGATCATGAGCCCAAGAAACCCGGCATGAGGCCCGGTGTTTGGGGTGCGGGTTGGGAACTCTGGAAGACGGCCCTCTGTGAGGACCCGTGGATCTAACGGGAGAGTCAGGGGACTATGTCACGGCAGGGATTTGCAAGAAGAAAAGAAGAAGAAGAAGAAAAATGTAACAAATGAGAGGAAAATGATAAGCTTCCTTGATATCAATGATGAACATACATGAGCTCTCGCAATAGAGAGAAGAACTGAAAGGAGACAAGACTCAAAAACTCATCTAGCACTCATGTGCGAGCTCTAGTCATATATATAGTACAATGGCCTTGGGCCCAATATAGACACTCTGGTGATCGATTCTGCCGACTCACGGAAGGAGGCCTGATTTCTGAGGAATGTGGGCGGTGCCTCTTGAAGTGCACGGAATCATCTTTGTGGCCCGACGCGAGGCGGTGACGGGCCGTCACTTGTCTGAGCGGCGTCTCTTGATAGCCTTTGACTGCGTGGTCTGCGTGGTCTGCTGCTTGGTCTTCTGCTGAGCCTTTGATGGCTGACCCGTGGCTGATTGAGGATCCTTGAGCTTGACACGTGCATGTCATTATGCATGAATAGTCACGTGCGGGGAGGCCTGGGACTAACGTAATGCCTTGCTTAAATAAGCCACGGACATGTAAAATCCAATTGGATGCACTAAACGAGACTTGTGGCGATTCAATATACTATGCAAACAATATAGGCATGGATTGAAAGGCTCAAGTGGAACCATCTTATATTATAATGTTATAGTGTAAGTGTTGGACCCAGCCCTAGATCTGACGGTCTAGATTATTTTGCCTAGATCGGACGGATGGGTGTTTTCGTGACTTTTCTTAGGGTTTTTAACGCTTGGCCTTGAGTTCCACGGATATGGTTGGATTTAGTCTTGGTCAGGTCCCATTTTGTGCGGTTTAGGTTGGAGCTATACATCGGCAATGGCCGGTGGCGACTTTGAAGCGAAGAAAGCGGGTGGGGACAGAATCGAAGGCGAGATCTATGGGGAGGCACCTCCGTGAGAGGAGCAAAACATAAGGACCTTGACTTCGCCCAAGTATAGCAACAACCATGGCCGTTCTCATTTGTCCTTTCTCACCTTTGGAAAATAAGCGAAAAGCTTGCCCATTTCCAAAACACGAGGTATGCATGGTATGGCCAAGTAGACTAGGCTTTTAAATGGAAGAACTTTGCAAAGGCGTGCTCAAGCATGATCTTAATGGCTTCTTTCATACGTAAGTCATTTGCTATAATGAAAGTTTTTGACTCATGCATGCTATTTTTTTCAATTGCAAACCTAAAACAAGTTATCCAGGCATTTTATAATGGTGGGAAATCTGATGTAGATGCACCAATCTGTGTGCAAAATTTATGTTCGGGTGTTTGGGATTGTCCATTTGATAATGTAGTCCATGTGCAAAATTTATGGTTGATTGTTTAGGATTCTCGTTTGAGTTTTACATGCTTGCAATGTTCCAATCATTTGTCAGTGCGGGCACAGTGCGGTGAATGCTTTCATGATCATGTAAGTTGATCTCTTTTTTATCACACACTTTACTCATGTTTCATCATTTATCTAAAGCTTGAGCAAATGTGATGCAGATAGCTAGGCATTAGAAAGAAGCCAAATTTGGTAAGTGTTGTGATTCTCATTATTTCCCTGTTCTAAAGTAGTTGTTAATGCAAGGTTGTCATGGAAAACATTTGTGAAATAGGATCCCAATTCGATTGTCTGAGGGGCTTGGGTGACTATGTATTTGTTTTGGATTTTTCAATTGTTCTTTCCGACATTTTATGATTTTAACTATTGCCGTTCATCATGTCCATTCTATAACCCATAAGCTAGACAACAGGCATCTTTGCATTATGGGCTAAGTACAATGATCAACTAACAACATTAACAACTTAGAGCATTTGCGGTATCATCTCTCGCATGATGTAAGAATCCATAAAGGAGAAAAATAAAATTGTCCGGTGCCTTTATCGGGAGCAATGGGAGAATGGAAAACTTAACGAGTCTCTTTCTCCATGAAACTCAAGGTCATAGCGAGAGAATATGTTGAAGATCAATATAATGCTACTTTGGCCACTAGCTCTCCCACTACCCCCATAGTTATACAACGTCGGTGTTAAAAAGCTAATTAGTGAGATGAAGCCGTACATTTTAGATGTTGGCCTTTGATCACTTTTGCATTTATGCACAAGGAAAGGCAGTGATTAATGAGCTTAGAAAAACATTTATCACTTTCAGCACATCACATGAAAATACATCCCCATGAATTTGGTTGAGTTGGCCTATATGAAATCCAAGGGAAGGAGAATAGGATATGGTAGATTGTATTGGCATATGATACTGGGAGACATAGCCAGAGATATTCAAAGCTCAAACTCTGTTTCAGGATGATCTAAGGCCAGAAATGGGGCTAGCAAGGTAGATCGAAAGACTAAAGAATTGGGTTTTGAGGCATTGGATAACTCAAGCAAAAAAACTCACAGATTTGGGAATTGAGCAGAAGATCCACTATGCCAGATCCGGCCGGTTATGCCGGATCAATGATTATGCGAGAAAAGAAAGATTGCCTTTTAAAAAGCGTGCAACATTGTGGCTTGATTTCCATCATTATGCATCGGTAGAGGCAAAGCGTAAGGAAAAAAAAGCAACATGCCGGGTTGCCAGAAGCCATTATAGAGAATCTTAATTCAGTTAATTAGGGTTTTTAACGCCCGGCCTTGATTCCGCGGATATGATTGGATTTAGTCTTCAGGTCCAGGTCCCATTTTGTGCGGTTTAGGTTGGAGCTATACATCGGCAATGGCGGTGGCGACTTTGAAGCGAGAAGGAAGCGGGTGGGGCGAGAATCGAGAAGGCGGATCTATGGGGAGGCACCTCCGTCGGAGGCGACATAAGGACCTTGACTTCGCCCAAGTATAGCAACAACCATGGCCGTTCTGTTGTCCTTTCTCACCTTTGGAAAATAGCGAAAAGCTTGCCCATTTCAAAACATCGAGGTATGCATGGTATGGCCAAGTAGACTAGGCTTTTAAATGGAAGAACTTTGCAAAGGCGTGCTCAAGCATGATCCTAATGGCCTCTTTCCTTCTGTAAGTCATTTGCTATAATGAAAGTTTTTGACTCATGCATGCTATTTCTTTTCAATTGCAAACCTAAAACAAGTTATCCAGGCATTTTTTAATGGTGGGCAATCTGATGTAGATGCACCAATCTGTGTGCAAAGTTTATGTTTGGTTGTTTGGGATTGTCCATTTGATAATGTAGTCCATGTGTAAAATTTATGGTTGATTGTTTAGGATTCTCCGTTTGAGTTTTACATGCTTGCAATGTTCCAATCATTTGTCGGGTGTAGACCTGGTGCAGGTGAATGCTTTCATGATCCGGTAAGTTGATCTCTTTTTTATCACACACTTTACTCATGTTTCATCATTTATCTAAGGCTTGAGCAAATGTGATGCAGATAGCTAGACATTAGAAAGAAGCCAAATTTGGTAAGTGTTGTGATTCTCATTATTTCCCTGTTCTAAAGTAGTTGTTAATGCAAGGTTATGATGGAAAACATTTGTGAAATAGGATCCCAATTCAGTGTCAGAGAGGGGCTTCTGACTGACTATTTATTTGTTATGGATTTTTCAATTGTTCTTTCACGACATTTTATGATTTTAACTATTGCCAGTTGATCATGTCCATTCTATAACCCATAAGCTAGACAACAGGCATGCTGCATTATGGGCTAAGTACAATGATCAACTAACAACATTAACAACTTAGAGCATTTGCGGTATCATCTCTGCATGATGTAAGAATCCATAAAGGAGAAAATAAAATTGTCTTGATTGCCTTTATCGGGGAGCAATGGGAGAATGGAAAACTTAAGCAGTCTCTTTCTCCATGAAACTCAAGGTCATAGCAGAGAATATGTTGAAGATCAATATAATGCTACTTTGGCCACTAGCTCTCCCACTACCCCATAGTTATACAGTGTCGGTGTTAAAGAAGCTAATTAGTGAGATGAAGACGTACATTTAAGATGTTGGCCTTTGATCACTTTTGCATTTATGCACAAGGAAAAGCAAAATTGATTAATGAGCTTAGAAAAACATTTATCACTTTTGACACATCACATGAAAATACATCCCCATGAATTTGGTTGAGTTGGCCTATATGAAATCCAAGGGAAGGAGAATAGGATATGGTAGATTGTATTGGCATATGATACTGGGAGACATAGCCAGAGATATTCAAAGCTCAAACTCTGTTTCAGGATGATCTAAGGCCAGAAATGGGGCTAGCAAGGTAGATCGAAAGACTAAAGAATTGGGTTTTGAGGCATTGGATAACTCAAGCAAAAAAACTCACAGATTTGGGAATTGAGCAGAAGATCCACTATGCAGATCCAGCAGTTATGCCAGATCCAGCAGTTATGCCAGAAAGAAAGATTGCCTTTTAAAAACTGTGCAACATTGTGGCTTCAGTTTCCATCATTATGCATCAGTAGAGGCAAAGGCTGTAAGGAGAAAAAAAAGCAACATGCCAGATTGCCAGAAGCCATTATAGAGAATCTTAATTCAGGTATCTCTAAGCATAATATTCTTTATTTTTATTATGATAGGACACCCTTGGAGGTAAGAATACACACAAGGGCAAGATGCGAGAATACACAATAGGTTGCTGTTGAAAATATGCAAAAAGGGAGATGCATCTATCTTTGTGTATCACTTTGCAACACCTTCATATTGACTCACAGGTTAGTAGACGTTATTGACAGATGGTCTTTCTTAGTTGTACATGCAAATACATTTGAACTCTTGCTGTTTATTATTATGCTTCCTTTCTTCTCTTCAAATATAAATGTTCATTTATGATAGATTAGAAGTAGTTGACCATAACCAATGCACGCATAAAGTTCTAAGAAACAATTCCATCTTTAGTTCACTTGATTCTTCAAAACGTTTCCTGTTTGCTACGTATCAACCATGTTTTTCCAGCAGATTTGCAAAAGAAGAGATTATAAATTTTCTACGCTGGAGTTTCTTCTGTTCAGAATAATAAGAGAGGATGTATATTTCTTACATGATTTCTTAGGAATTTATTATTTGGGCGACAGCATAGATAATGCCTCCAAATACCTTGCTTATAAGGAATACTATATTGTGCTATATTCTTTGAATCTAAGTTATTTAAATAACTAAATCAATATTGTGATGATGCAAGCTCATTTGGTGTTTATGTGAAAATTCTGTGGCCCTTCAATTAATTTGTCTATGTTGCAGGCTTTTGGAAATAACAATGTCTGGTCTGGTTTATTATGGAAAACTTCTGTTGCCCTTCAACTATTCTGCCCATGTTGCAGACTTTTGGAAATAATAATGTCTCCTGTCTGAATTAACATGTCCAAACATCTGTTGCAGGGAATTGATATGTTGAATTTTATAGAATATTAATGTTGATGCATGCAAGTAATTTTAGCTACAACAACTACAACGGCAAATAATTGCATTTCGATTTTTGTATTGCTTATAGTTTCAACATCTTATGTTAAAGGTATAAGCGTATTCAAATATTGATGGGCCCCACACTTACGAACCCGAGCTTTAGAATGCAAAGTTTAAAACACTACCACAATGTTGGAAACATGCCTTTGAAAGGTCCTAGCCAAATCGGTACAATGTTGGCAACATCTTTGTATTAGTACAAAGGTCCTAGCCAAATCGATTACAATGTTGGCAACATCTTTGTATTAATGCTGATGTTGGCAACATGCATAAGTAGGCCACAAAATAAAGAAGGTAGACATTTCAAAGAATAAAAGCCATGCGGATAGTACAACGTTGGCAATAAGTAGGCCACAAAATAAAGAAGGTAGACATGCCAAAGAATAAAAGCCATGCGAAGGTCAGAAACAACCTTTAAGTATGGGAGGTTACCCCCAAAAGTCAATGATGTAATCCCTACAACCAAATGAGATAATTAAAAGAACACTCAACCATTGAGGATCGGGAAAAGGATAAAAGAGATAAATAAAAGAACACTCAACAATTGAGACACAGGAAAGGATTAAAATTGCCATAGTGCGTGCCAAACATCCTCAAATAGAAAAAGAGCAGGAGGCGGTGGAGGAATTGAACCTCTAGACACCCCACACCACAAAACAAAAATGAAAAACATGCGAGGAGTTACAATACAAAACACTTACGATAGATGAAAACATGTAAAGATATAATGTGAATTCGATAAAAAGGTCATTAAGCTCTTGAGACCTTCAAGAGCATAAGCAAAAACATAATGATCTTGAAGCAACTCTAAAGCCTAAACAACATCATTAACACGTTCTTAATTTATTCCTCTTAACTTATGCCCGGCGGCTGCACTTCTAGTACCTAATAATGTCACGCACACAAAGGATTAGCATGATTCGCCGCAACAAAAAGCTCCATGATAAAAAAACTTCGAATATCACACACACAAGAGAGGGCTGGGGCCAAGAACAACAGGCCATATGAAGATGCTATGCATGCATGTCTAAGAACTCGCATGCACCAAACCAAAACATCACATCACAAAACTTAACAAACATACATGGCGTTGCTCCATAAATACCGCTACCATATGCACACGTAAATATAAAACACAATCATATAAAACCTTAGTAAAATGACCATATAATTATCGTTTTGGAATGACGAACCATTTTTGTGATATTGATGAGACAAGACACCCAGGGCCTTTGAAGAGATGTTTTGGTTGAGGACACTAACAAATTGAAATTAAAGCTTTATCATTGCATTCATCATTCGATAGTTTTTATAATCTTGGTAATATATGATGTGTTTGTAGCGTTTATTTCATACATGTATTATACAAAATCTTCTGCCAATCTACCCTTGCAAAATGTTAGTACCTATCAATGTCGTTGAATACACCATAGAGATACTAGACCTTGAGATATGCTCTACCCCTTTGTCAATTCTGCTAGTCAATCCTCCTCAAGTCATCTGGTACAATATGACGACCACAGTCTTCATTATCCATCTTCTTATTATTACACGTCCTTCATTATAATAGATGCCTCCTTGAATCTGATTAGCATATCGAATATGGCATTATCCTATAAGCAGGATGAACTCACATCGCTGTTTCTAGTCAACGGACATTGCTCGTGATAGTATGAACGTTCATCTTGAGACAATTGTGCCACCACTTGCAGTACCGACATATCAAACATTTTGATAGATGATCAACCTTGAAATTAACTAGCTCGAAGGTGGATGTGCTAGTCAAAGTCAACCCTATTTTGCCTCAGTCTACGTACCCTTTGAGTTATTCCTTGAAATTGAAGTATATCTATACAAGTATTTGTACTATGAGGGAGTATACGAAATCGAATGTATGTACATAGGTTTTTGAAGAATCTATTAAGATTCTCCAGGATACTACGAGTATTCCTTAAGATAATACAAAGATTCACTCCAAAGCACACCGAATGTGAATGATATACCTAGATGGAGTGTATCAACTGGTCATTTTTTATCAAAATTTATATGTATGAGGAATTTACAAAGATTAGTTCGGAAGATTTTCCTTAGCTGAGATCGAATTCCAGCTAATTTATTCCTATCCACTCCTGCGGGGGGCGTCATTCTGCCAAGGTTGTATGTCTTTTTTAAACTTATTTAAATCTAAAACATTATATGTCATTTCACAAGGTTGTATGTCTTTTCAACTTATTTAAATCCAAAACATTATATATTCTTAAGTGTTGAATATCAATGATCAGATGGAGGCATGTTAAGAAAATTGACAATATTTATTGGGGCTCAAACATGCTTATGCATTTAGGGGGTCAATATATTTCAAGTGAAATTCTAGATCAAGTGGAATTCTAGATCAAGTTCCCTTAAGATTCCTTAACGTTCATCTAGATTTCTCCAGTCAAGTGGTAGTTTGTGATCAAGATTTTGTATGAAAAATTTACCAACAAAAGATGGTTGATCTCTTACAATGTGTCATTTCCTCGGTGTAAAGACAACCCGGTGTTAGAGTGACCGTGCACGAGGGTCATAATTCATATGCAAATTTTGGTATGCATGTGGTCCTCAACTTTTATATTTTAACCCTCTTAAGGGGATGTTTTTGTTAACCTTAGCATATACTATCATTTCCAACATTGTAAATAGGAGACGTGCACATTTGGGTGGTTATGCGTGGCATACACTATATCCTTACACACATAAAAGATCTGCATTGTCAAAAGCTTCTTAATTTAAAGCATATCCATGAAATAGCAATACATGATGACTAAAAAGTTAGATTATTGTTTTTGTTTCCTAAGTTAATGATTAAAGACAAAATTGTTTCAATTATCTATTTCATCCAATCTATCGCCTATCTATCAATTGCACCCATGATTGATTTTAACCTATGTTTATGTCCAGTGATCAAGATACCCACACCAAGCGGGCATTTTAACATTGCCAAAGAATCAAGATCTCCACAAGGAATCATTTGAATAGATTTTACATAAGAAATAAGCATAGATAGTATGTCAGTTTATGGCAGCGCAACAAAACCCAGTGCCTACAGCGCGTGACTATCTTGAATTCGCCCATTGTCAACCGTTTTGGTGTCAGGATAGCATGGGCCTTCATCATATTCCGCACGTGTTACATGCAAGTTGAAACACAGACTCTTCAAATAGTCGTGTGCTTCCTCAAGGTCCCTGTTCTCCATACCTCAACTCTAACATCATCATCTCATTGAAAGCATATACTTGCAACAATTCCAGAAGTTGAAATTTGCAATCCATGTTTATAAATGCCATAGAGTAATTAATAGTTTGAAAAACAATTTACACAAAAAGTGACATGGTGATTGACCAGCATCTGTTGACTCGCATCTGTTGACTCTGATAGGCCTGATTTGCCTAACCTGGAAACATTATTTGTTATAACGACTATCTAGCAGCAATGAACAGATCTAATGATCAACGGTCAAACCTTTGCCCCATTAGAAAGCGACCACACATATCTACGTATTTGCGGCCATTAAGCTGTTTCTAGGGCGACAAGGAAAATTTAACACCGCAAGGCAAAGCAAAGATTCAAAAGCAACCTTAGCATGAGGTGCAACAAACACTAATGCCGATAAGTTAGTTTGCCAAAATCATGTCCTCATATCGATTGCATGAATGTCTACCGGCTCCACTAAATGCAAAGCCAGATCTTCTCTTTGATTGACGCGTCTCCAAATGAGAGAGCACCCTCTATAGAAACATAGCTACCCATCGATCCACATATGTGCAATCTAGAACTTTTGTTTTCCTTTTTTTACCCAAAAACCCCAACCGCTTGCTAATCTGATGGTAATATGCCAGCGCCATCTCGGATCGAACTATCGTTGGTCTAGTAGCCCAGGAAAATAAGCATTTGCTTCTAAATCCTGGGAGTAGTTGAATCTTGGGATCAATGCCAAAACGTAGCCCAAGCGAGATTGAGCATAAAAATCGAGCAAGTCCGGCATAGGCGTTATTCAACAAGTGATTACGCACAATGTTCATCGGCCAACAATGTCGGACAATCACGCAAAGAAAAAACTTCTAAATGTTGTGGCATTACGGATAACAACACTTTCTATTGGATAACTTCAAGGGAAGTGAACAAACCTAAAGTGTACGTTGATAAAGGCGGTGTCAAAAAAACCGGCCCGATTCGAGGCCATGCATATGCAAGCGGCTTGTTCAAGATGCCGGTCTATGAACTCTTAAAGAATGGCTTCAAGCCCGTATCGAGAAAAGGACACGTGCGGAGGAGGAGCAAAAAAGGCGAGTGAAAATAGCACACAAAAAATTTTAGGAAGGAAATGCCCAACCCAAATCGACTTCATGGAATATTATAGTGGATGTAGTGACATTGCGGGACCAGCTCAAAGAAGCATATCTCATATTCCAGCAAAGCGTGAGAAGATGTTATATCATGAAATTCTATGCAAGATATTCCGGGGAGCAGTTAAGGGATGCATTTGATTGGTTTTCTATGGTTGCACCAACTCATGAGCCCTAAAAGATAGCATTATTGCATCGTTTGTTGTATCGTGCAACGAAGGAATTTCAAGCATCTAAAAATACCATAGAAAAGGAGCATAATAGATATGCGTATGATTTGTAATCCTTTGAATAATGCACTCATTTTTGCAAATTCCTATTATTTCACATTCACGATAAAACCGATAAAGCTGTAGATTAACAATGTTCTTATGCGCTCCATGCATTACATTTTAAGTAGAACCCGGACTTGACTACATGTGAAACATTTATGGAGTTTTTCACAAGTGGCTAGTCATAGCATACTCCAAAGCAACATAGCTGTCAAAAGAATGATATGAGAAAGGACATTAGCAAATATATATGTAAATAAATATACCAACCAAGAACTTTTGAACACATTTTGAATATTTTAATGTGTATCAAACAGAAAGAGCATGTTTTCTTTGGTGCATGTTGGCGAGGTTATTTTATCTTCTTCATACCGATCTGTAACTAAAATGACAAAGGTTCAACAATTTGTTTTACGACTCTTGTGTGGTTCCCTATCAAACATTATATGAAGCTAGCTGATATGAGAATATTATTTCCCCAAAGGTGCCAATCACTAGTGTTGATATGACCACTTACCGTCTCTGATGATGCCTTGGCTAAGCCAAAATCAGAGACTTTTGCAGTAAAGTGTTCCTCCAATAAGATGCTACTTGCTTTAAAATCACGGTGAATAACACGTGGATTTGAATCTTCATGAAAATAAGCAAGATGACAGGCAGCACCTAATACAATTGTTTAATGAGCTTCCCAATCAAAGGGCGATGTTTCTTTATCTGCACATCAGATATTCAAGTGGGAAATTTATATACAGGCAAAAAATTAAATGCGTACATTGCTCACAGTTGCAACAATACCAACTTACAATGCAGATGTGATTCCACGCAACGTTTTTACAGAAACTTAAGGCAGAACATAAAGAGATTTGATAAGACAAATGGTCCACCTCAATCAATAACAACTGGTTGTCCAGCAATGTTCCCAGGTGAACCTTGAGAAGGGCGAGAGGGAGGCAGTCCTGAAACAGACATAAAAGGCCAATTCATACATAATAACAAAAGCTTGGATTACCAATACTAGAACTAAAATAGAATCAAATTTACCTGAATGTTGAATATACAACACTGAATAGTCATTATTAACAACGTTTGATTCCATTATACGGACTTGGCTCGGAGAAAAGTATGTCGCTGCAGCAAGCTCTTCTGCCTTTTAGGGTCCTATCTAGCGACCGCAGAAAAAAAACAAAACAATAGGCACTTATATCAGGAAATCCGGGCATCTCTATATGAGGAACATGGCTTCCACAATGGCCAAGAAAATCTGAAATAAGAACAATCAAACTTGGAAGAACAAACAATGCCAGCTTGCCATGGCAGACTTAGAATGCACATCCTGAGTCATCCCTATAAAGAGAATCTCAAATGGTATGGAATAGCAAACTGAGAATGACGGAAGGTATTTGGGTTTGATTCAGCAAGCTGCGCCATAGCTAGAAGGGGGATTTACAACCAGAAGGAAACGCTGCCTCTCAACTCTGCTTGGACCGGATTTACGATTCAAGTTTCAATTGCATCAAGACAAAACCTTTGAAACTACCACCCTTGTCCAAAATGACTCTGAGTTTCTCGTTTGTTGTGCTTGGATCCTCTCCAAATCAGAAGGCTGGGCACAGTGACTTGGTGAAACATCGTGCGGATTTCAGCAATAAACATGGTCTACATCTTTGCAATAAGAGAATGGAATGGGGCTGGAAAAGATGGTTGTAATGGACTGCCAACTCCTCAAAAACAATTTAAAGGCTTTTGGTTAACAGAAGCTAAAAGTAATCCCACATGCTTCATTTACAATGGGTCTGTCTACCCATCCAAATCTATGCATCAAATTACCACACACAAGCATTCACCATACCTGCAAGTCTGCAGGTATCCACTTGTGATCCTTTTTTTGATTTAAAACTTTCAAAGAAAATGGACCTCTTATCCGCAGGCTGGGATCTTTATAAATCCACCATGGTGTGAACCAAAACTGCGAAATAACCACTAGACAACTTCATAAGCTGTAACATTTCTGACCACAATAGAAAGAACCAGAGAACAAAAGATTCTTAAGGTTAACAGCATTATATACCTTCTTCTTTATATTCACAACAACAACACGAACGGCTTCCTTCGGACAAAGATAGTCTGAGTGCATCGATTTCGCCACATGAATAGCATTTCTTTTCGTTTATGCGTATCGTCCATTTCTTCATCGGTAAGAACCAGTTAATTTTTGCGGGCGGCGGCGATGCGACATTACCATTCAAGGCGGAGGGACGCCTAGATTCCATAGCCCTGTGTCCGATTCTTTGTTGTTCAAATGCGCCGGAATCGAAAGAAGTCTGTTAATGCAGGCTTCAATCATGAAGCGACCACTGTGGCCGCATGACTCTAAGGTCATGGCCGAAATCCTTAATAATACGAAATAAGAATAAGAATAAAAATTTTGCCTTTTCAAATAGAGAGACATAGCGTTCAAGAAGGACCTCTCACCCTGCTCTGTAGGATCAACGGCGTAAAGCTTTAAATCAAAACCTACTATAATCCCGGCGCCGTTCAAAAGCTTGGCCAAAAGCTCCATGGAGCACGGCTATGGCCGTCGGAGAGAGAGAAACGCCAAAGAGGTGTAGCACAAATTCCTGCTGCAAGCTGCCCAATTGCTGCGGGAGAGAGAACAATAAAATAAATGCCACGTCGTGATAAAATTTAATGGCATGCATTACTAAAGTTTTTACAATAAGCTTAGAAAAAGCAAAATACTTTTGAGGTGGCGGCAGCTTTTAAGGTAGCATTTAATTTCGGCCATTGACGGTCTGGATTAAAAGCACCAATTTAATTCCTCAAATCCGACGTCACAGATCAAAAGCCCTAAATAAAGGGCTCACTTGAGGTGGCTTATTTGGGGGCTTAACGTGGGCCGTCCAGATCTGAGATGGACGGCCAGGATTCAAAGATCTACATTCAATATAATTGTATATATATAGGTGATAGGTGATATGTAATAGTACTCATTATATTGTAGTAGTTACTCTATTCTTTGATTGGTTGACTCTTTTTATTTCTTAAGATGAATGCGTGCTTGGATTGCATTTCATAACGACAACTCGCCATTGAGACAGTACTATTCATAAGGGAGGAAGAATGCTCACGCTACATGGTACGTGACCTCAATGCTGAGGATAGTGTCATTCTTAAGGGGGGAAGAGTGTAACACTCCCGTGTTACCACGGCTTCCAACCATCTAATCATCTCATGAATCATCAATGTGACGTGGTATATGGCGCATAAATGATACATAAATGACTAGAACATGATCAAATTGTGGTTTGGGCCACAATGTGGGCATTTTGGGAAGTGCCCAAAGATTTGGGATAGGCAGCCCTTGACCCTCATTGTACCTTCTATTTTGGTCAAACGATAGCCAAATCGAGTCACGTTGGGAATTTCTTGCACACTTCAAGGAGCTTGACCTGAAATAAGTGACCTTAGGTGATTTGAAGCGTGGTCATTGAATTAAAGGTGCTAGTAGGAGCTCTTGCTTTCAGGGGAGCGCGCACCGCCTCTGAGCCTTTATGTAGGCTTAAGTAGTTCAGGGGTCGTGGGGAAGCGTATTCATCTCTCAGATTGACCGAAGAGCATATAGAGAGACTCATATTCTGATTGGGCTACATATTCTATGTCTTTTATGGTTGGGAGAACCTATCTCCACTAATACCTTGCCATTGAAAATATTTTTCTTTTATAAAAGGCCTTGTAATAGAGCTTTCTATAAAGTTTTATGCATAGATCACCTTTTATGAAGAAGATATTAAATTAAAACGAGGACAACCCAGAAACTGCTTGACTCGTCTCTGCATAACGAATCTTTTATTCTTACCATACTTCCAACTGAATTGAGGTTTGCCTTATATTAATTGAGGCTTGTTGTTTGTCATGCCCAAGGTCACGGGTTCGATGACTAGGCGATGTAAAGTTGGTGGGGGAAGGATCCACCGCTACTACTACTACTACTTAAAATGTATAGAGGCAAAAAATTAGAAAAAATCCTATTTTAAATATATATTAAAAAGTCTAGCTAAAAATTTCCGGGCCTTGACCCCATCCACTTTAGAAATTTTTATCTAAACCATCACAAAGTACATGGGGACAAGACTATTTTTGCCATGTTACCATAGATTAGCTAGAAACAATTTCGCTCATAAATTTTACCTCCTTTGTTAGATATTAACGTTTTTGCAAATCACGAAAAGGACCAATAAATGGTCCTTCTCAGGACAACTCTAGTGTTGAAGCTCCAATTTGGCATATATCCACAAGAAGAATGACTATTTACATAAATATTCCATGTCATGTTCCCAATGCACAAAATGTGGCCGTCAGTTGCAAGTCAAGATGGTATCAAACCCCAATTTCCACGTCATCCCTACTCCACCCAAATCCACAAACTACATGCACATCACCAAACGATAAGCACACACGAATTCCAAAGAGACTCCAAAGCCTGCATTGCTGCTGTCCAACAGAAATAAATACAACACTGGCATTTCACCACAACTTTACAGGAGGGGCTCCTCCATTCATGGCCGAGCTGCATGTTCCTCACAAAAGATGGAAGAACCTGAAACAGAAATAGAACAAGCTGAAGCATGGGGCAAGACAGAATGAGCCTCAATACACACTGTAGAAGAGCAAAGGAGGGCAGAACAAAACAAGGAAATTGCATGCAAGAATGGGGATTTGAACCCCACCGATTAAATCGGTACCAGATTTGATGAATGAAGCTTCGATTTACCATCAGTGCCATTACACCAACAATAGAAGGAGCCTCCATATACTGTAGAGGAGCAGAAGACGACAGAACGAAAAGAAGAAAATTGCATGCAAGAATGGGGATTTGAACCCCACCGATTAAATCGGTACCAGATTTGAAGACCGGAGCTTCGATTTCAGGAGCCACACCTCAAAGCCATATGATTCTGTGAAATTCATAAACAGCTGCCCGCAACAGGGCTCCGGAATCCGACCCACTGAACTGTTCACACAACCCAGATGACATGGCAAAAGGGTGCGGAAACTCTCTCCAAACTGCTACAACGATCGATTTATTTCCTGCAAGAAACAAAGCCAGAAGGCGGCCAAATCCGTCCATCTCGCCAACAAAATCACCCTGTTTCAGCACAAAAAACCAGCAGAAGGCCACATGCGCCTGCTCCATCCTGCTCTACCCTACAAATCGACAGAACCCTGCTTCGTTCTACAAATCCGGCATGCCCATGAGCATCACTGCCACGCGCCCATTCTTTCCACAAAAGGAATATCCACACCACTGCCCCTCTAAAAATTACAAGTTTCAGACCTAACCCAATCGACCACTGCAATCCCAAAACCCATTTACTGACGTCAGCATTATAACAATTTGGCCTACTAATACATCCCAAAACCTTACAAAATCTTAGGTTATCCCATTCCCAAACAACAATTGCAGAACTTAATAGAACTTAAAATTAGCACATCAGGATGGGCCCTGTCCCTTCTCTGATGGCATTACTTGTAATCCTTAAATTCCTTTTTAGCCGTTCCATTTTCTTAATCAGCATCCAAGCAAGCATATGGACTTCCGGATATGAAAAAAGGGCCCCAATGCACAGGATGGAACCTAGCTTTGTGCTCATCTGTCTCCTCTTCTATCATGGAAATCATAGCTTTTCTGAGTGCAGAGGATATGCACAATCCTTTTTGAAGATGAGCATAGAATCTGTCTATCAATTCCTTGGTCGTATCATCATAGACCTTCCAAAGTGAGGAAACAATGGTAGGAACACCTGCCAAGTGCAATGATCGAGTTAAACCTAAAGTCCCTTCGGCACATACTTGGCCAGTACCTGAACTGCATGCACTCAGGACTGCCACCTTTGCCCTTAGCTCTTTGCCCTCGACTATTTCTTCTGCAGTTAACATATTCTCTGGAACACTTCCTTCAGCAAATTTAAGCCTTTCTAGGTGTCCCACATCCTCTTCAAATCTAATTGCATTTTTTGCATGCCTATCCTTCTGTTTCGCTAACCTCAGTGCCCCATTTGGTACATTATCAGTATGAACATTCATTTGTGCCTCCTTATTACATTTTGGACATCTAGAGACATGAAAATTGGTTGTTTTTCTACCAAAAGCTGTATGGCATGACATGTGAATCCAGAAACTTGCTGGCAATAACTCAGAAACAGCTGCTTTGGTGGCTGCCTGTCTTATCAGGATTTCTGGACTGATCCCAACATCTTTTAGAACGCTTGCCACTGTATCTGCCTCTTTCTCTGCCTCACACAGATCACCCTCTGGATTTCCCACCACAAGTGCTTTACGATTCTTGCCCATGTCGATCAGTTGCTTTCTCCTGGACTCGCAATGCTTAAACAACCTTAAGGACGAAACTGTAGAAATTTCATATTTTTGTATAAAAAATTTGTCATCTTCAGGATCTATACATGCTGCAAAAGGCACAAAACATAATTCCTGCATTTTATCCAAAAGCTACTTTAAGTAAAGAAATAAACTTTGCTTATAAGCTGAAATTCATTTTACCTCAGTTGGAACAATAATAATTCTCGTAGTGGGAGTGCTTGCCAATTTCTCCTTCCAAGGTTGTAGGAAGAAATGGAATATGACTTTCATAAATGCTTGCCACTTATCAATCCTGTTCTTACGAATCCAATCTACCCCATCATGAACCAACTCGCTACTCCTACATCTAATAATTTTCCTATCCAAGTAAATGGAACACGAGTCTGGAACATTGCCACCTCTAAAAAAATAGGAGTTAAACTGCCTTTCTGTTTGCTTGGTATATACAAGAAAAGCAGTCTCCTGATCAGCAAGTCCAGCAATGGATAGAAGTTCAGACCAGGCAAAGTCAACATTCCTGTCAAATTCTGATGGGCCACTCAGACAAGTGCTGTTATGTAATCTATTCTGAATGGAATATAAGAGGTCACGAGCTCGTTCTCGTTCAGCCCAGACAAATGCAGGAACAATTTCTCCAAGATTTATCAGACCTATCTGTATAGATCGGAAAAATTCCTTTGTGCCTTGCAGAAATGATATACGTCCTGTGCTGTGATACCTGATGCCATCTTCTATATCCATGAACTTGCCAAGCACAACCTGTAGTTTCTCAACTGCATCTTTCCAACGTTTCATTTTACAATAGAGGGTTGCTTCATACTCTAACACTGCCCTCAGGCCATCTGGATCTGAGACCATAATCCTCTTTGCCTCCAGGAAAAAGCTCTGGATGATTTGAATGCTATCTTTGTTGTTCTGGTAGTGGCCTGCAACTGATGCCAAGAGCAATAGGGCATGAACGTAATCAGCCCACCGATGATACTTGTGTGAGAGCCTCAAGGCTTCCGCCCCAATTGCCTCTGCTGCTTCAAAGTTTTCCTGCTCGAGATGATACCTTGCCTGCAGAGGCAAAACGTCTACAAGCAACTTTTCTTTGTCTTCAAAGCTTCCAGCTTCATCCAGTTCTGGATCCAGTGCTAGTTTCAGCTTCTCTTTCAACGAAATATTTGCTCTCTCCATAAGTGCTGCTCGAGTTCCTGGCTGATTAATCAGTATTTCCGCTTCATGAATTAGGATCTGGTTCAATGTGCTTTCTGCTATAAAGGTTAAAATGATCCAATATAAATTTCTCAATCTCGGCAGAACTTTGATCACCCAGTGATGTAACTAATTGTTTTGCCTTCCTGACTTCAATACCCAGATGCCGCTGAAGCTCTTGCATTCCCCTGCGACAGCAACGAAGACATTCCTCGTAATCCCGCATGGAGAAGACACAGCTTCCCTGGCAAAAGTGGGTAAAACCTGTGGCAAAGGCATCTTCAGCACCAATCTGTTGTAGCTTCTGATGGATTTCTAGAGCCGCTGCGATTTGATTACAGCCCCTTAAAGACTTGGCAAGATGGCAGAGCGCAAATACCCTGGCTCGTGTCCATGCTGTAGCCTCCGCTTCCTGCAGCTCTATTCTGCGGGAGCGGAGCTCGTCAACATGCTTACATAATGCAGAATAGCAGTCCCCTAGCATAGCACTTGCTAGATACCTGAGTATACACGATTTGCCATGCTCAAGGCTCTGCTCCAGCAGATGAGCTGCCTTCTCAGTATCCATATGGCGACTCGTTTCATGCATTATAATCCGGGCAACATAGTAGGAGGCCCATGCGTTACATTCTTGGGCTTCTAGCTCAAAGCCCTCTTGCAAGAGTTTGCAAATGAAGTCATATGTTGGCTTTACTCTACTGGACATACAACCATGGCATTTGGAGCATTTTGAGCACTTGGAGCATTGGCCATTTTTCCCAAATAGCTTGACAATCATGCTGATAAACAGGTCTAAAGTGAGCTCCACGAGGTCCATGTCGGCCCCCTCTTCAATGGCCATTTGGTGCAATGAGGTGCATCCTCGAAAATCATCCCGTTTATGGTAATTGTAAAGCTCGATTAACATGGGAAGATCCATCTCAGTATCTGCAATTTCTGGATGAACACGACAGGGTTATGGAGCAGCAAATGGTGGCCTTAAACACTAAATCCTGGATCAGTTGTAACCTCAGATCGTCAGGTAGTCCAAATTGCATCCTCTTCTTGGAATTTACATATGCATGGGAGCGTGTTCCTGAACCATTAACAAATGCCAAAAGTCAACAATACACGGTAACAATCAGAGATTAGGTAGATCTGAACATTTTGACTTTTGTGAACCTTTTTCTATTCTGAGCAGTGGATCAAGAAGGTTCCACAAATTGAATTATGCAGCACTATGGAGCCGCAAATAGGAGCCCTAAACCCTAAATCTTGAATCAGTCTGGCTCATCAAGTGATTAAATTCCCTTAAACCAACCTTAAACCCCAAAATGCATTCCGAATAATTAATCAATAAAGTGGCAATCAGCACTATGATTGAGGTGGCAAGACCAGGGTGGTCGGATGAGGGGATGGGACCGTAATCATGGACCATAAAACCTTCAACAGCTTGCTAAAGGGAACAACCAGAGATCAGGTAATCCGAACACTTACAGTTTTGTAGGCCTTTTTTCGAAGCCGTGGCCGCTCGATATCATTCTCAAATCCAGTGGCAAAATGAGTCTCAAGCAATGGGAACGGTACCTCTTTCACGAGCACAATCTTGTAGCGCTGCCATTCTTCAACAACAGGATGAAGCTTTTTGATGTTCTGGTGAAAAAGGGCAAGGAAGGAGGGCATCCGATACTGAGCCAGATAGGCAATCTTGCGACGACAAGATCTGAGGCAGATGTGCCAGAGGAATGGGAAGAAGTGGCAGCCAGAATCAGAGGGTTTCGGAAGGGAAGCGAAGAGGATGAAGAGGGACTAATAGAGCGGCAAGTGGAGTTTGACATAGTGTTGGAAGCAGATGAGCGTTCTAATGTGATGATGAAGGCGCTCAAGCTGTTGAGTTTGGGAGGAGGGGCCTCCCATAGCATGTATGTGGAGGCCTGTAACGTGACGACTGAGAGCATTTGCCATGATCTGAAGGAGGAGCTTTTTCTTCAGCAGCCTGCCCTGTGGATCCCTGATCTCCGCCGGATCGCCTTGGAGCTTCCAGCACCCAGGTACCCACATTTTTCCCCCTCTTTCCTCTGCCCTCGTTCCTTACTTTTAGGTTTATATCAATATAAGAAATCCTTAGGCCTAGTTTGTGTTTACTTACCTAAAATAATCCTCGTAGCAGGGATCGCCATTCCACATGGTTCCTTGCCTTATTCCTGTTCGCCGATGCAAACATGATCTGTGACCACTAAAGATCGCTACAATTATCCTCTTTCGCTGCAGTTATTTCGTCATCCCTATTGTATCTCACCCGGTCTTTCAGGAAAATGCAAGATTTCTAAATTGAACTCGAGATTTTTTACCCCTGGTTCTCAGGATCTGGCTTGTTCATATAGCTTCGGAATACTGAAGGCAAATGCAGCAAATGCATCACTGAACCTTGGACAAACAAGCCCTTCTTTTTGTCCAACACGATTGCAACACTGAACCTTGCTACTGTCTGGACAAAACAAAATGATCTTCAGTGACACAGCCAAATCCCCTGTTCGAATGCCTCTGATTGGACCTGATATAAATGATCAAATCTTGCTCACTTTCCTGTTTATCAGCAGATGTTCTGCCCAGGCTAAACAGAAATCTCACAGAACCCACTGACCCCAAGGCATTACAGGCCCTCGGGTCACTTTTTTGCCTCGTAATACTGAGGCAGGTATAAATGGTGCCATGCTATTTAATACCGGGCCCGGTAAGTATTCTGCTCTCATTTTTAAGTCGACTGGGGGCCTTTATATGGACCATGACCCGTGAATGGTTTTGCGCAGTCTAGGGGGCGCAGGATAGTCTTACCCTGGATTGGGGGATCCCGGAGGTGGTGATCCCCGGGATCACCATCAGAAAAGATCCCGTCCTCTGGGATCACACAGTCAAGCTAGCGCAGCTAATGAGTTACTGCGCAGTTTAGGGCTGATTTTGGCGGATTAAAGCTTGCTGATTACTGGCGGCGCTCGCTCGATTCCTCCTTTGCTCCTACCTGCGCCTACCGATCCGGCCCATTCACCCATCCTTGAACCGACCCCATTGATTTGGTTGCGGATCAAGGGAGAAAATCCCACACGAAAATGCCTCATTTTTCCTTTCAAGGGCCAAAAAATATAAGGGGATTCCCTCCTCGGGATCACACGCCCTCGGGGATCCCGGTCCTCCGGGATCACACCTCAGGGATCCCCAATCCAGGGTAAAACTATTCTACGCCGTCTAGGGGAGGGTGCCCACTATCAACGCAGTGCCCAGCTACTGCGCGGCTCAATTCCGCACTCTTGCCCACTAATCCCGCAGCCCTATCCCCTGTGCGCGCATACCTTGCCCTTCAACTCTGTGTAACTTTCTCCACCAATGTCGGATTGACACGTGGATTGGTGCATCTGAAAACACTCTTCAAGAGCTTTCTTTTCATATGCGTTGGCACTGCAGTCTCCTCAGGAATCCTCAAAAACAATTGATGGCTACTTGGTGCACAGTGGATGGGCAATTGGTGCGGGGAGATGGGCAGGCAACCTACCCTACTTTCAAGGCTCGTAACTTCTTCTTAGGAACTCCAAATCTGATTTTTTTTTTTTCAGGATAAGTAGGTGAGCTCGTCCTCTTTCGAATGATGTCTCATTTGTCCAAAATTGATGCAGGAATCTAGAGTTACGAAAGTTCTAAGACTAACTGCGGCATATATGGGCACCCTCCCCTACACTGCCCTGCCCTATTTTATGGCAAAGAGATTTGTTTGTCCCATGCTGGCCACGTAACCTTCAAAGAGAGCCCGTCTTTTCTTGCCCATCACTGTGATTTTTTTTATTTTCAACAACTTTGGGACTCGTGGGGTCTTTATTTTCAATCTCAAAAGCGACACTCGACACTCGTGTTTGAAGGTTTAGTTCCTTGTAAAGATGATAATTATCGTTGGTTAATGTTTGTTTATGTTGGCTTCGTGGACGTTAAAATATACTTTCTTCCTTCCTTCCTTTATTGCTTCCTTCCTTTATTGCAAGTGCAACATGGGGTGGCATAATATATTTGACTTTCCTTCCTTTCTTCTCCTCCCCTCCTTCATGGGGTGGCAGAATATATTTGACTTTTCCTTCTTCTCCTCCCCTCCTTTCTAAAAGTAAAACTTGGTGTAGGATGTGCAAATGGGCTTGAACATGGCATTGTTGTAGAGACAATAGTAGGATCCTGACTAGCTTGCCCTGATGGGTAGGTGCAACAGCCTTGTAGGATGGTTGCTTTGTCAGCTATAATGCAGGTTAAAGCAATGATCTTATCTAGAGAGGGCTTCTTAATTTTAAAGCCCTTAAGAAATATCTTTACTCATACAAAGAAAGAGAGGGGAGGCAATTATCACAGATTTTCCAATGATTTTCTGGCTCTGAAGTTGTTTTTTGCAGCAATCCAAGAAAACATACCATTTCATGAAGTAAGATGAGATTATAATGGTAAATATTGCCTCTCATCACTTTTCTTGGAGTGAGAATGCTCCTTTTAGCATTCTAGATAGTCAACCATGGTATGCACAAATTGCAAGGCACAAGTTGGAAGGACTACTAAAGATACCTTATTAACAACTTGCATGGGATGCACAAATTGTATGGATTACTAGACATATTCATATATAAGTAGGAAGGTGTGCACGAGTTGCAAGGATTTATTATGATTACTAAATCAAAGGTACAGATTGAAATGCATGCACAAGTATGCAAGGATTTTTGTAGATTAAGATCTTACTAGAAACGTGTGCCCGGCGATGCCGGGCATTAGTTGTGCGTGCGAAATAGGTATACATAATGAAGTCTGTAAGTGAAGTAAAGAGTTGTAAATATAATTGTGTTCATAAACGTAATGGAGTGCCTACGGCGAATTGTAATTTAGGGAGGTCGAGCATTATCCATGGACGTGTGAAATGGGTAGGAATAATGGAGCATGAAGTGGAATAGAATGGATAGATGATCAAGGAAGGACACCATGAACTTTAAGCTTTAAGGTTGGTCTAGGATTTCGTGTTTCTGAAAGAGAGCAAATCCAATGCATAGTCAATGCAATTATAGCTCTCAAATCGGAGGAAGTATGGAACACTATCTTGACTAAAATTCATTGGAGGTAGCAATACCACTACCCCTAAACGGGATAGAGTAATGGTTAAGCCCATTATATGCGCCTTAGAAATTTAAGCATGGGCATTGAACGCATTGTAATTGACTTACAATAGTGAAGGTATAGATGAATTCTAAAATGCTAATGTGATCAAGAGCTCTCACGAACATGTTCATTGCATTAATAGAGGGTGGCATCATACACATAGCAACCACTTCCTTCAACTTATGCTATAGCTTGTGATTGCAACAAATGTAATTATTTCTCTAATAACATATAGTGAAGAAGGCCAGCACCAGATACCTTCATTCAAAATGAATCGAAAGAGGACGAATGCATGGCAGACAATTTTGGGTGGCTAGGTTTGAAATTGTTCGTAAATACCGAGGGTGAGGTTGTCATTGAAAAAAGTAACGATGATTGTAGGAAATGGCCGTGAAACCAACAATCCTTAGAGAAATTGGCATTGAGATAGGAGAACCAATGACCACATGAATTGTGGATAAGGTACATGCTTAAAAAAATATTTTACAACCTTACAACTTAGACTGTGACGGGTGAAAATGTATACCAAGTGTTGAGACATAATACATGACTTGGATTTGTATTCCTTAAGCTCAATGGGTCTAGAGGATACAACATTAGTGATGATGTGTTATATGTTGTAATGGTTTAAGGTTGTTTGTGAAAGTTGGGGTAAGCTTGTCAAAACGCGACTCGATATGGTGATGTTGTCAAGGTCGAGAAGAGAAGGTAGAATATTATTGGTATAAATAAACCAAAACGCTAGGGATAAATTATTGTAGAGGGATAAATGTACATCATAAATTATAAACAGGCCATCTAACTTTGATATAATCGGATGATTGCAAATATTGCAAAACATGAAAATGCTTAATGCACCTTTACTGCCATAAAGTTTGAAAGATTCATTTTTGAAACCCTTATTCAACATCTAGGACTTGAATATCTAAACATATATGCATAATAGCATTAGTTTGGAGTTCGATCATAACGCCAGCACTAAAAGCACCAAGGTGGTTAATATACACAAAAACAATGAGCCATTGTCTAAAAACCGAAGTGGTCATTGGCTTTCATCTTAGGCTAAAGGCACCAAGGTGGTTATTTTCTTTCATCTTAGGCTAGAGAGGCACGGAACACCAAAAAAAAAGGGGGAGTCATTGTATTACATAAACAATTACGTACACTCTCCGATGTAAATAGCTAATTACGCACACTCTCCGACATAAATAACTGCGACAAATGGAATATCTGCTTACATGCTTTTAATATCGAACACTTCATCCAAAATAGTCACAAGTTGTAACGGAGTCAACATGCTTCTCCTATCCCACACGTGTATATCCTTATAAAAATGCCACCATCTATACATCTTAATGGGCCTTTTTTAAGTCTTCTAGACGTTCCTGACCATCCATTGGAGTAAAAAAACTTTGGGACATAAAATTCAAAACCATTAGAAATGGAAGATATACAGCTTTCAAGCATCTAGATTACGTCAATGTCATAACAAAGAATGATATCTCCAACCTCATTGACAAAAAGAAAATCTGCTTACCTGGATGCAAGTGCAAATAAAGAAGATGTCACCCATTAATAAGAACAGATAACATTCCTGATTTGATTGCCCTTATGCTTCTTACAAATGCTCGAAATAAAGCATGCAAACAAAAATTCAAGTTTCAATCTACTAATTTCATTGTCAATTTATTACTTCTTCCATCTGATGCCAAAACATAGAAAACATGCTTAAAAGAAAAACCAGTGCAAGTTCTTGTAAAGATTCTTCTTGCAAGCACTTCAAGCTGGTTCAGAGCTTCAAAACAACAGATAACTTACCCAAAATAAAAGGTTTGAACATATTTTGCTCGGACATATTTTGCTTCTTCCAGTGCCTCAGATCTGATGATTGACTTCAAATCGTCTTAATCTACATTACACCAAATGCTTCACTTGATTTAAAATCTATAGTAAGCACAATGGACTGAATTTATTCCTTGGACTGATCCTCTCAAAAATGAAAGAAATAAATCAAGATAACAACTTGGAGCCAAACGACCTAGAACTTGAGATACATTGCTTCCGGTTTCTAGGTTACACATACCAAGATAAGTAGCAAGAAAGAGTTAGTAAAGTACACATGGTAAACTGATGTATAAAAGCCTCAATGAAATTTGGAGCCTAATGATTTATAGTTTGGTGTGATGAACTGTATTGTGCATGTAATTGTGCACTTGTCCTTAGAACTGAAGATGTAGGATGACTTAGACAGAAATCTGCTACAACAAAAAATGGTGAAGTTAGAAAGTCACCTTGAATTCAAAATGTGCTCATTGCAGATGCATAAGTCCTCCTTTAATATCTTACAAAAATCAATCTACATCCTCTATAGCCTGCCAATATTTGCATGCATTAATAAGGACTTGTTTTTATGTCAGTCGGATCCTTTAGCTTCAACCCATCATGCGTCACAGCTCTCAATAGATCCCCACTGCTTGAGTTCAATGCTGGGATACCAGTATTGCAGTAGAATATAATAGAATAAAGAGTACGCATAAAGTAGCTCCTAAGCATAGCCATTTAGAATTAGTGATCATTATTTCCATGAGCACAATAATTTGAACCATGACACCCTTACCACTTTGTATTGTGTCCCCGCCATAAGTAAATCCTCCAGGATCCTCCATGAAAGAAAAACAGACTCCATCAATTCACTGTCCTCTCCACTAAAATGAAGACATCCCTCTTTTTCTATTTTGGAGTGATAGAAGAAAAGTCAAGAGAAATGACATGTCAAGGAGGCCACGTCAATGGACAAAAGAAAAAGTGTTGATAAAGCCTGGACAAACTATTTGTAGCATACATGGAGAGGAATAATCTATACCTATAAGCAACTCTAAGACGACTTTCATCATGGCAATCATCAATTTTTGCAAAAACATATAAGGACAATTTAACCTCTATATCAGCAAAAAACCGCATGCTTTGCACAATAAAATTGGCAGTATTTAAGGTGTGAAAAGGGCACAGCAGACCAGATTTACAGGCAACTTCTATAATTCTTAGCACTTTAGTTTTCACCATGATTACCTTTAAGTTTTCCTGGAAATGTTTTTCTTCTTCACTCCTGTTTACTAAAACCAAAAGGTGAACTGCATAAAATGCTGAAGCACGTGACATTGAATTTAAATTGTGCAGCAAATTCCTGTAATGTGATCGATTAATTTGAAAATTTTATCTTGAGCAAATAATTACATCCATAGAAAACCATTTATTCTTTGTCAAAGATGTTTGTTTTTAGACCTCTACTGAACTGGATGCTGGATATAACCTAGCTTAGTGTTTCATCCTCCGCTTATATTCATGAACATCCTGCAAGGGAACAAAGCAAGCATCAAAATAAGCCCGGACTCATCTTACCAAATACCAAGAATTGTACCTGAATGAAAAGATGCTATGCTTTTGCTGCTATGCACACTGGTAGCATGTACAAATTGCCCCATCTTTGAATGAATGTCTACAACTCAAAAATGTAAGGATCAGGGAAAACAATAACTATAGTGAAATTTAAAGGATGGTTTCTATCTAATTTAAAGGATGGTTTCGATCTAATACTTCAGTTGCTGATACTCAACATAGAACACCTCAAAATAAATCATACTCCATTAGTGAAGACTACACTTTTGCATACTAAATCCAGTTTTGTACTGCCTGAGTTAGAATGGGGCCTGTCTTGAAGAATAGGCAATGGAAAAGACGGAGTTTAATATGAAATTTTCGGCCACAAAGATGCTTACTTGGCGATTTAATAGATCTACCAGCAAGTGGAAATAGATCTTTGAAAAAAATTAGGCTGTCGCCTTTGCTCCATATTCTTTTCTATATTTTGCTACAGCAATATCATACATTGGGATTAGACAGTAAAAGACCCCAAACCAGAAGTAAAAGAGCTCTGTACAAAAAGCAAGAAGAGGATTACCTGTTCATCTGTGTTGTGCTAAACCTTATTACAAAGAAGCCAAAGAAACTTCGTAAAGCGTGGGTTCTTCTGTTTCTGTATGAATTCGTGTCCATCTTTGCTACAAGTTTGCTATATTTTCCTAAAAAAATGGAAGTTTAAGAACACCAATTACCTTTTAATTCGTTGCTGACGAAGTCTGGCTGGGGTTTTGATAGATGGGCTAGGGAATCGTTTATAGTGCCCTTGCATGGTATCCTTTCATGTTTCAGTAAAAAAAAATCCGGCCCTTAGTATCCAAAGAAAACCAAGGAACCCAAGGCATTGAGAAATCTGCTACCTGATGCCGGATGAGGCTGGTACTGCCTGAGATCTTTGGGATTCGGTTTGCTCTCTCCATTGTGAAACCCTGCAACAAATCAAGACATTATGGAAGCCCTGCAAGGAATCATGGAAAGCGGAGCAGGGAAATCACCCCATCTAGTTATTATGCTCTGTTGAAACAGTCGATGGATCTCCTTTCTTAAACCCTAACCTCAATCCATTCACTCCTGCATGTAATAACATTCAAAGCATAAATAAAGAAAAATACCTCCTTCTAAGCACAGCCACATGTGTGACGAATCCAGTTTGCCTGCCTGACATTTACAGATTTCAACAAATCCAGTATATCTATCGCCTATCTGTGTCCAAGAAACAGGTTCTCCATTCTAAACAATCTGTAGAAAACTCTGTGATTATAACCATCCTGTGATTAGAAAACCTTGGGGTCAGAACTCTATTATTTGAAAACCCTGTGATTAAAACAACAACCGGATTAGATGGGTTATACCTGCTCCATGATTCCTCTGGAAATTTTGATGCGCTATTCTTGCGATTTGCAAACTTGCAAGAGCGATGCAATTTACTACTGGGCGATTGGCTCCTACGCAGTATTTGCGAAAGTGATGGTAGAGAGAGGAGAATCCCTCGCCAGACCGTAACAGCAGCTCTGCTATGTTACGCACCGCCCACGCAGAAAAGAATGAAAGACGCATACGACCACAATAGTCCCGCAAGGGGGAAAGGGAACGCCGCATGCGGCGTAACATGCGGTGTTCCGGGCACGTAAACCAATGCTATCACAAAATAAAAAAGAAGATATGGTGGCAACTACAATTGTATATGCATTTGTTTTCTAACTTTTTCTATATTGTTCATAAACTCTAAACCTTTGTTTGCTTTATGCAGCAAGACTGGACTTGTTGAGCTCTGGGTCATCGTCGAAATGAAGTTCTGTTCACAACTCAAAATACACTTTAAAAGATCAATTGATGCATCAGCTGATTTGGAGTTGCCTCCTGTAGTTTCTACTTGCCCCATACCCATCCAAGGAGGAATCTCAGTAACTAAAGAGAGTGGCAACAAATTTGTTCTTGATGGTACTAAGATTCCATTTGGTTTTAAGGCTATCCGGCTGGCATATGACTGTGATGGTAAGCTAGTGCATGTGAACAAAGGGCAAGAGGCACGTCCTATTGTTAGGGCAAAGGATGAAGATCCAGATGAATGTCCTGCCTACCATATGGGAGATCTCTTTCTTAATGAAGATACTCAATTTCTGGAGTGCCTAGATATTGAATACATGCAGGACATAGTTCAAGGTGATAATGAGGATTAAATCTGTTTACATGCTTCTTTACCACACAGAAGTGGTGTCAAGCAATTCAAAATGACAATGAGGATTAGATCTGTTATATGCTACTTCACTATAAGGGAGTGGTATAAGGCTAGAACTGATAGCATCAGGATGAAAGCTACACTTGAGCACGATTCTAAGTAGAGGTCCAATGGCAAGGAATTTTATTGCAGATGGTTTGACTTTATAACATAAAGTAAGTTGGTATTCATGAGAAGGTTATTTACGACTATATAAAAAGGGAATACTCACGTAAAACATGTCTAATGTGACTTGTGGTTGTATCTTTATTTAAAAAGGGATGTGTACATATTAAGCTTTATGGGCTAGCAAATAACCTTAAGGATTGCGTTTCACATGGCGAAGTCTTGGCTAATATGGAGTGTATGGAAGCGCAGGAGAAGAAAGGTATTCTATAATAGGCTTATTTCATCTCTGTCGGTGCTTCAAGAAATTCGTCACAACTTAAATAATTGCTTTCAGATTTCCAGTTGGCTTGATAGTATTAAGATTCAGACCTAGAGTGAGCATTTGAAAGTGATTGATGCTACAGGGATATTTCTTAGATCTGAAATCACTCTGTAATATTTTGTAATTTTAATATAAAGTAAAAGACGTTCATAAAAAAAAAAAACAAGGTGCTGCGCACGGAGGGTTGCCCTCCACTTTCTTGAGGGTGAAGTGGCCTAAATCAAACCATGAAGTCATTTTTTCAAGGACGATGTGTCAACACAAACAATTAAATATACTTGGTCAGAACCTCGTCAAGGTTCTCCAAGTAGACGTGGTTAATTGCATAGAATTATAAATGGGTAATGATGAAACCCATGGTGGAAAATGAGCCAATCGAACATTTGCAAACAACTGTAGCACAGGGGTCTGCAATATGAATTCCAAGTTGCATATCCTCTTTTCTGAATTCTCCACTGTCATATCATGCAATGGTCTACTCCAAGTTATGATACTGATCTACAGAAGAAAGAGTTGACCTCCCTAAATCAAGAAAGTCGGTAAAAACATTGAACTTCAACAAAAACATTGCATGTTGTTAAATGTTGTTTATCTATGCAGAAAATAAGCTTTTCTAAAGGCCTCCACATTAGTGTCGTATTTTGCAGCTGCATCTAGAGAATATCAAATTTATAAACTCAATTCCATTCTGACTAACTCTCAAATATCCATAATGTGATCTTCTATAGACTTTTCGTCTTCGACTTATCTAGGAATGACAATGATGCAAGGGTTTTCATAGTTCATATCATCCAATTTAAACAAATGGTTGGGTTAACGTGTTTGGTTTACATAGGCTTCAATTGTTTAGTCGTAGTTCATTTAGACTTTGAGTATTTGTTTCCAAGACTAGAAAAATAAACGCTCACGAGTTTTTGCTCATAGGGTGAGGTATGTTATGATTAATGGAGTTCTTTTATCTATCAAAATTCTCTCTATCTTTCGCAGACACGCAAGATGCGTTATGTTGTCCAAGCATCACCGGTAAGAAACGTATCCTATGACCGACATCCTCCACAACGAAAATTGGCCACTTAGGCGTATGGGTCAGAAATAGGGCATTCTTGTTCGATGTAATTCCATTAAGCAACCGACTTTCTAATAAAACTCGACATCCATTGGGTAGAATCACAAAAAAAATGACTTTTAAGCCGCCTTTAAGGTTGCGTAAAAGCATGAGATGGTGCAGATGGCATAGTAGGTATGGTACCAAACATATAACATATATTTTTTAGCGGTTTGCCTTGCTTTGGCCAAATTTTACACTTCTCTCGACATTGAAAGATTATGAGCACCATGGGGTCTAATCTTCCGCATGTATTGTCTGCCTAATCTCCCCGCATGTGTTCTCGCTTGGTGCACAAGATTATACGAGGGAAATTTGCAACGACTACACCGCCAGAGGTATACACAAATGTACACAATAAGTAATAATTTCATTGGTCGTTATAATACTTGATTTGGATGTACCTTTATGAAAGTGCGTCACTTGCATCTCATTCTTTGACTTTGTAGGTTGAATTGTATGCTTTTATACATCAACCAAGATCGATTCCACAAGACCCACCTCGCCACACCGCCCACAATAATTTCATGATTGTTCATTGCCCGCTCATCCATGCAATGATTTTCTATAACATTTTACCTACCTTGGATGGATCGCATTGATAGGTGTACCTTGGGAGACAACAAATAATTCGTTGAATGATCTCCTCATGCTCCAAACCTCTTCAACACTTTTGTGAGAACTGGCATGACATTATAAGCAATAAAAATCTCCTTAATTCAACGATAGAGCCCATCCGCATTATAAACAACCTGGATTAATGAGCTAACAAATGTAAAACGACGCAGACAAGAATAAATGGTAAAAAACATTACAATAAATAGCATAGAAGTGAAACTAATCCCACTTCCTTGGTGAATGGACATGGTTTGTAGTCCACCAAGGTTGATAATGTAAACGGCAAGGGCAACAAAATACCACCTACAATGTGGAAGAGGGAGAAAGCTTAGCTTCAAGTAACATTAAGTTTGAGAAAACCGAGGGAATCACGTACTTTAAACGCGTAAAGTTCCTTATTTTTCGTTAGATATTCTATTCTCTTTTCAGGGTTTAACATCGTATTTTTGCCCCAACACGATTGAGATACTCGACAAATCTTTTGCGATCACTCTACAAGAGGGAGAGAAATTAGGAAAACAAAATGAAGTAAATTGAAGGAAGTTTAGTTTCTTACAATATCAAGAATACTGAAAACAAAAAAATAAAGAAAGATTGATGAGGTAATAAAGCCATGGCCGAGAACCAAGGATAGGCAAAGAATGTAGGGTTCGTAATATCCTTCAATCTGTAAACATCGCCTCTTTGTGACACCAAAAAAAAAATCATCAGAATGGAAAATTAGATCACATGGAAAAATAAAAGAATTTATAGATAAGGCAGATGTTGACAAACCCGGCAATAATACGTGTAATGACATGACATAGCTCGAGACCAATACAGGCATCATGCCCATTGGATTTATATCAAATGGAACATATGGTTCAACCTCAAGCCGCTCCTCCCTGAATACAAAACCAAAAGATGGAAATAATTAAACCAAACAAATTGTATTGAAAGCTTGTCAAGATCCACCCTTGCAAATGCTCTTCTAGACACTGAGAAAACAAGAACCGATCGCAAGTGAACCATGCCCGCACTAACACAAAGGCTTGATGATGTAATAGGTTGCTTCTTGACAAATATTTCCCACCTTGAACACCCATGCTTAGGTCCACATATTGTTGCCGGTCCAGATTCTATGGATGAATAGATCGCTCTACATGCACATTTGATAGATATACGATGTAACGATGTAACGATGTAACAACTAGAAAAGAAGGCACTTTTGCTTCCTTTTTCAGGAGGATGTGTCATTTATGAATGTCGTAATTGCATCCACATAGGTTTTATCATCATGAAAAGTTAATAACAACTGCACGTAAAGTGCATAAGCAATTTAACGTTTCAGATGCATTTCATAAGTCGATGCACATTGTCCCTTGAGCGTAAAATAACATACCTGAAATTTACGGTTGTATCCGGGCCATAATAGTGAAGCTTCACCAGCATAAATCGACCTTCAGAACCAATACCGCACTTCTCATCGTCATAAGGAGGAAAACTGTTGGAAGCAGCAACATGGAAGGCCCCAAAATAATGGCTCCAGACTCTGCAGGCACCACATATGAGACCTGTCACAAAGCATCACATAAAAGGAAGCAACTAGCTTACTGCAGCGGAAGAGAGATTTAAAGTTTTACATATCAAAAAAAATTACAAATACTGTGCTCAATAAGAACCCTAACTCCTTCCTTGGCTCAAAGACCTCTTGGACCTCCTACTTCGTATTTGCAAAATAGAACAGTTCCAGCGGCTATACAAAGAATGTCAGCAAAATTTCTGAGCTACATCTCATCATGGGCGGCCTGTTGTATAACATATTTGCAGCCATGTAGTCCTGGTATCCTCTTCCCAGAGTGATTGCCAAAAATATTTGTTGCCTTTGGATGTCTTTCGCAAAGTAAGAGAGTTGCAGGTAAACTTCCAGAAGACCAAAGTGATGATATTTAACACTTTCAGGCCTGCCATGCAACGTAATGAGTTTTGCTTGGAGGACATTATCTCATCTTACACATACCTTGGAATGGAGTTTCCAGGTATATTCAATTTGAACAGACAATGAACAGACAATGCTTCAAATACTAAACTCCTTTTGTTCAATATGGTGTGCACATTTGGGCTCTTGATCTTGAAAAAAAATGAATGGACCCAATTTGAAGGCTTCGTGGACGCCAACGAACGCCTCGACCCTCGGACGATATATATCTTTGGGACTTTCCCCTCCCATGGCGACCAACTCGCCACGAGCAGGGCCCTCCGTATAACTCGGGCCCTCTATAGAGAGAGGCTCGAGTGAAGGACACGGAGGGGTCATTCGGCCCACGCCTTCAATGGGGCTCCTATGTCGCGGAAGCGTGAATACAAGGTTAGCACACAGCAAAATCATATCATAAAATACCACCACGAAGGGTGGCACATCCATCCACGTGACAATAACAAAGAATATACATTTAATACTAGGGAAAACACCCAAACCCCTGGTTCTACCCCGGCTCGGACTCCAGTGAGGATCGACTGACGGCTAGGTCTCAAGAGGTCAGCAGACCGAATCTTGGCATGGCGTTGGCTGGCATAGAACATCGGCTAGGGTTGTCCACTCCATCCGCCCCTCCTGTGCACACTTTGCAGATGAGTCGAATCATGCTATGGCATCACTATAGCCTTCCGGACACGCAGACTCAAGGTATCACCCTTCGAGCCTACTCCAGGGTTCATGAAGCCCCATCCGATGAGGCAGGTCGGGGGAAGTGTCCCCTTCGGGATCACAGTGATTCCATGGGTGAGCTAGAGAATACGTGCCGCATCAGCGACCCCCGCATCCGTACCCAACTTACTCACCCTAAATCTACTCAAAGTGCAAGGTGCCCCATACGGGTCACACCTCTACACCCAGGGAGTGTCAGACCCATACCCGCCCCCACGTGGACCCACCATCGGACCCTAGCCCTTTGTAGGAGTCTCGGGGAGCCTTTTATGTTCGTGCGAGTCCCCACCCCACTTCACCTGCTTGTGTCCCTTGTTTGGTGCTAAGCCATTCCATAGCATCCACGACTTCGGTGGTCTCTTGTGCACAGTAGAATATAATGGGAATTACAGGGAATCAACCTAGGGGTATACTACTAACATGGCTCGGAGGTCTCTACCCCCTTAATTCCCCATTTCCGAGTAACACTATGCAAAGAATTATCAATCCATCCATTAAGAGCAAGACCAGAATCAGAAATAAAGAGAACTTACCTTTACAATCAAGGGTTAGTTCCTACAAGTAAAGCACAGAGAGAACAGACGAGACAAACACAACAAGTGCCCAACAGGGGCGCTACCCTAGAATTCTCAAGCTATACTAACCACCCACCTGAGTTCCTGCTGGATCCGTTGTCATTTGGTGCTTCCATCTCCCTGGACTTGGCGCTCACTCTGGACACACAGGGTAAAGGTACTTGGCAAGGTGGGCTCAGCTCCTACTCCTCTTGGACGATTTTGGGAGTCAATCAGGGCTAGGGATCAAGTTGATGACCCAAATTGGAACTTCCCATGCCGCCAATCGAATTAGGCGGGTGGCTCCCCTAAATAGCCAATTAGTCTAATTCAAATAATTGGATAATTATCCTTTAATGGTTAATTTAACATAGCTAATTAAATCCCTTTTAGGTCAATGTCAAAATACCCCATGGTGGCGTACCTTTGTTGGTGACGTGTCGGCATATTATTTATCGTATTCCGTATAAATACGTGGAACGATCACATTCTCCCCTAGAAATAATCGTCCTCAAAGATTGGGGTTAGTTGTCGAGGCGATTACTTGAAGAAATTGAATTAGGAGAGAGTATACTTAAGAAAGGAAGATAACACATTATTTCGGACAGTAATACATTGACGTTGCAAATATATCAAAGTGCAAGCACCAAAGTGCATTTTACCGACTTATCATCAAAGAAAGTTCAAGGACCAAAGTCCAATTTTAAAACATCCTAGATAACGAAAATAACACATGTAAACAAAACGGATCTCAGAAAAGTCGGGCCATCAGCAACCCTCTATACATGGGTAGGTCATGAACTGCTCACTGGCCTGCGCATGTCAATCTATCAGTATATATAAATAATATAAATAGATTGTGGTTGAAGGGATCACCCCCTATAATGAAATAAAAGAAAACCCTATCTACAAGGGAATCTATCATGTCTATGGTTTGCAATTCATGGCGGCATAAGGAATGGTCAAGTTCCCATTATAGCCAAGATGAACGCGGCCTATCAACTATATGCTCTGCAAGCAGTTCGTGGTCATGTCAACATCGACAGTACACCACGTCCTAGAGAACACGAAGGTGATCTCATCATTGGTAACTATTATCAACTACGATGCATCTACCCCTTCTACTGCATGATTCTCGGCGAATCAAGCCTTCAAGCTTACCGCCGGGAGTGGGGTTGATAGCATCGTTGATGGTGCGGCCTTGAGATTCCCTCATGAAGTCCGGATAGTGCTTCTCAAGGTCTATTTCCATCACCCACGTAGCATCCTCAACTGGCAGGTGTTTCCACTTGACCAAGTGTTGCAGCATTTGGGTCCTTCTGGTCTGTTTGTATGCTCGATCAAGAAGAGCTTCAGGCACTATATCTAAATGCTCTTCTGTCATTTCAAGTATGGTGGGTGTATCCAAGATCTCCTCTGAATAACGGGGTGTCTTTGCTTTAGAAGACCCGACATGAAAGACCTTGTGGATCTTCAAACGATGGCGATATGCTTGTTCCCCAACACGTTCAGTGATCTTGAACGGCCCAGCCCATCCGGGTACCAACTTCTTGCGATTACCAATCTTAAGCTTAGCTTGTTTTACCTTAATCTTAAGCCAAACCGATTCACCCACGGAAGACTCGTGGGGTCTGGCTTTATCGGCTACACTCTTTGGCGATTTGCGTGCGACCAATAAGTACCCACGTGCTTCTTCAACCAAAGCTTGCATTTCGGGGAGGAGTTGTTGAGAAACCTCCACTTTAGAAAGCGGGGTTATGCCATGTGTGCGGAGTAAGGCATTGATAACTATAATTTATCATAAAGGGAGACATGCGGAAGATTCTGTTTCATCTTTGTTATAGGCAAATTCGACCCGGATAAATATAGTCGACCCATTGGGATTGCTTACTCCACACATAACTTCGTAGCATATCCTCTATATACGATTGGGTGCGCTCGGTCGACCATCCGTCCCGAGGATGATATGTCGTACTCATAGCAAGCTTGGTCTGGATGGTAGCAAAGAAATCTTTCCAGAAGGCACTTACGAATTTGGGATCCCTGTCGGATACAATAACTCGTGGCATTCCGTGCAACCTGAAGATCTCCTTTGCAAATAGCAGCGCGGTATCAAAGGCTGTGTCCGTGGTCCGACATGGCAAGAAATGAGCCATTTTTGACAATTTGTCGACCGCTACCATCAATGCATCGTATCCACGGAGAGTACGTGGAAGGCCCACAATGAAATCCATGGTTATCACTTCCCACTTAGCATTGGGCACGTCCAACGGTTGCAACTCTCCTGGAATCCTTAATTGCTCAGCCTTGGTTTGTTGACACACTTGACACTGCTTAATGTACTTGGCAATGTCCTTCTTCATCGAAGGCCGAAATAAGCGGAGCGGATCTTAAAGTAGATCTTCATAAAACTCCGCATGTCCGGCTATAGGGGCTGTTGTGCGTGTCATGGAGAATTAGCTTACGTACTCGAAGTCTCGGTACACACAACTTATCTTTGTAATATAATAAGTTGCCTTCTTTTTTAATCTGACGGAAAGCTTCACGTTCTTTATCTCAGGCGTGCTTCCTTAGCCAAACTAACCCAAACATCACGGAATTAGGGATCTATGGCCAAGGTGCATTCTATATCTGCTTTTCCAAACTCCTTTGGTGAGTGTAGAAATTGCATTACGATGGGTTCGGGTTACCAAGGGATGGCGTGACAAGGCATCCGCGAACCACATTGTGTTTCAGGTGCTTATACATAATCTCAAAGTCATATTCCTCGAGAAACTCCATCCATCTTCTCGACGGAGATTGAGATTGGGCTGGGTTGTTAGATAACGGAGACTCGATGATCCGTATCCGGCTGGAATCTTCTACCAAGAAGGTAGTGTCTCCATATCTTGAGCACGGACAACGGCTAACAATTCCTCGATCATGGGTAGGGTATCATTTGCTTTCGTTTTGTTCATTTTCTTTGAATCATAGGCAATGACCCTCCCCTCCCTGCATTAGGACTCCACCGGTGGCAATCTTTCGCATCTGTTGCCACTAATTTATCCTTCGGGATCGGGCAATGTGAGGATGGTGGCGGCGTTAAAGCATCTTTAAGCTTCTTTGGAAGCTTCCCCTGGACCTTTGCCTTCCAATTGCTCAACCCAATCCTTCACCTTCTCATGCTTTGTAAGATTTGTAAGAGGTGCTGCAATCCTTGCAAAATCCTTAACAAATTTCCGGTAATATCCTGCTAATCCCAAGAAACTTGGGACCTCGGAAACATTACGAAATAGGCCATTCCCTTCTTTGCTGTATCTTTTTTGGGGTCAGAAAGCAATTCCCTCTTTGAAATGACATGTCCCAAATAATCCACCTTGGAGTGGCAAACTTGCACTTAGAGAACTTGGCAAAGAGTTGGTGACGTCTTAACTTTTGTAGGGCCAATCGAAGATGTTGCTCATGCTCCTCCAAAGTTTTACTATAGATGAGAATGTCGTCAAAGAAAATGACAACAAAATCATCCAAGTATTGTCGGAAGACATCATTCATCAATCGCATGAAGGTTGCGGGGCATTAGTTAGTCCAAAAGGCATAATAAAGAAATTCATAATGCCCATACCTAGTCGAAAGGCGATTTATGGATGTCTTCCTCCTTAATTCGGATCGATGATATCCGAGCGTAAATCAATCTTTGAAAATGCTTGGCCCCTTGCAACCGGGTCCATTAGATCATACGCCCTAGGCAAAGCATAGCGATTCTTGATGGTATGTTTATTGAGCTGCCTATAATCAATACACATCCTCAAGGAGCCATCCTTTTTCTTAACGAAAAGGATAGGAGCGCCAAAAGGCGAAACACTAGGCCGAATGAAACCTAGGTTTAGTAAGTCCTGAAGTTGCTTCTTAAGCTCCGCCAACTCAGGGGGACTCATACAGTAGGGGGCCTTACTAGTAGGCTTAGTACCTGGTTCCAAAGCTATCTCACATTCTACCCCTCTAAAAGGAGGAAGCTTCTGGATCTCATCTGGAAAAAGGTCGCTAAATTGTCGGAGAAGATTGGCAATCCCTTCTGGCAAGGTATCAACTACTTGTTTCTGCTTAGCATCTGACTCAATGGAGGCGAGCCTGATGACGCAGAGGAGCTTGTCCTTGCGTATAGCTTTTTCTAACTTCCTGAGGGACATAGACTGCAAAATAGGGTTAAATGTAAAGGTGTTAAGCTGGATCCTTACTTAGAATCCAAAGCACAAGGTCGTGAGTGTCATTGCCCCGGCCTCACTCGTGTTGTGATCCATCTTCTTTGGCTTCCTGAGCGCCATGCCTATGAGCTGAATTCGATCACGTTAGCAGGGATTGAAGATGAGTGAATCATCGACTCTATAATGCCATCAATAATATGTGCATCTAAATTATATGTATGCCATCAATAATGTGTGCATCAGATGTAATGATGTGTATTAAACACCTATTATAAAAGATGTAAGGATGTAGTATAAGCATAATGAATATTATTTGATGTATCGACTATGTATTAATTGTCCAAAATTCTTAAGTATTATAGCAAGAGAAATTACATACATGATTATCGAGAACATGGTGAGATTGAGAGATTTTGGCTAATGCTATGTCCCCCACATGTCAACAATGTATTTTGGAATCTGAAGCAGTCTTGGTCTTTTGCCATTTGCATCCCATGCATAATGTATGGCATCTAACTTCTCATACCTTGATGGATCGATGGATTGGGTCGCCAACGTTTAGTTAAGCAACCTGTATAGTCATGACCAACAAAAGGCATCCACCATGATACATAAATATGACCATAATTGGTAGACTACGGATCTAGGATGGCATCTTCTTACAGAAAGCCCAACCACGTTGGAGTTTCATCGTCTCCGTGTCGGACTAAAGCGAACATACCTTTTCGTAACATGTGCATGAGGATCGAACTCATCCATAGGGAACACTGGGCGCCCATCTGCTGGACCACAATACATAGGCAAAGGTCTTACAAGCACAACGACTTCATCGACCTCTGGAGTAAATGCAGCTTGTAGAGGTTCTTGCCTTGTACATAACCAAAAGTTATCATTTTGAGGTCGATCACGGAGATACATCTTCCAAACACAAAAGAATCTCGTTCAAAGAATCCATAGTTGCTTTGTCTTTGTCGTTGCAAATACACTATCTTCTTGATTTTTGCAGAAGGAATTCTATAATGCTTTGCTGATGCTGTCTGCCATGCCAGGGAGATCTTTCAATGTCTTCCTTGGAGGGATATTTTTAGGCACCCCTGTTGGTAACGTTGGCTCACCAATTTCATCATCCTTCCACATTCTTATTCCTTTTTCTGGAATCCACTCTTTATGGGTTGGCCGCATCTTATATTGCATAATGGGCCATTTCCCATCCATTTTAAATCGAATAGCAATGGGTCGGTATGGCCTGTTAGACGTTGGCCTTTATCAGGGATATATCACTTCACAAAGCCTTTCCAATCTGGAACTTCATCCACAAAATATGGAACAGGAGACTTTGCATTGCACTTGCTAAACAAGTAAAGCAACTCAGGCAAAGTTAGAGCATCCGATGAACTCATTAACGTCGAAAAGTTCCCAAACAATGCATCAATATTGTCATGAGTGTGCCCAACCATCATGAAGCCAACCTGAATCTCATCGGATACCTTAAGCCATGTCAAATAAGAGAGATAGGAGAACACATATCTAATTTTATTTTGACCCGATGCATTATCCAACTGTAAGTAGAGATTTCGAGGAAGAGGATTGAAGCCTTCTAAGTAGGCACTAGAAGATGAAGGCATCATCTCTTGTGTCTGCGCTAGCTTATGCTGCAGTGGTCGAGTATCTTTTAGGGCTTGCATCAATTTGCAATCCGTAGTTCTGCTTCCACACAGATCACCACACTTGTCTTCTTCCGGCAACTCAAGATAGTGTAGGATCCTAGAAAGTGATCCAACGTGAAAGTTTGAGTCATCTTTCCAAAGATCAAGAGAGAAATGGCCATAAGCCCGTCCACCATGACCATGTGTCAATGCTCCTGTCAAGCTGCTCTTCAAGCGATCTCCTCTCCAAACAGACTTTGCGAGATGGTGACTTCTTGGTGTGAGTGTTTTGACCTGATCCATCTTATCATGTATTATGCAAAAGTGACTTTCTGGCGAACGATGTGATAATGCACGCCAATGCCAATATTGACTCCTACAGGAACGTTGTTCCAACATATGTGCCCGCCGTTGAATTGAAAGGTTGCGCCTCTCCCTTGTATCTTTTGTTCTTTCCAATTTGCGCTGATGACTACACATATGTTACACTTGGAGAATGTTGTATTTTTGCTATCGACGCCTGGAAACTCTTTCTTCCAAATATTGTAAAAAAAGAGGGCAAGGTTACACTCTTTCTGTCAATTCTTCCACCACGGCACCCACTTCCTTATGTATGCTCTTCTTATTAAGGATGGAAGGAAGTTTGCGAACATTCTCCTTATATCATCCTTTCCTTTTTTTGCTTCTATGTGGAATGCTCTCGCATTCTCACTAATGAAGGTATCAAGCACACTACTACGTAGCTAGTGTCACGGATCTAGGCTTCTTAGAGCTCAGATTACCATCTCACTTGGTTTTCCACCTAACTCGAACCTCTTCCTCCAACTATAAAGCGTGGTGAAAGCAACTCCTAAAAAGCCACGCGCCATGCGAATTGACAAGACTCCACTCTAGAGACCACGACTTTCGCCTCCGACCGCCACATATAAGTTACACTCAACACATCAAAAACAAGCGTAATCGGCAGCCGCTTGATTGAGAATAAAATTCTTTTTCTTAAGGCACATACTTGCTCTCGGCTCGTTTTTTGACACATTCGTCCTTGCAGCATGTTGATTTTAGAGCACTCTTGATTGACTTGGAAGCGCACATCCTCTCCTCCTTGCTATCCCCCTTTGGTTCCCTCCTGACCCTCTTCACATATGTATATTTCCTTTTCCTCTTGAATTGCTTCTCAAATATGTAGCATAATAACAGGGGGTTTTCTTTGTGTTTTTGTACGCTTTTCACTAAGGTTTTCCTATGATTTCGTGATGTATTCAAATGGATGTACTAATGCGTACATCTAGAGTGCACCATTTTTCGAGCCATTGATTTTAGCCTTTTTTTTTTCCAATGGTCAACAACCAATGGCTCACAACAAAAGCCCTTTTTTGTGTCAACAATCAATGGCTCACAACAAAAGCCTTTTTGTGTGCGTGTGGTGCATAATAGTCAACAACCAATGGCTCACAACAAAGCCCCTTTTTGTGTGTGTGGTGCATAATGGGCACTTGAAGGGCGCATGTAAAGTTTCCTCATGGCAACACATTTCTTATCATAACTTTTGATCCGAGCTCTGTTTGAGATGATTTTTATTTGCGTTGGAAAGCTCTCTCCGAGATCTTTTTGATAATGTATGATATGGATATGTTTGGTTAAGTTATCTATGCTAAAACAGCAATTTTTCGGCCGGGTTTGGTAGGCTTTCACATCCTACCGGTGATTAATCTGAGATTGCGCTATTGGATATTGTTTTATGGCTCATTCGAATGAAGCTTGCAAAAATTACCATGCATTTTTAGATTTTGAGGCAGTTATTAAGCAAATTCCAAGGCTTCTAGATCCTTGTGCTAACAAGCGAAAAGTTTCCCACTTTGGTTTCTCACCACAAGAATCCATGGAGGCCAAAGGTCACTTTGTTAAATTCGGTTGAAAAATGTTTGTGTATGGGTGTTGCAAACTTTATGACTTCAGAATAATGGGATCAATCCGCTCTATCTTTATGGTAACTTTTACTTATGTTCTATTTGTTTTATTGTGATGAAATTCAAAAGCTGTGTGATGAAAGCCTCAAATGAATTCTAGTTTTTTTTTTGGTTTGAATTCTAAAATTTTTGTCACACACCTGGGGACGTCCCTAAGGCCGAAGGCCAAAAAAAATTTTGCAACATAAACCATTAACATCCAACATATAAAATTAAATCCCCAACACATAACAACCAACACATAACAATAGACATATAACAACCATTGACATTAACAACCAACATATAACTACCATTGACATTAATTAACACAACCATTGGGTCCAACACATTTACATTTAAATCCCCTTAAACCCCCTTTGGTTTGGGTGCATATTCACGCGGGGGTGACGTAGAGGGGCGCCCTCATAATTGTATTTTGCACGTATAAAATCAACACCATATAGTATTCGCTTTGAAATCTTATAGTATTTTGCGAATCTTGTTATACAGTATAGCAAATTTTGCATTTGTATACCCCACAAACGAGGAACTTTACGTACGGTGTAGATTAAGGAATAAGGGATGAATATGCCTATCCAAATGCCTCTCTCTAGTCTTGAGTCACCCCCCGTGTGAATATGCACCCAAACCAAAGGGGGTTTAAGGGGGATTTTAATTTAAATGTGTTGGACCCAATGGTTGTGTTAATTAATGTCAATAGTAGTTATGTGTTGGTTGTTAATGTCAATGGTTGTTATATGCCGGTTGTTATGTGTTGGTTGTTATGTGTTGGGGGTTAATGTCAATGGTTGTCGCTTCCAAGCACTCAACTTCTAAGTCATCCTATTCGAGAGCAGCTCGAGCTTGTAAATGTTGTGAAACCGTCCTACCATCATGAAGCAAAACATCATGGGTCTCCTGTGTTACTAGACCGTTAGCTAGAGGCCTCAAAGACAAGCATGACATGATCCGATATTTTGGTTTCCGTTGGATCTATTATGTTACCCACCAAAAGCCCGACCTTTGATACACCCAAGCACTCATCGTCTATAGCATCACGAGGATCACTAAAGACTATATTAAGCCTCAGAATATTTAGATCCAATGCGGGGAGTGAAGAATGTAGCATGGCAAACCAAGTAGATCTGTTTCGAGTAGTAGACTGTCTCATCTTCAGGCTTAAACAACCTGAGACCAAGACGGGCAGCTAGATTCTCATAACCTCCAATCTCCTCTACTATCTCGTCTTCTTCATTTGTTGCTGTGTTGCTTGATTCACCACAGTGAGCAGTGAAACTCATGTCCAGTGGGCTACTGACAGATGGTGGACTACTAGATGAATCTTCTTCTGAAGAGGGCAAATTGAGAGATGTCGAAGACGTATCTTCACTTGAGGGGCACTCAACATATTTTACATCCCTCTTAGGCCACTGAATGAATGTGCCTACTGCTTCACCAATGTTATCTGCCCCTCCGCAGGGGATTGGAAGCTCTGTCGATGGGATCACGGACTCCGTGACCTCAATTGCTACATTTAAAGGATCTATTTCCGTCCCATGAAGAGTGGTTCTATTCAAAATATGGCCCCGGGCAACAATGTCCTTCCGACGAATAGGTTGTACAGGGAAAAATTGAACTTATTTCAATTCAAGCAAGGCGACACTTTTTAGAACATATGAATTAGACGAAAAATAAGCAATAAACAAGCAAAAATGGCGCCATTTAGTACAAAAGAATAAATTTTGGTGTAAATTTGGAGCCGCCATTTGGTCGAAATGGTCGCCATTTGTTCCAAGTGTTCACCATTTCGACCAATGGCTCCAAATTTACACCATTTCGACCGTGCACCATTTCAACCGAATGGCGCTATGGCGCCATTTAGATCAACACCATTTTAGTGGTGTATTTGGAACAGAATGGCGCCCTGGCGCCATTTGATCCAAGTGGGTGCCATGGGGCGATTTGGCTTAGCTCCATCACAAAATCTACACGAGGTGCCTATGTTATGCATTCTTGCTCCCATTGTCCGATATATGTGTCAATAAGAGGGTGCATGCATAACATGGGCACCCCATGCCAACTTTGCAATTGAAACCAAGGTTCTTAGTGTCCTAGCAAGATGAATATCAAAGATTTGAACACGCTTATACACATGGCAAGCAATAGAACATAATTCCTACCGTAAATAGTGGACTTACTTGATATTAGATAGATCCATAGTGGTATGTAATGGAGCGCCAGATGGAACAGAAAACAAGCCGGTCCCAGCAGATGAATTCGCAGAGAATCGAAAGGCTTAAGAAGAAAGCGCCAAGAATCACCGGGATTTCTCGGAGCGCCAAGAATCACCGGGACTTGTGGGAGCCAAGAAGAAAGCGCCGACAAAGACGATGTGCCTTGCAAAGTTTCCGCCTAGGCGCTCGAGAAAAGAAGCGCCCTTATGCGAAGCGGCAAACAAACGAAAGCAAGCGGATTCGAAGCGCCGAACCGCGTAACTAAAAACGCCTCGTTGTGCCATGGTAAACTTTAAGAGGGAGAACGGCGACAAAGAGGGAGCTTTAAATGCAAAGTACAATTTTAAAAGCGAGACGATTCAAATTTGGATGTGGCGGCCAAATTTCAATTTTACTAAGGGAATTTTGAATTTTATGTTAATTGCACGATGGCAAGTTTTCAAATTACAAAGGGATTGTTAAATTTTATGTTCAAATTTGGGCGGTGGGCGGAAGGGCGGGAAATATTCGAATTTGAAAGTTCAAATTTGGGCGGGCATGGGCGCCTGGACCGCCACGGGCATGGGCGGGCATGGGCGCCTGGACCGCCACGGGCCCTAGTTGGCCGCCTATGGTACAGCAGACAGCCAGCGGCCAAAGTTAGTTATGCCTCATTGTTTTTCTGGAGGACCTCATTTGGTTTTTTCGTTTTGATTCCAGCTCGGGCGCCCACGATCTTAGCCACCCCTAGCCGCCAAAGTGCTAGCGCCCAGGCGCCTCGAAAGCAACCCTTTTTGGCCTCTGTTTTGGTGTTTTTCGCACCATTTCCCTACTGATTCGGCGCCTCACCCCATCAAGCTACACACCAGTTTCCGGGCCAAAATCAAGGCGCTCGAAATGGAAATCGACAATTCTGGAGCTCCTCAGAATGTGGAGACAGCAGCTAGCGCCCCGCAAGGCACAGGTATGTCATCTACTTGCATTGTTTCATTTGTTCTAAATGGCGCCACCGCGCCATTTGGATATCTTAGCTTACTCTTGGTCTTGTTGTTATAAATGACGCCACCGCGCCATTTAGATGCCTGGTAGCTTATTTTAGGAGTCTTGTTGTTGGCAAATGGCGCCATGGCGTCATTGGATGCCTATTAGCTTACTTTAGGGTCTTGTTGTTGCAAATGGCGCCATGGCGCCATTTGGATGCCCGAGCTTACTTTTAAGGTCTTGTTGTTATAAGTAAATGGCTTATGGCGCCATTGGATGCCTATTAGCTTACTTTAGGGTCTTGTTGTTGGCAAATGGCCATTTGGATGCCTGAGCTTACTTTAAGGTCTTGTTGTTCGCAAATGGTGCTATGGCGCCATTGGATGCCTATTAGTTTACTTTAGGGTCTTGTTGTTGGCAAATGGATGCTTGGTAGATTGCTTCTTATTGTGTTGCGTTCTCTAGTGCATTCTCCTATTACGGTCTGAGAGAGGCTTCCACCAGTCCGAGCTACTCTCCTTCGAACCATCTTCCTCGAATATTGCGAAGGGGAGGGGCTCGGGCCTGAAATGATGCCCTCTTGACGCATGACATAGGAAATGCAATCCAGAATCGCCTTCCATGTGTTTTTGCACCGGACTCAGATGCATCAGTCCATTGTATAAACACAGAAGCATTCACATATGTATTAGCAATGAGAACCAATCTACCAACCAAATGGCGCCATCGCGCCATTTGCTTGGTAGTGCTTCTCATTGTATTGGATTCATCTTGCACTCTCCTTCCACGAGTCGCGGGTGTCTCGACTTGATCGAGCCACTCTCCTTCGAACCATCTTCCTCGATTATTGGGCGGGAGGGGCTGATGGTGGAGGCACCGCGACCAAACGCAGTGGAAATGCATTCGAACTGCTTCCATGTGCTTATGTGACGACGAATGCAAATGGGCCATGGCGCCATTTGCATATACATTGAGTGTCTGCCTGCTTGTTAAAACCGGACGTGGCGCCATTTGCATCAGTCCAGTGCATAAACACAAGCATTCACATATGTATTAGCAATAAGAACCAATCTACCAACCAAATGGCGCCATCGCGCCATTTGCTTGGTAGATTGCTTCTCATTGTGTTGCATTTGTAGTGCACTCTCCTATGAGTCGCAGATGCCTCTGTTTCGGGGTCGAGCCACTCTTTCGAACCATCTTCCTCAATGTTTGCGAAGGGAGGGGCTCGACTGGGTGGGAGGCCTCGCCACCAAACGCAGGGAAATGCATTCGAACTGCTTCCATGTGCTTATGCACTGGACTCAGATGCAAATGGCGACATGGCGCCATTTGCCTAGTCGTCTGGTCTGTCTGCTTGTTAAAACCAGAGTTACTGATTCCTCTTTGTTCTTGATGCCTCTTTGTTACCGATGCCTCTTTGTTGCAGCTATATTAACGCCCCGAAACACAATTTCAATCCCACCGCACTATCATGTCGTGCTGCAGTGAACCGGGTGCATGGAAATAATGCGGTGAGCACCTCGCCCTCCAATGCTCGAAAGGAGGCTGTAAGAGAGCTCACCGCTTATAAAGGAGATTCTTTGTAGAATCAGCCGGAATTTACCAGTAGGGTATCTTGGTCCACATGAAGATGGTTGCCAAGAGCGGTCGCGATGATTGATCCGTGGTCCTCGAGGATACTATGCGCCAGAGAATAATTGTCTACTATGTGGATCGGAAGTTTTATGACCCCACCGGTGGATGTCCGCTAGTATTGCAAATGTGGCTGGTTCGGCGAAGAAGCAAAATTTGGGCGTTGCCATCGCATGTGACTTTGAAGAAGCCGACATCAAAGGTCCACAAGAAATCTTGAGGGGCTTTATGATTCTTCGAATCAGATGAACGAAGTCTAAAAACTCGACTTCATTTGTTGTCAAGGCATTAGCCCGCCAGAAACTACCCGTCATTGTGGACACGACTGGCTAAAAACAAGTTAGCGTGAAGAAGAGAAGACAAACTAAGGAGGGCAACCGGCAATGCGAAAAAAGACTCCTCATCCGCTAATCGAGGATGTTGGCCGTGAAACCGAGGAAGGAAAGGCAGCGGGCAAGGGAAAGTTAAGAGAAAGGATCACAAAGATCCCGGAGAAGGAAAAGAAAGAAAAGAAGGAAAAGAAGGAAAAGAAAGAGAAGGAAAAGAAGGACAAGGAAAGGACGGGAAAGGGCGTAAGGAAGGAAAGGCGGGGACGGGAAAAGGAGGGAAAGGAAGTGGATACAGAGGAAATGGAAGGGAAAAAGAAGAAGAAGAAGCATGTGCTAGAGACCGAGAAGGATAGGACACCTAAAAAAGCAAAGAAGACAGACTAGGACTCCTAGTCTTCTTGGAAGTCCAAGACGGACGGGAGAGGAGCGACGCAAGAAGCCGTAAGTGGTGGTGACATTCCTGCAAGCCCATCACATATCCAGATTCCCGCAGCACACCGCCCAAAAGGGTCGCCATTCAAGCCGAGTGTAAGCTTACTTTAAGAATAGCTCAAAGACTTGCTCGAGGTGCCCAGAAATCTTAAGGTGGAAAGGTCAAGAGGAAAAGACTCCGCAGAGAATACACCGCAAAAAAATCTTTGACCACCGCATCCGTTTTCCTCGGGTATCACATTTATAAAAAGATAAACGTGTTCAAACTATATCAAGGGCCATCAAACCGACATCTAGGCAAAGGAATATGGAGCACGCCAAAACGTTAGTGGAGTCCTTGAGAGAGACCCACATCCGGTGTTCACTCTGATGATGTGATTCCATTCAATCCCCTCACCGCACAAACCGCCCCTTGGAAAACCGAGGATGACCTCATGGGGATGCACTATTATATAGTGAATGGCAATCACTTTCGATTATGGTCTTTCGGCTTGTATGTAAAAGACTCGGCACAACAAAGTCCCAAGAGCAAATGTCAAAGATTTATCTTGAACTAATTGCGGAGTCTTATCCGCACGATCCAACGAGCAAGAATACTGCAGCTCGGTTGTGAAGTCAATGATATCGCTGCCAAGACTATTTTCAAAGAGCCCTTCATTGATAACATAACCCACCTACGGCAAGCAATATGCTCTATGCGGAAGCCCGATCCATCGGGACGCGGCGATCACGCTTAAAACCATACAAGGTACATCGTTGTAATTGTTGGCAAAGATTAGCAAATGGCGCCCGTGGGCCATTTAATGAGGAGGCGCCATTTCCTCATTAAATGCGCCCACGGCGCCATTTCCTCATTATATGTCATTCAAGACTAACTTCTTGTTGTTTTCGGGCGTTATCCGCTTTTTACCGGGTTACCATGCATGGTAAGCATCCAAAAGATTTCAACCGGTGGGTCTTCATGCGGAGGATATTTTTCGATTATTCATGTCCCTATGGAACTTGTGGAAATCGGCAAGCTAAAAAAGATAACAAGGGACAAACTATTACATGAATGGGCAAAGATTCCGACTACTTGATCGGATCTACCTGAAGTGCATGAGGGGTCTCGACTATGAAGATTGTCGGGTTTTGTTCCAGGAAGTGCTGGATGGGAAGACCTTCGTCAAGGTCACCAGTGATTATACAGGTAAGCAATTCTTCAAGATAAGGGCAAAGACACTACGATCTATATCTTTCTTGAAGAATGAGATTTTTGAATATGTGAAGGATAATTTTTCGAAGAAGTTCACATCCTTCACTGATCTCAGTACTGCCGTATACCGACTTGATTTCCATGGCCACCTTGCATAGTAAGTGGGTTGAAGTTGGAGTGACCAAGGAAGGAGTTTTAGGTAACGTGCCACCTGCCTTGGCAAGATTTATACGCAATCTTTGTCTTGCGAGAGAGAGGATCTTGAAGACTCGTTTGCGGTTGAACTATGAAATAGGGGGCAAGTTGTTTGCACTCACGTACTAGAATCCTTGATAGTCCCGGACACTAGAGGCATAACTCCAATGTGGGACAAAACTACACTATCTAACTTTTTAATACGGTGTAAAGAACACCCACGGTGATTCTTTCTGGATAGTGTGCTTTGCAAGGCGAGCATAATGTTTTAATTTAAATGCGTGTTGGATAACGGATTCGGATCAAGAGTCTTTATTGGCATGTATGAGGGCGAATACCGTAACCCGCCTACCACAGGAGTTCAGGAGCCCCATGCACTAGTGTGCGCCACAAAAATTCAGGCCCGCGCCGGTGATCTGCCGATGACATTGACCTCGATTTCGCTTGCGATCATCCTCAAGAAGCGCCACCGGTTCAGGTACCTAATGAAGAAGACGCAGGGCGTGGAGACCGGAGACTATGGTCGGGAAGCTCCGCAACAGCCCAGATTCGAGTACAGTTGGCAAGGCTTGCCGGGGGCGTAATCATGAGAAACGGTTGGGGGCTGCACATGCTCCTATCTCGTCTGCGAAAAATGGTACCAAAAGAACAGTGGAGTGTTTGATTACTTCTCATGTGGTTCGTTTGGCCGGGCTTCATTAATGAATAAGAGATTTTGCATTGTGTTCGAAAGTGACCCGGTTAAGTAGCAGTGCCTACAGGGCATTCTTGGTAGGCTTGACCGCCTCCTGAATCCTATCATCGCAGCTAGGTTCGGTGATAGAGACAAAGGCTCCCATTGTTGAAGAAGCTGTAGATCCACCAAATCCAATGATACCTGAAGCTCAACCCGATGTGGACTATGACGTGATCAAGAATACACAATTCAATGCGGATATTCTTGATGGCCCCAATTTTACTGCCACAACGTTCGAGAGCTTTCAAGGAGATCCTATGGGTGCTTCTTCTAGCCATGGCACTGGCGATGCGGAACCTGATCCTGCTGCATAGCCTAATTTTTTTTTGTGATTACAATGTAAATTGTACAATAATACTTTTGTAAACAGACTATCTCTTCCGAGTCCTTGCCTGTTGTGGCAAATTTATGGATATGCAAATCTATGAATTTAGAGATTTTTACTGATTTTGTGATCTCATGTTTCTTTAGCTTCATTATATGCACTGTTAGTATTTTTAATAACGCCAATAAATGGCACTTTTAGATGCATTTTTTTGCTAAATGACGCCATAATTGCTCAAAAAATTGCCATAAAATGGACTAAAAAGGATTTTCATCCCTAATTGTAATCATGAAATTTTTTATTTTAATGAAATTGTGCTTCATGCAGATACTGTGAGCACACCCGTTGCTCGCCATCGATGCTACGTCAATGGATGGACAGAAGAGACCAGGGGACAATCCGCCTGGCCGTCACCCAAAGGGATCCACCAGCAACTGGTTGTAGGATCTGTGTGGGCCATCGGATGGAACTGAAACAAAGTGTGCACCGTCTCCCAAGCAACTAGCAACCCCTTGAGGAAAGGAGAGGCACTAGTATATGGAGAAAGTGGATAGAATAATGCCCATGGGAGGAGTGGCTTAATGGATGGAGAGCCAAAGGAAATGCACATCTATAAAGACTGGTGAATGAGATGCAGCCCTGGGGAATTATCAGTATTATTTAGAATCCGCCATATGAACTTAGAAATCAGCACCTTGCTTTGGAGAAGAAAGTGAATTATCCCCAGCCCCCCACAAAGTTTAGGCATAACGCACTTCACCCAACTAATTTTAACATCAGCTGCTTCTTCGATGCCACCCCAGATAAAGTTCCTGACAGTACGAACAATGAGCTGCATCTTTGCCTGCGGTGCCAACAAGATGGATGCCATATAGACATGTGTGCTACTTAGAAGTGACTTTGCCATAGTTACGCGGCTAGCCATGGATAACTTAGCCGTGGACCACCAGAACAAATGCCTTTCCAACCCCTTAATAATAACATCCCACGCGTCTCCAGATGAGAGGTGTATACCAACTGGAATGCCCAGAAGCCTAGTTGCCTTCCCATGAGGAAGAACCTTCCATGGAAATGCAACCACAGAAGACAGCACTGGAGAGTCTAGGGCCCACAAGGCAGTACACTTTTGCCAATCCACAAAGATACCAGAAGCCAAAGAGAAACTATCCAACAAGGAAATGGCATTCTGAAAATTCTGCTCATCAGTCATTAAGAACAAGAAAGTGTCATCTGCGTACTGATTACAAATCTTCTGTGAACCACTATTTATAGGAAGACCATGCAAGATGCCTTCCTGCACTGCAAGAGAGAATACCTGAGAAAGAACCTCTGCCACAATTGTAAAAGGTAGCGGTGCCAAAGGACAGCCCTGGCGAATGCCACGCCCACCTAAAAAAATGTCGATGGTTCCCCTTGAAAAAGAACTGAAAAATGAGTAGAATAATGAAGTTTCATAACATTTGTTGCAAATTGGGCACCAAAACTAAGACGTAGGAGGCACTGCTCTAGGAAACTCCAGTCAACACTGTCATATACTTTTGCAAAGTCCAGCTTCAAGTACACAATGGGATAACCATGCATTCTAGCCCAATAGAGATCCTCATATGCTGCTGCCACATTATTCAAGATACACTGGCAAGGATGGAAACCTGACTGTGTGGAAGAGATGGACTCAATAAGCACGCCACAAAGATTGTGAGCAAAAGCTTTTAGCAAAGATCTTGTACTAATCGAGGACAACAAGGTAATGGGCGCCAATCGAAATGGAAGAGGGATCCTTACATTTTGGAATAAGGGAGATACAACCAGAGTTGAGGATTTTGTCCAGGTGCCTCTGTCTTTTAAAATCCCGAGAAAGCATCATTCTCACACTGACCCCAAATTTTGGCCCATTGTTGAAAACTATAGATTTCTTAGGTCCACATGTTCTTCATTCAGAGACTTCAAAAAAAACCTACATGTAGATCTGTGGAGGTGTGGTTTTACTAACAAATGGTGCTATTTTTTAAGTGGACAAGGAACGTCCAATGTTATTTTTTTAAGGAAGCTTTTCTTGTTTCAATTGTGCTATAGATAGTACACATAATCCAGCATGGGCGACTCCAGTAGATCCAAAGGAATTTTAATAGGACCAAGAACTTGCCTGGAAGGGTTCTTCTCAGCTTCAATGTTATTTTGTCTTGTAAACTCGGGGAGTTTTCGGAACAAATTCTTTGTCATAATCATTTTGCCACTTTCGGACTTTGACTAGAATTTTCGCTAACTGTTTTCTTCCGACAAGATCGATCGCTTTTTCCAAATCATTTTTATCCAGATCTTCCATAAGAGGGGAGTTCTGCAGCTTTCCACTAAAATCAATGGAAGATAATTGATGGGTAACTTTGTCTGAGATAATAGGCTGATGATTCGGATAAGGCAATGTTGAGTCTGGAGAAGACAGATCAATAAGGTCTCATAAATTCATGGTTTTGTGGACAGCAATTTCCTTTCGTAGCAGATTTGATGGAGGTAAATTTGAAGACTGGGATATATAAGGTTGATCTTTAGCATAATCCTCATTCTGTGAGTGCAGTAATTCCATTTTCTCTGCATGTGAATTAGTAAAAACATAAAATTGATTAGAGCAGAGAATTACCTCCTCATTGTCTTCATTATATGAAGAAATTATCCCTTTATATTTCCTCCAGATCAAAATCATGTCAGAAGCAAAGTTAGAAACAATTGCAGTGCTTTGTGGATGCAATTTCAAGGACGAACTTGCAACTACATTTTGTCAGAACTCGGCTCCTTTATGTGATACTTTTGCATCTTCAATGTGGTTTTCTCCAAACTTGCTGCGTAACATTTGTTGACACTACAAGGGATCGTCGACGTCCAACGGCGACGCCGCCGCGTCGATGAACGCCGACATTGCCGCGTTTGATCAACGACATCGTCGTTCAACGACGACAACGCCGCTTCGACGCCGTTCAACAACGTCATCGTATTGACGGTACGATACCTGCATTAAACATGTGGGCTTCGCCGCGGTGCCGACGTCAAACATCGCGCTTAAACGCCGTTCCAATGACGTTTTACGTGAGACCGGCGTGTAGCCGTCATGCGTGGAAATGGGCGGTTACCAAAATTTGGCGACTTCGCGCGTGTCAAGAGCGCCCGCCAGCGCGCCGCCGTTGAACGGCGCCGCTGACTGTTGGCGATGCGGTCACGCCTGCGTGGCATGAGTGGGCATGGTGCTGGTGCCAGCCGGCTGCGTGTCGAACACAAATTTTAAACGTCGTTTAACGGCGTCACTTGAGGAATTTTTTTTTTTTTTTTTTTTGCCAAATAAAACCCTAACCCTAACCTAACCCTAACATCCACGCGTTATAAGTGGATCCATTCGGTAGGCTGGCATTATTCTTATTTTTTGAGTGTTCTTCCCTATCTTGTTATAATGGTCCCGTGGGTTTGAAGACCACCTTCGCGACATATGTTCGCCCTTAGCAAGAATCCTCCTCCCTCCAAGGGAAGACAACTCCACCCAACCCCCGCTTCTCCGGCCGAGAACCCTCCTTCACCATCGTGGCAAAGATGAGTGAAAAGGAGCTTCTGATTGCACTAACATCCGGGCGTTCCATGCTGGGAACGACGGGTAGAATGGCTCACCGAGCCAAACAAAGAGAAAACGACATTAATGGTGCGGATAATGATGCAAATGGTTGCATCAAAATCACGCCCTCGGATGGACATAAGTAATGTATAAGCTTTTTTATGAATGGAAACAATAAGTTTTTTATCTATTTGTGTTGTCGTTGTATAAGCTTATTTTATGAATGGGAACAATCGGTATTTTTATTTATTTGTGTTATTTGTATTGTATGTTGTTTACATTATGTTAAACAATCCACGGTTGGTCGTTTAACGACGTTATGATCATTTGACGCCGTTAAACGACGCCGCGATCATCGACGTGGCATATGAGGGCATCGATGACGGCATAAGCCGATGTGGCATGCCTAGGTGTCGTCGACGTCGGCTTGGCGCCGTTAAACGGCGTCACCACAGGGCGTCGATAAACGACGTCACATATGGTAGGAACTTACTTCGGTTATTTATTTTGTTATTTTCTTTCGTTTGTTTCGGATTTTTTGCGCCCGTGGGTCTTCATAAGGTAAGATCTACGCTTTAATCTTTGTGTTAGAGTTAAACACCTCCAAATGCTAATAGATTAGAAGATTGAATCTTGAAAGTATGTTAAAAACTTGAGGGATGCATGATCAAAGGTACTGGTCGGTTCCATCCGAATGGAGAAGACTAAATGTATCGGGGTTTATGCACCTCGTAACGTAAGTTTCAATCTTCATAGATTACAAAAGATTTGAAAGGTTGCGTGAATATAAGGACTTGCGGTCGACTCCATTTCAAATGGAGAGGACTAGATGTATCGTTCAAAAAGCACCCTTCAATCAAATGCTTTTAAATATCATAAACGCTTATGAATCAATCTTAAGAATAAACATTTGATAAAAAATCATGA